>JAKSZT010054372.1:835014-848701 GCA_026826555.1 Tolypeutes matacus | reverse complement strand
TTTAGTATAATCACATAGTTGTGCATTCATCACTTCAATGATTATTAGAGTGTTTTCATTATTTCAATAATAATGATAAAAAAAAAAAAGAAAAAAAGACAAACAAGAAAATTCCTCACCTCTCATTTTTTTATGCTTCCCCTGCTGACATAGCTACTATTTCTGGCTATTCTTGCACGAATATTTATTTGTTATTAAGGAGTTTTATTGAGATGTATTCACATACCATATAATCTATCGAAAAATTATAATCAATGGCTTTTAGTATATTCATATGGTTGTGCATTCATCATAACAAAAATTTTAGAACAATTTCCCTGCTCTGAGAAGAAAGATCCCACATCCCTTAGTTTTCTTTTCTCAGCCCTATATAACCACTATTCTAATTATATCTTTATAATTGATTTATATTTACATTTTATACAAACAGAATCATACAATTTGTAGTACTCTGTGTCTGGTTTCCTTCACTTAGAATAATGTTCTTTATTTGTCTGACATTAACATTTTGTAATATTAACCTACATTTGTTCAGCTTCAAAGAAAAATGGTCTAATATATACAATTCTACCAATATTCATATTTCACATAATATATTTATATTTCATATAATATAGAGAGTTCATAGTAGGGCAATCATTAGTATTTGTCCTTTTATGTCTGGCCTACTTCGCTCAATATAATGTCCTCTGGGCTCATCCATGTTGTCATGTTTCACAACTTCATTTCTTACACTGCATAATATACCATTGTGTGTATACTCCACAATTTATTTATTCATTCATCAGTTGATTGAAACTGGGTTGTTTCCAACTTTTGGCTATCATGAATAACACTGCTATGAACATCAATGTGCAGATGTTTATTGGAGTCACTTCTCTCAGTTCTTTGGGGTATATACTAACAATGGTATTGCAAGATTCCATCCAAGTCAATATTCAGCTTCCTTAGGAAGTGCCAAACAGTCCTCTAGAGTGGCTGTACCATTATTCATTACAAACATAGTGAATAAACATTCCTTTTTCTCCACATCTTCTCTAGCATTTACAGTTTTCTGACTTTTTAATAGCGATACGTCTAATAGGTATAAAATGATATTCATTTCCCTAATAGTGATGTTGAACTTTTTTTTTTATTGTATTTATTCACCATTTGTATTTCTTCTTTGGATAGTTGTCTTCTCAAGTCTTTTGCCCATTTTTTAATTGGATACTTTGTGTTTATATTGTTAGTTGTATGATCTCCTTATATATCATGGCTATTAAACCCTTATCTGATATGTGATTGCCAAATATTTCCTTTCATTGAGTTGACTGCCTTTATCCCCTTTGACAAAGTGTTTGAGGTGCAAAACTGTTTACATTTTAGGAGGTCCCAGTTATCTATTTTTCTTGCTGTTGTTGCTCATGCTTGGGGTTTAAGGTTTAAGAAATGACCACAGATTCTTGAGTATGTTTTCCTACAATTTCTTCTGAGAGTTTTATGGTTGTTGCTTTTACATTTATATCCTTGATCCACTGTAAGTTAATTTCTGTGTAAGGAGTGAGATAGGTGTCTTCTTTCTTTCTTTTGGATATGGCTATCCAGCTCTCCTAGCACCATTTGTTGAATAGACTGTTCTGGCCCAGCAAGTTGGGCTTAAAAGCCTTGTCAAAAATGGCTTAATTGAAGATGTGAGTGAAAATGTCTGTGTTTCTGATCCCATTCCATTGGTCAATCTGTCTGTCCTTTCACCAGTACCATGCTGCTTTATCACTGTACCTAAATAATATGTTTGAACCTCCATAGTGAGAGCCCTCCAAATTCATTCTTTGAAAGACATTTTTGGCTATCTGGGTCCCCTAAGACTTCCAAATAAATTTGATTATTGGCTTTTTGATTTCTGCAAAATGGACTGATGGGATTTCTATTGGGATTGTGTTGAATATGTAAATCAATTTGGGTAGAATTGACAATGATATTTACTCTTCCAGTCCATGAACATAGAATGTCCTTCCATTTATTTAAGTTTTCTTTGGTTTCTTTTAGTAGTTTACTCAACTAATGAATACAGATCCTTTATGTCTTTGGTTAAGTTTATTCCTAAATATTTGATTGTTTTAGTCACGATTATAAACGGAATTTTTTTTTCTGATTTCCTCCTCAGATTGCACATTGATAGTGTGTAGAAATGCTATTGTTTTTGCATATTAATCTTGTATCTTGCCACTTCTCTGAACCAGTCTATTAATTCTATAAGCTTTATTCTGGATTTTTTAAAGGACTTTTTAAATATAGGATCATGTCATCAGCGAATAGTGAAAGTTTTACTTCTTCATTTCTTTTTTGGGTGCCTTTTATTTCTTTATTTCTAGATCTAGCTAGAACTTCTAGCAAAGTATGGAATAATAATGGTGACAGTGGGCATCCTTGTCTTGTTGCTGATCTCAGGGGCAAAGCTATCAACCTTTCATCATTTAGTACAATGCTAGCTGTAGGCTTTTTATATAGGCACTTTATCACATTGAGGTAGGTTCCTTCCATTCCTATATTGTAGAGTGTTTTTTTTTTTTTTTTTTGAGGAAGTGTGCTGTATTTTGTCAAATGCCTTTTCTGCATCAATTGAAAGGACCATGTGATTTTCTTCTTCAATTCATCAGTGTGGTTTATTACAGTAATTCATATTCTTGTGTTGAATCACCCTTGCATAAGTGAGATAAAACTCACTTGATCATGGTGTATAATTCTTTTAAAGTGCTTTTTGATTCTATTTGCAAATATTTTGTTGAGGATATTGCATCTATATTCATTAGAGATATAGGTCTGTAATTTTTTTTTTTTTTTTTTTTTACTTTCTTTATCTGGCTTTGGAATTAGGGTAATGTTGGCCTCATAGAATGAGTTTGGTAGCATTCTGTCCTGTTCTATTTTTTTCGAAAAGCTTGAGAAAGATCAGTATTAAATAGTCTTTGAATGGCTGATGGAATTCAACTGTGAAGCCATCTGGTCCTGGGCTTTTCCTCCTTGGCAGGTTTTTAATGACTGTTTCAAACTTCACATATTTATGAATTTTCCCTTTTTCTGTCCTCCATTGATTTCTAGCTTCATTCTGTTATGATCAGAGAAAATATTTTGTATAATTTCAGTCTTTTAAAATTTATTTAGACTTGTCTTGTGACCTAATATATGGACTATCTTAGAGAAGGATTGATAAGCACTTGAAAATGATGTATATCCTGCTGTTTTGGAGTGTTATGCTCTACAGATGTCTGTTAGGCCTATTTCATTTTATTCATATTATTCAAGATTTCTCTTTCTTTATTTATCCTCTGTCCAGATATTGTATCCAGTGTAGATACTGGTGTATTGAAGTCTCCAACTAATATTGTTGACATCTATTTCTCCCTTCATTTTTGCCACAGTGTGCCTCATATATCTTGGGGCATTGAAGTTAGGTGAATAAATATTTAATATAGTTAATATTTCTTAGTGAATTGATACTTTTATTAACATATAATGACTTTCTTCATCCCTTATAATGGTTTTGCATTTAAAATCTAGTTTATCAGATATTAGTATTGTGACTCCAGCTCTTTTATGGTTACTATTGTTGCGGAATAACTTTTTCCAAACTTTCACTTTTAACCTGTTTGTATCCTTACATCTGAGGCCAGTCCCTTATAGACAGCATACAGATGGCTCATACTTTTTATCCATTCTATCAGTCTCTGTCTTTTGATTAGGAAGTTCAAGCCATTAATATTCATTGTTATTACTGTAAAGGCATTACTTACTTCATCCATTTTGGCCTTTGGATTTCTGTTGTCATATCATACAATTGTCTACCTTTTTAGACTTTAATTTACCTTTTCTAATAATCTTCATTTCTACATTCTTCTCCAACTCTCTCTCCCTTGTTTTTCCCATTCAAAATGCAGAACTCCTTTTAATTATCTTTTAAAATTCTGGTCTTTTGGTAAAATATTCTACCAGTTTATGCTTGTCAGTGAAGACTTTGAAATCCCTTTCATTTCTGAAAGACAGCCTTTCCATATACAGAATATTTGGCTGATGGATTTCCTAGTATGGTTTGTAATTTTTTCCTCATGTCTAGATATCAGAACATTGCAGTGGATTTACTCAGATGACCATTTTTCTTTCTCTTGCTTTTTGTTATAATTTTTTCACAGATCTTTTTGATATTCATTTCAACTTATCCTATATCTTTAAAATTGTCCAGCTTAAGTTATCAAAGTCATGCCTGGGAGTCACTAATGGAGCATAGACTTTTTCCCAGCATTTAGAGAACACAGAGACCCAAGTGCAGTTTTTGTTCATGCAATTTCAATACTAGACAGCAGATGGCATTCATTGGTACACTTTTTCTCAGAGGTGTATCTGGCCAGAGCTGAGCAAGCTACAGCTTGCTACACTGACTCAATTCACTGAAGAAATCCACCCAACTACCCCTATGTTTTTCCTTGTAACAACTGACAAGGAGGAAGACATCTATTCCCCTCTCAGCTGCAATGAGCTAGGGGTTTTAACCCAGCCTAATATCTTGGGGGTGGGGGGAAGGGAACCCTTTCCAGCAGCCCAGAATTTTAGAAAGTCACAATTTGCTGTTTCAGATTCTTTGTCTCTCTGTGCCTTACCCTCCTGGGAATTGTGAAACACAGTCCTGGTCTGCTGACCCCAAAAGCTTGTCCTTCAGGCAGCTATTGGCTCTTTCTCCACTCTTTTTGTGAGAGGTGAGACTTGTGCCTAATCCAACACTATCTTCCCACTATCCATCTTATATTTTGTTTTGATTTTTCTAGTGTATACACACTAGACTTAAGTAAACCGTTCTTTTATACACAAATTTTATTCAAAAAGATCGATTGGATTTTCTTAATTTTGATTGATATATAGAACTGCTTTAAAGGAAAAAAATGTTTTTTTTTCCTTTAAATTATTTGTTTCCAGTTTTAAAGTAAACTATTTAAAATATAATATTCCTCTTATGGAGGAAAACATAAAGAGTTACAAATATCTAAATACCATATTTCTTATATGAATGTAAAATTAAACAAATTTACAAAAATAACTATAACACCATTAAAATGTACATTAATGAAAGCAATTTAAGATGGATAGCATTATAGGTTTGTTGTCGGAAAATTGCCACATGTAAATATTGCTCAGAGATGAAGTAATGGCAATTTTGAGTTTGGCCCATTAATATTAGTAAGAATTTTCTCATTCTAAACTACTGTGAAACTATTCTCATACACTTAACAATCATTCAACATCTACTTGATGTAAGTCCTTTACTCACACACTTAGTTTGTCACAGGGCTTCTGTTGCAAAGTTCCAGAAATGGATTGCTTTTATAAAGGGAATTTTATTTGGTGTAAAACTTAAACTTCGAAGGCCATGAAATGTCCAAATCTAGGCATCATCAGAGATGCTTTCTCATCAGAGTCAGTTACTAGTGATTCTGGAGTCCTGCCACATGGTGAATCAAGTTGGCAGCCAATATCTGCCGAGGTCTCTGCCTTCCTTTCCTGGATTAAATCTCCTGTAGCCCAGCTTTGGGTGACCAGGCATAGGGCTTGTGTCTTTAGTTTTGAGCTGCCCCATGGGCCCAGCAACTGTGGGGCCTCTTTCTGTGTTTCTGTGCTCTGCTGGTTCCAGGTTCTGAGACCTCTCTCAACCTCTTGGGGTTTCTTTGCATTTCTGCAGGTGTAGGTTTACCTTGAGTCTCTCTTTCTCCCTCTACTTTCTTCTTTCTCTCACATGGCAGGATAAAAAATGGCAGGTTCCTTTTCTCTGTGTGTCTTTCTCTGTGTCTCTGTTTAGAGAAGACTGAGCAAAAGGGCAGAAACTTAGCCTAAGTCACACCTTACTGAAGTAGCCTAATAAAAAACAATCTAATAAAGTGATCTAAAGTGAATCTAATACAATCAAAAGGGTACCACACACATAAGTATAAATTAGTTTAAAAACATAAACTTATTTATGGATTCACCAAATTCAAACTATGATCCTCACCTACTAAGGTCACCTCTGCTCATGTCTTAGCCTGCAACCAAAATGTAGCCATATTTTGTTCTTCTATATTATCACTAATTATCAGGAACAGAAAATATGTAGTAATACAATTTATATTTTAAAATGTCTTTATAGGTATTTTGAAATCATAATGCAAATGGAAACATGAAATTAAGCATTCTTATAGAATCCATCACACCCTGTGGTTGATTCTTTTCAAACTCAACAGAATAATGGCATCCATCACAAATATTAAAGACTTTCTATTATACTCCAATCACTCTACAACTGGCTTGTTATAGATGACAGAAAAAAATAGACAAAGATCTTCTGACAGGCTAGAAACAAGAAATATAATAAATATGTATATTAAATAGTAAGAAGATAATTTCTATTTAAAAAGAAAGGGTAATTTATGTTAAGGGATAAGGATTACTAATGAGGATGTTATATTTAAAATAGTCATTAAGGAGGCCTCACTGAGAGAGATATAGAGCAATGTCTCAAGCAAATGGATCTATTAGACACATACACTACTGGAAGAGTAGCTTAAGCAAAGAAAACACCTGAAGAAAATGCCTTAAGATGTAAGTAATTTGGAACATGACTGTTAGGTTAGGCAGATAAATATCAGCTCTCACTAAAACAATGGAGAAAGAGTCAAAGG
Organism: Tolypeutes matacus; assembly: GCA_026826555.1. Lineage (NCBI taxonomy): Eukaryota > Metazoa > Chordata > Mammalia > Cingulata > Chlamyphoridae > Tolypeutes > Tolypeutes matacus. The sequence continues at coordinate 842,018 of JAKSZT010054372.1, read as the reverse complement.
CTGCCTTGGATACCATCTTTGGGCTACAGCAGAACAGGACACTGCCAGAGGGACAGAGAGATGAAGAAGACAAAACAGCTAATCATGTGCTATTAGACCTCCAGGCCTCCAGGAAGTGCTCCCCTCCCCCACCTCTGAGATATTAAGGGAGGGTAAAACTCCTGGTGATTTATATCTAACTGACTTGAAAGCAGACATCTTCCTCCATTCCAGCTGCTTTGGATATACATAGAACGGGAAGGTGTTGGGAGTCATTTAGGAGGATACTAAAAAGATAAAGAAGCCAAGGGAATATTATGTGTTTCTCACACTTGTGGCTGGAAGTAGCATATACACCCCACCATAAGGGAAAATAGCATAGGTGAAACTACTGGCTCCCAGGTCCAAAGGGAATGGGAAGGTGGATTCTCAAGGAAGAAGAAAGGTCTGGGAGGGTAAAGACTGGTTTCTTTCAGGTGAGTTTGACCACCTGAGCCCCCCTCGTATATTGGAAGGGACTCCAGCTCAACAGGGAGATGGGAGGGGGATCCCCTCAGGCAGGCTGTCATATCAAGTCACTCAGGTCAAAAGAAGAAGTAGATCAGAGAGGAGGAAGTGACAGACAGGAATCTAATCATTAGAACCCTAGCAAATTGCAAGGAAGCTAACCTGCCAAAAAAAGGGGGGTGGATATCTTTCTGAAAGGCTAAACAACCTAAGTTGACACATTAACTCAGTGAAAGAATTCTTGCCTTGCATATATGAGGCCCCAGGTTTGATTCCCAACACTACTTAGAGAAGGGATTCAACATGATATCAGGCATCCAGCTGAAACTTTATGACAGAGAACACAGACATTCTCTTTATATTAACTTTTCTTGGGACTCTTATTCTTTAAAAAAAGGTTTCTTTTAATAATTTTCCTTATTTTTCTTATTTTACTCACTAAATCCCAGTTCAAAACCTGCAGAGGGCAGGCTGAAGGGTTATTGCTTGATGAACACCAGCAGCCTGAAAAGATACTTAAGGGTCTACAAAGGAAGGCTGTTTTCCTGTGTTTATTTTTGTTTTTTGTTCTTTTCTTTCCTCTATTTATACTTCTTAAAATGAGTTGCTGATATCCTGTTTCTTGTTTGTTGTTTTTCCCCTTCCTTTGTGTCTCTGTTTGGGATAGTTTTTCTTTATTTATGAATTTCCTCTACCTATGCTATTTTATTTTTGTCTTTCATCTTTCTATCTTCTCTTTTCTGTTGTTCTTATATTCCACCTTTTTTTGTTTGGTCTTCAAGTTTTCCTGTTTTTATTTATATCTCTCTCATTTTTTTCAGTGTTTTTTTTTTTTTACTTTATTTTCTTTCTTTTCTTTTATCATTTTCTTGCTTCTCATAATTCTAGCCTTTTAATTCATTCTATATATTTTTCTCTATTCTGTGTTTTGTTTCATTGTTTCTACTCAACTTTTAAAATTTTATTCCTCTGTACTTCTTACTCAGGTTAATTATTCATTTTCTGAGGTCTTGTGTGATTCCTTTCCTACCTATTACTATTATTATAACTATTACTCTTTTTTTCTTCCTATATCTTTTTTTTGGTCCTAATTTTTTATCCCAAGGGAACATAGAAAACAGCAAGGAAATAGAAAAAGAGGGAAGAAGTGACAAATGGAAACCTTACACAAACACAAACACAACAACAATATAAAACCCTAGAATAAAGAGAGAAGCTAAGAGGCTGAATAAACCCATTAAGATAAACAGATGCCTAGACACCAACAAAAAGTTACAGGCCACACTAAGAAACAGGAAGACATGGCCCAGTCCAATAAACAAACTGAAGAACAGGAGAAGATGCAGAATAATCAGAGATGTCCAAACAAATATGATGAATATCATGAATCAACTTAATGAAGTGAAGGAAGAGAGTAAGGATATTAAGAAAACACTGGGAGAATATAGTGAAGAAATCATAAGCATACATGAAAAGATAAGGGATATGATGGTAATGAATTGCATAATACAAGAAATCAAAAATACACTAGAAGTACATAAAGGCAGATTTGAAGAGACAGAGGAAAGAATCAGTAATGTGGAAGACAGTACATCTGAAATCAAACAGACAGTAGAACAGATGGATAAAAATTTAGAAAAAAATCTGCAGGGACTTAGGGATTTGAATAGCAACATGAAACACACAAACATATGCATTTTAGGCAACCCAGAGGAAGAAGAGAAGGGAAAGGGGACACAAGATGTGTTGAAGGAAATAACAGATGAAAAACCTCCCAACCCTATTGAGAAAGTGAAATACACACCAAACAGTGTAGATCCTAATATACCTACTCCAACAAATATACTTATCAAATTGTCTAATGCTCAATACAAAGGGAGCATGCTGAAACCATCTAGAGAAAAGAGATCCATCACATACAAGGGAAGCATGATAAGATTAAGTGTTGATTTCTCATATGAAAACATGGAGAAAAGAAGGCAGTGGTATAACATAGTTAAGGTGCTAAAAGAAAAAAAATTTCCAACCAAGAATACACTTTGCAGCAAAGCTGACATTCAAAGATAAGGGAGAGTTCAAAATAGTCCAGATAAACAGAAATTAAGAGAATATGTAAATAAGAAAACTGCACTTAGCACAAGAAGTGGTAAAGGGAGTTCTGCAAATCAAAGGGAAAAAAGGAGAGTTGGAGAATATAAGAACAACTAAAAAGATAAATAAAATATATTACATACATATACCTAAAAAAATATGGATAATGTAAGTAAGTCCTTGAGAGTAATAGCATTGAATGTTAATAGATTAAACTCACCAGTCGAGACACACAGATTGGTAGAATGAATAAGAAAATATGACCCATCTATATGCTGTCTAGAAGAAACCCACCTTATACCCAGGGGTGTAAGGAGGGTGACAGTGAATGATTGGAAAACAATATTACACACAAACAATAACCAAAAAAGGGCAGGAGTAACTACACTAATATCAGAACAAATAGACTTGAAATGCAAAACTATTCTAAGAGACAAAGAAGAACACTATATATAAATAAAAGGGGAAATCTATCAAGAAGAAAGAACAATCATAAACATTTAAGCAACTAACCAGAGTGCCTCAAAATACATGATTCAAACACTGGGAAAAATAGATTCCTCTACAATGATCATTGGAGACTTTAATCACCATTAAACAGAACATTTCAATAGAGAATCAATAAAGAAGCAAAGACCTTGAATAAAACATTAGAGGATCTGGACTTAATAGACATATAAAAAACATTACACCAAATACAGAGGGATATACATTATTCTCAAGTATACATGGATCATTATCCAGGATAGACCACATGCTATGCCACAGAACAACTCTCAATGAATTCAGAAAGATTGAGATTTTACAAAGTAATTACTCTAAACACAATGGAATGAAACTGGAAATCAGTAGGCAGAGAATCAGATTAGGCACAAGGATATGGAAGTTAATCCACACACTCAAAGAGTGGGTCAAAGGATGAAATTGCAAAGAAATCAGTAACTATCTTGAAATGAATGAAATTGACAACACAACTTTTCAAAACCTATGGGATGCAGGAAAAGCTGCACTTAGAGGGAAATTTACAGCCATAAATGTTTATATTAAAAAAAGAAGAAAGAGCTAAAATCAAATACTTAATCGCTCACCTGGAGGAATTAGAAAAATCAACAACAAACTAACCCCAATAAAAGTAGAAAGAAGGAACTAAGAAATATTAATGCAGAGCTAAATGAAATTGAAAATAAGAAAGCACTTGAAAAAATAAAAGCAAAATCTTGTACTTTGATGTGATTAGTAAAATTGAGAAATTCTTAGCTACACTAACAATGAAAAAAGAGAGAAGATGCAAATATACAAAATAAGAAATGATGAAGGCAATATCACCACTGAAGCCACAGAAATAAAGAGTATCATACAAGGATACTTTGAAAAGTTGTATGCCTAAAAGGCAGATAATTTAGAGCAAATGGATAAATTCCTAGAAACACACATGTAGCCTTTGTTGATGAAAGAAGAAATGGATGAACTCAACAGACCAATCACAAGTAATGGGATAGAATTATTCACCAAAACCTCCCAAGTAAGAAGGGTCTAGGACAAGGGGACTTCACAGGTAAATTCTACCAAACATTCCAGAAAGAACTAACTCCAATCCTGATTAAACTATTCCAAAAATTGTAGTGGAGGAAATACTGCCTAACTAATTCTCTAATGCCAGCATTACCCTAATACAAAAGCCCAATGATGCCAGAGAAAGAAAACAATAGACCTATCTCGCTAATGAACTAGATGCTAAAATTCTCAACAAAATACTTGCTAATTATATTCAACACTACATCAAAATAATTATACACCTTGACCAAGTGGGTTTCATGCCTGGTATGCAAGGATGCTTCAACTTAACAAAATCAATTGTTTCCTTTCCAGCCTTAGCCCGGGACACAAGAGCCGTCGCAGTGTCGATGCCCAAGAAGAACCAGATTGTGGATGGGGTCCTGCTTGGGGGTCTGTGCTGTGCACTCATGCAATGAGAAGCTTGGGTTATCTGCGCGTATCAACGGCGAGGATGGAACGATAGAGATTTGTGAGTTTTAAGCCTGCCGGTGGTGGTTGACACGGACTGCTGAGCCCCGCGATTAGAGAGAAAAAAATAAAATGGTCAGATGGAGCCGCGAACAGGGCTCGGCAACCAGGAGTCAGGGCCTAGTGGGAGGGGGCACGCTCTGAGGGGAGGCTCTGGAAAAAGGGCGAGAGAGTGTTATTTTCTGAGGATTTGGCTGCCTGGAGCCCCTAGGATCTTGGGTGAACAGAACAGCCAGAGCAAATCGGCACCCGGTGGAGGGGAGGGCTGATTCTGTTTGGCAAGGGAGTTGATTTGCCTAGCTGCCCAGGGATAAGCCCCAGGCTGCCGTGGAGCCAGGAAGAGGGGACAGTCTCCAAAAGAGCGAGGGTTCTGTTGGAGGACAGGGAAGGGAATTTTTTTTTTTTTGCCATCGATTTGACTGCCTGGACCACCCCATAGATTTGGGGAGCAGATAAGCTGACCTGAAGCAGCATCAGTCTGAGAGGAGAGGCGAATCTGCAGAGTCAAACTGATTTACATAGCAACCCAGTGACGCTGGTGCTCGGCTCCAGAAGGGGCAGAGTCAGCCGTCTTTAACACTCTGCACTGACCAACATCAGAGCTATACCTACCCTGGGGAGTCCAGGAAGTGGGACGTGCTTGAGTAATTTCCACGGGGTCCCCTCCATAAGGGGGTTGGTCTAGAGGAGGAATTATTTTGGGTTCTGTATTTTGCAAAAAAAAAAAAATTGAGAAGGTCACTTCAATAAATGGAAAATAAATTCTTTTTAATTTAGTTTAATAGCTAAAAGCTGTTTAAGGACCTGCATATAGAACCCTGTGGGGAAATTGATTGATAAACACAAGCAGGCAGAGAGGATACACGTGGACCCTAGGGGAAGCATTGACCCTCCTTAGCTCTGTTTGACTGCTTGCCTGTGTGGTTCTTTGGTTTTTCTCTGTTTATTTCTGGTCTCTTGCTTTCCTTTCCTCTTTCCTCCCTCCTTTCTTTTATCTTTCATTTTAAAAAATTAGGTCCTGCTAGCTTGTCGCTTCTTTGCTGTGCTTCTTCTTCAGTAATTTCCCACTTGCGGTCTATATTGATTTTGTACTCCAAACTATCACTTATCCTACTTTCATCTTTCTGCCTTCTGCTTTCTGTTGTGACTCTTAGATACAACATTTTTTTATAGGCCCACAACTTAAGGGTGTCAATTTCTATTCCATCTATTTTGTTTTCTTCTTCTTCTTCTTTTTTTTTTTTTTTTTGATTAGTATTAACTTTTTCCTTTCAGCCCTTTCTTTACTATTTCTCTCCCTCCTCATAATTCGAGCATTCTAAATCACTATATATATATTCCTATATTTGTTTTCCCAGTCCATTGTAGGAACTCCACTTTTTTCCTGATTACTCTAAACTGCCTACACAAGTTAAATATTCATCCCATTAAGACTCATTTGGCCCCTCTTCTAACATTTATCAATATTACTATTATCCTTCTGCCTTCCTTACATCTTTTGATTCCTCTGGCCCTAGTCTTTTGGCTTCAAGGGATATAGAAAGAAGCAAGGAAATAAAATAAGAAGAAAAAATGCCAAAGAGAAAACTTAACATACACGTAGAACCACCAGCTAAATAAAACTCTAGAGCATAGAGAAAAGCTGATCAACTGAACAAACCATCAAGAAAATATGATGACCAGAGGGCAACAAAAAAATACAAATGACTCTGAGAAACAGGAAAAAAAGGACCAGTCCAATGAACAAATTAAAAACCAGGAAGTGATGCAGAACATTGAACAACTAATCAAAGCTATCCAAACAAATATCATGGACCAACTTAAAGAAGTGAAGAGATTAAGGATATAAGGAAGACACTGGGAGAACATACTGAAGAAATTGCAAACATGCCTAAAAAGATAATGGATATGATGGTGAACAGCGGCACAATCCAAGAAATCAAAAAGATGCGGGATTCACATAACAGCAGATTTGAACAGTCAGAGGAAAGAATTAGTCATATGGAAGACAATACAGCTGAAATCAAAGAGATTGTAGAAAAGATAGACAAAAAGAAAGAAAAAAATCCAGCATGGACTCTGGGAATTAACCGATAACACAAAATGCACAAACATACACATTATGGGCATTCCAGTAGGAGAAGAGAAGGGAAAGGGAACAGAAGGAGTGTTGAAGGAAATAATGGCTGAAAACTTCCCAACCATATTGAGAGAGATGGATGTGCAGATCCAGGAAGCACAGTGTACCCCAAATAGTATAAATCCCAACAGGCCAACTCCAAGACATATACTTGTCAAACTGTCCAATGCTCAAGACAAAGAGAAAATACTCAAGGCAGCAAGAGAAAAGAGAATCATCACATACAAGGGAAGCACAATAAGATTAAGTGCTGATTTCTCAG
>JAKSZT010054372.1:768124-813662 GCA_026826555.1 Tolypeutes matacus | reverse complement strand
CTCATGTATACAGTCAATTGATATTTGACAAGCACATGAATCCCAATCAATTGAGAGAGAATGGCCTTTTCAAAAATTGGTGCTTGGAGAAGTGGATATTCATATCTGAAAGAATGAGAGAGGAAAACCATCTCACAACTTATACAAAAATTAGCTCAAAATGGATCAAAGATCTAAATATAAGAGCCAAGACTATGAAAACCTTGGAAGATAATGTAGGAAAGCATTTACAGGATCTTGTACTAGGGAATGGTTTCATGAATTTTATGCCCAAAGCATGAGCAACAAAAGAAAAGAAATAGAGAAATGGGACCTCCTCAAAATAAAAAATTTTGCACCTCTGAAGAGATTGTTAAGAAAGTGAAAAGGCAGACTATTCAATGGGAGAAAATATTTGGTACCCACATATCTGATGGAAGCCTAATATTCAGCATATATAATGAAACCCTACACTCCAAGAATAAAGACAAACAACCAATTTAAAAAATGGCTAAGTGATTTGAATAGACATTTCTCCAAAGAAGAAACACAAATGACTAAAATGCACATGAAAAGATGCTCAATATCACTAGCTATTAGGGAAATGTAAATCAAAATTACAAGGTGATATCATCTTACAACCATTAAACTTGTGGCTATTAAATAAACTGGACTACAAAAGTTGGACAGGACGTGGAGGAATGAAAGCTCTCATCCACTGCTCGTGGGAATGAAATATGGTGCAGGCATTGTTGAAGACAGTTTGGTGGTTCCTCAGAAAATTAACTATAGAACTGCCACATGATCCAGCAATTCCACTGCTGGGTATATACCCAGAAGTATTGAAAACATGAACACGAACAGATATATGCACACCCATGTTCATAGCGACATTATTCACTCTTGCAAAAAGTTGGAACCAACCCAGGTGCCCATTAACAGATGAATGGATAAACAAAAGGTGGTACATATATACATTGGAATATTACTCAGCTCTAAGAAGGAATAAAGTGTTAACACACAGGATAACATGGATGAATATTGAGGGCCTTATGTTGAGTGAAGCAAGTGAGGCACTGAAGAACGAATATTACATGACCTCACTAATATGAATTAGGTAAATTAAGCCAACTCATAGAAGCAGAGTCTGCAGGATAGGTTTACAGGAGACAGAAAGGTAGAGGGTGATGAGCTGATTTCCATATGGACATAATCTATGATAAGGTGGAAGTGTGTAGTTTTGTAGTGGAGTGTCATCATAGTGGTGCACTGATACTTTTGTATTGGGTGGTGCTGGGTTGTCAGGGGGTAGGTTGGGGAGGGTGGGTTGGACTCTCCATGGAAATGGGGGGAGGGTTAGGGGAGGTAGCAGGTGAACACTGGTGATTGGCAGATATGTGGTTGTAACTACAATGTTGGGAATGTTCTTTTGGCAACATGGCAGAGAAGGGTTACTGGTTTAGGGTGTTGAATGTAGGGTGCTTTCAGTACAGGACACACCTGGGACAGCCATCTAGGGAGTGTGTAAGTATTCATCTTGTCATAATGGGTATATCAGTCGGTGGAGACCCATATAATGAACGGGAAGGTGTTAGAATTCCATCCTGTGAAGTCCTGCTATGTTCTCAAATAGAGGGATGGGAGTCTTTCAAGAGCATAGGCAGTGACTAATAGGGGAGGATGGAGCAGTATGTCAAGCCCTCAATGCTGTTTCAGGTAACTATGAATCTTGCTCTTCAAGAAATGAAGTCTGGTGGTGGCTGTGGTTCCCGATGTGAGGGGGAGGGAAGAACTGGATAGATGGAACATGGGCTATTTTCGGAGCATATATGTGTTCTAATGATCTTGCAATGATGGATGCAGGCCATGTTAAATTTCCTCAAAATTTGTGGAAGTGTATGATCCAAGATGTGAACCATGGTGTAGGCCAATTACCATGTTTAGTAGCTATGTTTCAATATTTGTACATCAATTAGAACAGGTGTAACACCCACATATAAAATGTTTTTGATGGGGCAGGGGGGAAGTGGGCAGGATGTTATGTATATGGGAATCCCTTATATTCTGTACATGACTTTTCTGTAACCTAAGACTTCTTGAAGACAAGATGAAAGGACTAAGACTCTGGGGGAATAAACAAAAGAGAGTGTCATGGTACATGCAGGAGAGCAGATCTTGCAGTAATGAAAGAGGTAATGTCAAAAATATTTTTAATAGTTTATCATTATTTTATATTAATCCATTTTTAAAATACATTTTTAAATATTTTGTATTTTATTTCTTAGTTTTAAAACTATCATTGTTGCTTCATTTTCTTATTAATTGTATTTGACTGTTTTGTTGGCTTCATTTTGGGACAGCTTTCGGAACACAGAAGGCTTAAAGCTATGATGGGAGGATCATTTTTGTGTGGTGTCAGTGGTGGGTGGTGCATGGGAGGAGGTTCACCTGAGCATATATATAAGGCATGTGGATATATATGGTGCTCATGGGGCATTTTCACAGTGGGTGGAGATTCAGACAATATTCAAAAGGCTATCCAGTTCCCATCCTGTGGAGCTCTGCCATGTTATCTAGTGGATCAAGAGAAATCCCCCAACTATAAGAACAATGACCAGTAAAGAAGGATGGTCCATTGATGGGCCCGTGATGTTGATCACTATACCTATGAACCTTTACTTTTGAAATTGAGACTTGGCCTAGAATTACAGGGTGCCTGGAAGTTGCCTCCTGGGTGCCTCTTGTTGCTCAGGTGCCAACTGTCTCTGGGCCGAATTCAGCATGTAGATGCATTACCCTCCCCCTGACATGGGGCATGGCTCCTAGGATTGAGCCTCTCTGGCACTGAGGGATTGTTGCCAGGTACCAACTAGCAACACAACTGGAGAGACATGTTGACCAAAAGGGGGAAAGGGTGAAGACAAATGAGTTTATATGGCTGGGAGACTTCAGGGTGAGTCTGGAGATCATTCCATAGGTTACACTTGCACATGTCTCAGCAGGATCTCATTGACCGCCAAAGTAAATACTGCTTCAAATGGCAGGTCTTGTGAGGGCTATGGAGACATCCAGACACTGTGGTCAGGGCAGAAAGCTTGGGAGTTTGGTGCCTTGCCAGTGGGCCCTCCTTTGGAATTTTTGCTCCCCACTGTGAACAGACTTGACTCAGTTGTGGTTTCACTAAACATTGTTCTTCTGACCCTTTTATTTGAACCTATAATTTGTACTAGAGTTGATAAGAGATGAATTTTTGGGCTGTCCATGTCCCAGTGGGGCCCTGGGTCTCAACGGAGTTGCAGCACCTGCTCTCAGCTCTTAGGTTTTTTGCCCTTACCCAGGACTACTGGTGAGCAACAACCATCGCAAGGAACTGAGAAAGTCTACAACTACAAGCAAGAGAACCCCATCCATCTGCCCTATGGGATCTGGGCCCACTCACAATTGGAAGTGGAGTGGGCATGACCATTCCAGAATCCTCAGAATTGGGGAATGAACTATGGACTAAAGTAGATTTACTGGTATTCTACTACATACTTATTTTGATTCTAGAAATGTAAGAAATTATATTATTGACATGGATGCAGTGGCCACTGGAAGTTCTGAGGCCAGGGGGATGGAAAAATGGGTGTGATGTGGGGGCATTTTTGGGACTTGAGAGTTGTCCTGAGTGATGTTGCAGTGACAGATACAGGCCATTACATTATCTTGCCATGGCCTGCAGGATTGTGTGGGACGGACTGTGGACTACAGTGGGGACTGTGGCCCATGCTTACTGGTAATGCTCCAAAATGTTCTCATCAATTGTGATGAATGCATCATACTGGTGAGGGATGTTGTTTATGTAGGAGGGTGTGACAGGTGTAGGAAATGGGGCATATGGGATTCCACTATATTTTTGTGTAACATTTATATAATCTAAATATCTTTTTAAAAACAAATAAAACTATTTGAAAAAAAGAAGCCTGCCCTCACTATCCTGGGTATTCTAACCTATCTTTCCCAATCTACCCACCTGTCAACCCTGCATCACCCAACCCAATATATTACTACCCCCCTGTCCTGTCCCTTCAATACACAACTACACTCTATCACGCATATTAACCTTGTATCTGGCCACTTTGCTGAACTTGTCTCTTAATTCTAGTAGCCTTCTTGTGGATTTTCCAGGATTTTGTAGATATAGGATCACGTCATCAGTAAATAGTGAAAGTTTTACTTCTTCCTTTCCTATTTGGGTGCATTTTATTACTTTGTCTAGCCTAATTGCTCTAGCTAGAATTTCTAGCACACTATTAAATAATAATGGTGACAGTGGGTATCCTTGTCTTGTGCCTGATCTCACTAGGAAAGGTTTCAGTCTTTCACCATTGAGTACAATGCTAGCTGTAGATTTTTTTGTTGTTGTTGTTGTTTTGTTTTGTTTTGTTTTTTTTACCGGGAGGTCCCGGGGATTGAACCCGGGTACCTCCATGTGGGAGACGGATGCCCAACCAGTTGAGCCACATCCGACCCCTGTAGATTTTTGATATATACACTTTACCATCATGAGAAAGCTGCTTTCTATACATATCTTTTGGAGTGTTTTTTTTTTTTTTTTTTTTTATCAAGAAAGGGTGCTGTATTTTATCAAATGCATTTTCTGCATCAGTTGAGAGGTTCATATGATTTATCTACTTCAATTTATCAATGTAGTTTATTACACTAATTGATATTCTTGTGTTGAATTGCCCTTGCATACCTGGGATAAATCTCAATTGATTGTGATGTATAATTATTTTCAAGTGCTTTTGGATTCTGTTTGCAAGTGTTTTGTCTATGATTTTTGCATCTATATTCATCAGAGATATTGGTATGCAATTTAACTTTTTAAAATTTTATTTTCTAAACATACTTAGTCTTTGCTCTTGTAAATGAGACTTAGCCTGCAGTTGTGGGGTGCCTAAGGGTTGCCACCTGAGAGCCTCCTTGTTGCTCAAATGTGGCCTCTCTCTAAGCCAAACTCAGCATATGATTGCATTACCTTCCCCCCAACGTGGGACATGACTCCCGGGGATGAGCCTCCCTGGCAAGGAGGGATTAATACCAAGTGCCAACTGGCCACTTTGTGCAGTGGCAGTATCATAGCCAATGAGGTTTATCTGAGGCACGATTATTGCTAATTGAAAACTTTTCCCAATTGCCAACTGGCAACACAACTGGAAAAAGACCTTGAATAAAAGGGGGAAATGGTAAAGACAAATGAGTTCAAGTGGCTAAGAGACTTCAAAGAGAGTCGGAAGGTCATCCCAGAGGTAACTCTTACGCACACCTCAGTAGGAGCTCATAGAACATCTAAGTGCCTATCACCCCACTCAGTGGGGTTCCTGAGAGCTCTGGAGACACCCTGGTGCTATATAAGGGGGGATAGCCCCAGAGACTGATGCCTTATCAGTGGGATCTATTTTGGAATATGTGCTCCTGGGAGTGACAGAATTAGACTCAAATAAGTCCTCCCTGCACATGGTTCACCAGTCCCTTCTATTCAAACCTACATGTGATGCTGGAGTTTCTTAGGTATACTTCCAGAGACTGGAGCCTCCCGCCTACCTATGTGCCAGGTGTGCATGAAATCTAGGTGGAGCTGCAACTCCTACCCTACAGCTCAATGGACTCATCCAAGTCACCTGGTGAGGAGACAATGATGGGAAATAGCCATCCCAGGGAATGGAGAGGCCCTGCATCTGCAGGCAGGATCATCCCACCCACCATATCCATGGGATATAAGCCCTCTCTCACTTGGAGTTGGAGTGGACATCACCATCCCTGTCGCCTCTGGATTGGGGGAAGAACTATGGACTAGAGTGGACTTGATGGTATTCTCTTGCTCACATATGGTGATTCTTGCAATGCAAGAAATTATAACAATGAGGTGGAGCCAGTGGCCACTTGACAGTTTTTTGGGTAGGGAGGGGATGAGCAGTTGAAATACAGGGGCTTCTTTGGGAGTTGGAGGTTGTCCTGAGTACTGTTGTGGCAATGGATGTAGGCCATTTTAAATCAGCACACACCACTCAGAACTGAGTGGGAGAGAGTGTGGTCTACAGTGTGAACTGTGGTCTATGGTTGGTGGCAAGGCTCCAGGATGTGTAAGTTCATTGAGGTTGGTGGGCCACACTATGGGAGATGTTTGTGTTGGATGTGGTGGGAGGTGTGGGAGGTGGGCAACATGGGAATCCCAGTGGGTTCCGTGTAATATTTTAGGTAATCTAAACACCTCTTAAAATATATGTATATATATATATATATATATATAACATTTTTGTAAGCAAATACACATATATGCATATATATTTATATATCATTTTACAAATGTTTGTATATATTGTGAGAATTTTGATTTTTACCCATAATAAAAAAAAATAAAAATAAAAAAAATAAAGATACTTAGATTACATAAATGTTACATAAAAAATATAGGAGTTTCCATCATGCCCTTCTCCCCATATCTCTTACACTTTCCCACATTAACAACATCCCTCATTACTGTGGTACATTCATTATAATTGCATTGCCACTAAGCATGGATGAGAGTTTTTATTGTAGTTTACACTCTCTCCCACACAATTCTGTAGGTTATGGCAAGATTTATAATGGCTTGTATCTGTCAATGCAATGTAATTCACGGCAATTCCCAAGTCCAGAAAACGCCCCCGTATTACCCCTGTTTTTCCCTCTCCCTGCTTTCAGAAACTCCAGTGACCACAGCTTCCCCATCAATGACAAAATTTCTTATGTTGCCAGAAGCATAAGTATATAGTAGAATACCAGTAAGTCTATGGGATGTTGATGTCCAGTGCACTTCTAACTGAGAGGGGGCTTCAAACCCATAGGGCCAATGGATGGACTATCTTTCTTGCAGTTGTTAAACTCTCTCAGTTCCTTATTATGGTGGTTGTCCATCATCCCCTCCTCATTAGTAAGGAGAGTAGGTTTTGCAACTAAATTGAGATTCAGAGCCCAGCTACTACAAGGACAGCCCAGATATTTATGTCTTTTGGACATACACCTACCAACACTAGTATGAATGATAGGTTCAAATAGAAGGACAGAAGAACCATATATTTAGAAACCACTACTGAGTCCAGTTCTGCCACACTGGGGAGCATAAATTCAAAAATAGGGTCCACTAGCAAGGCACCCAACTCCTGAGTAGTGTGGCATGACTATAGTGTCTGGATGTCTCCAGAGCCCTCAGTATCCCTGCTATTTGGAGTAGTATCGACTTTGGCAGTCAATGAGATCCTGCTGAGATTTGCATAAGCATAACCTCTGGAATGACCTCCTGACCTGACACACTTTGAAGTCTCTTAGTCATGAACATTTGAACATATTTGTATGCCTTATATGCATGCCCAGGTGAGCTTCCTTCCATATATCCCCCATCACTGACTCCCCACATGAATGATTCTCCCCTGCCACAGCTGTAACCCTACTGTGATAAAAAACCTCTTAAAAAATGAAGCCAATAAAATAGCCAAATACAATTAATTAAAAATGAAATAATAATTATAGTTTTAATAATAAGAAATAAAATACAAAAAATTTAAAAAGATAAAAATAAAAATGATGAGATAATATAAACTAATGAAAGAGTATTTAAATTATTTTTAACATTTTGCTTTTCATCATTTTAAGATCTATTGTCCTATATGTACAGTGGCATTTTATTCTGTTTATTCCCCAAGTAGTCTCACTTTTTTCATTTTGTCATCAAAGATGTTTTAGATTCAGAAAAGTCACATATCAGGGGACAACCATATACCCAACATCCTCCCCCATTTCCCCTTTACCCTATTAATAACATTGTATATGTGGATGGTACATTTGTTTCAACTGATGTACCAATATTGTAACATAGCTACTAACCATGGCAAATGGTTTATATTATGTTGTACATTTTGGGGCATACACCTTTATAAATTTTGATGAAATTTAACATGACCTGCTTCCATCATAGCAAGATCATGTAGAACATTTCCATTGTCCCCAAAATGCCCCCTGTTTCATCTGTTCCACTCTTCCCACCCCACCCTTGGGACCCACATCAACCATCTGGCTTCACTACTTAAAGGACAAGATTCACAGTTACTTGCAACTATACTGAGGCTTTGACACACTGTTCTATCCTCCCCAATTAGGGTATGCCCATGCTCTCTAGAGATGCCCACACCTCTATTTGAGAACATAGAGGCCCTTCCCAGGATGGGAGTCCACCAGCATCCCACTCATTAGGTAGAGCTCCACCCATTGATATAACACACTATGACAAGATGAACACTCACATAACCCCTAGAAGCCTGCTCAAGATGTTCCCTGTCCTCAATGCCCCCCACATCCAACAACCCAGACCACTAATCCTCACTTGCCATATTGCCAAAAACGCATTCCCAAAATTGTACTTTCAACCATGTACCTGCAAATCCCGTGTTCACTTACTCCCTCCTTAACTCTCCCTACAGTTCCATGGACAGTCCAACCCCCCCTCGCCACCCTAACCCCCTGAAAAACTAGCACTGCTCAAGCCAATAGTATCAGTGCACCATGGTTATGCCCTTCTACTACACAACTACACACTTCCAACTTATCATAGATTTTGCCCATATGGGTGTAGGCTCAAATCCTTCTTCTCCCTTTCTATTTATTGTAAACCTATCTTCCAGATTCTAGCTCTGTGAGTTTGCACAATTTGTTTAATTCATATCAATGATGTTAGGGGATATTTGACCTTAATTGTCTGGCTTGCTTCACTCAACATAAGGTCCTCAAGATTCATCCATGTTAACCCATGGATTAATACTGTATTACTTCTAACAGCTGAATAATAGTCCATTTTATTTATATCCCACAACCTTTTAAACATTCTTCTGTTGATGGGCATTTTGGGTTGATTACAACTTTTGGCAATAGTAAATAATGCCGCTATGAACATTGGTGTGCATATATCTGTTTGAGGCCTTGCTTTCAGTTCTTATGGGTATATACCCAGCAGTGGGGTAGCTGGATCATATGGCAGTTTTTTAGTTAGTTTTCTGAGGAATTGCCATACTATCCACCACAATGGCTGAACCATTCCACATTCCCACCAGCAGTGAATGAGGGTTCCCTTTACTCCACATCCCCTCCAACACTTGTAGACAACTGTTATTTTAAAAATAGCCACCATTCTTATAGATGAAACATGATATCGTTGTTTTGATTTGCATTTCTCTAATAGCTAGTGATGATGAACATATTTTCATGTGCTTTTTAGCCATTCATATTTCTTCTTTGGAGAAATGTCTATTCAAATCACTTGCCCATTTTTAAATGGGTTGTCCTTATTTTTAAGGTGTAAGATTTCTTTATATATGCTGGATATTAGACCTCTATCAGCTATACAGTTAACAAATATTTTCTCCCATTGAGTAGGTTGCCTTTGCACTTTCTGACAAACTCCTTTGAGGTTCAAAATTTTCAATTTTGAGAAGGTCCCTTTCATCTATTTCTTTTTTTTGTTGCTCAAGCTTTGAGTATAAAGTTCATGAAAACATCTGCTGGTACAAGATCCTGTAGATGCTTCCTTACATTATCTTCCAAGGTTTTTATCTTAGCTCTTATATTTAGATCTTTGATCCATGTTGAGTTGATTTTTGTATAAGGTGTGAGATGGTGTGCCTCTCTCACTCTTTTGGATATGGATATCCAATCTTCCAAGCACCATTTGTTGAAAAGGCCATTCTTTCCTAGTTGAATGTTCTTGGTGGCCTTGTGGAATATCAGTTGACTGTATATGGGAGGATCTGTATCAAAACTCTCAATTCAGTTCCCGTGTTAATATGTCTATCCTTGTGCCAATAACATGCAGTTTTGACCCCTGTAGCTTTGTAGTATGTTTCCATGTCAGGTAGTGTGATTCCTCTGATTTCATTTTTCTTTTTCAATATGTCTTTGTCTATTCAGGGCCTCTTGCCCTCCCTAATGAATTGGTAAGTTTTATTGGGATGGTATTAAATCTGTAGATCAGCTTGTGTAAGTTAGACATCTTAATGAAGTTTAGTCTTCCTATCCATGAACAGGGAATATTTTTCCATTAATGTAAGTCTTCTCTGATTTCCTTTAACAGTGTTGTATTGTTTTCTGCATTTATATAAGACCCTTAAGGATCTTCTCTGGCTGCTGGTGTTCATCAAAAAATCACCCTGTAGTCTGCCCTCTGCAGGTTTTGAACTGGGTTTTAGTGAGTAAAATGAGGAAAATGAAAAAAGGAACTTTCTAAAAAGTAGGAGATCCAATAAAGCTAATACAAAGAGAATTGTCTATATTGTTCCCTGTCATAAAGTTTCAGATGGATGCTTGATAATCAGGTGAATCACTTTTCTATGAACAGACAGGAATCCAATCAGGGACCTCATATATATGCTAGGCAGAAATTCTTCCACGGAGTTAATCTGTTCCCTTAGGTTAATCAGCATTTGAGAAGGCAAACTGCTCCTTTTCCTTTGAGCAGATTAGTTCCCTGCAGTCTGCTGGAGTCCTGCTGATCAGTAGCCAGTTTCTGCTTCCTCTCTTTACCTGGGCAACTAGGCATGACAACCTGTCTGAAGAGATCCCCTCATCTCTCCCTGTCAAGCCAGGTCCCTTCTCATATTGAAGAAAGGGGCTTAGCTGGCCAAACTCACTGCAAAGAAAATACTCTCTACCCTCCCAGACCCATCTTCCTCCCCAGGAATCCACCTACCCACCCTGTTCAGAGCTGGGAGCCAGTGGCTCCACCTATGCTATTTGAACTGATGATGGGGTATATGTGCCACTTCCAGTAACAGGGGCACAACCCATGATTTCCCACTAGCACCCTTATCTGTCCAGTACCTTCCTAGATGACACAGAGCTCCTTCCCATTCAATATATATCCAAAAGAGTTGACAGGAGAGAGACACCCACTCTCCTCTAGTTAGATACAATTTGCCAGGAATTTTACCAATGCTTAATATCTCAGGGTTGGGGGATGGGAACGCTTCCTAGTGGCTGAGAGTTTAATAACTTAGTCTAATAACTTGGTTTCTTCATCTCTCCATCCCTCACTCTCCTGGTAACTATGAAGTAGTGTCCTGGTGCTCTGTACCCCAAAGCATGTATCCAAGGCAGCTTCTGGCTTCCTCTCTGTTGTTTTAGCATGAGCTGAGCCCTATATGCCTAACCCATTGGCCATGTTCCCTTCTTTATTCATAGTATTTCAATATGCAAAAATAACAACCATTTCCATACACTACTGATGTGCAATTTGAAAGGAAATCAGGAAAAAAATCCATTTATAATAACAACTAAAGTAATCAAATATTGAGGAATAAACTTTACCAAGGACCTAAAGGACCTGTATTCAGAAAACTACAAAACTTTGCTAAAGGAAACCAAAGAAAAGTTAAATAAATAAAAAGAATGAAGTTGGAGTACTCTCACCTTGGGACTTTAAAGCATATTACTTAATTACAGTGGTAACAACAGCATGGTACTGGCATAAGGACAGGCAGATGCATGAATGAATGAAATCAAGAACTCAGAAATTGACATCACATCTATAGTGAAGTGATTTTTGACACACTATTAAGCCCACCCAGCTAGGCTAGAACAGTCTGTTCAACAAATGGTGCTGGGAGAACTGGATAGATGTATTCAAAAGAAAGAAAGAAGATTGACATGTTACATCTTATGCAAAATTTTACTTAAAATTGATCAAGGATTTAAATATAAAAACAAAAACCATAAAACTCCCAGAAGAAAATGAAGGAAAACACCTTTGAGAACTTTTGGTAAGTGGTAGTTTCTTAAACCTTATGTCCAAAGCACTAGCAACAAAAGAAAAAATAGATAAATGGGACCTACTCAAAATTCAACACTTTTCCATGTCAGAGGGCTTTGTTGAAAGGGTAAAAATGTAGCAGACTCAAGGGGAGAAAATATTTGGCAATCACATATCTGATAAGGGCTTAATATCCATGATATATAAGGAGATCATACAACTCAACAATAAAAAGACAAATTATCCAATTGAAAAATGGGCAAAAAATTTGAAAAGACAACTGTCCTATGAAGCAATACAAATGGTGAAGAAACACATGAAAAAATCATCAACATCACTAGTTATTAGGGAAATGCAAATCAAAAGTACAATGAGATATCATTTCACATCTATTAGACTGGCCACTATTAAAAACTTGGAAAACTAAATGTTGGAGATAATGTGGAGAGATAGGAATGTCAATTCACTATTAGTAGGAATCTAGAATGGTACAGACACTGTGGAGGATTCTGATAGTTCGTAAGGAAGTTGAATATAGACTTGCCATGGGATCTGGTGATATCATTGCTAGGTATCTACCCAGAAGAACTGAGGGAAGGGACACCAATAGAAATCTGCTCACCTATGTTCATAGCAACATTATTCACAATATCCAAAATTTGGAAACGGCTAATGAATGGATAAATACATTGTGGAGCACAGACACGATGAAACAATATGCAGTGGTAAGAAAAAATGAATTTGTGAAACATGACAAGGATGAATCTGGAGGACATTATATTGAGTGAAGCAAGGCAGATGCAAAAGGCAAACACTGAATGATAGCCCTATTATGAACTAAATAGATTATATGAAATATAAATATATTATGTGAAATATGAATATGGGAAGAATTGCATACATAAGATCATTTTTCTTTGAAACTGAATGAATATAGGTTAACACTACAAAATGTTAATATTAGACAAAAAAAAAAACACTTTATTCTAAGTGAAGGAGACCAGACACAGATTACTACATATAGTATGATTCCATTTATATAAAATGTAAATTTATATCAATTTGTAAAGATGAAGTGAGATTAGTGGTTATGTAGTTCTGAGAAAGGAATGCTAATGGATGTGGAGACCCTTTTGAGGAGTAATTAAATTGTTCAAAAAACTTTTATATGATGAATGTACATCATGATTATACTAAAAGTCATTGATTATACACTTTGCATAGAATAGCCAAAAACAGTAAGTATGTACAGTGAGGGAAGCATGAAGAGATTTAAAGGTGAGAAATTTTCTTGTTTGGCTGTTTTTTGTTTATTATTATTATTGAAATAATGAAAATGCTTTAATAATTATTGAAGTGATGAATGCAGAACTATGTGATTATAGGAAATACCATTGGTTGTATACTTTGAATGAATTGTGTGCTTTATTAATACGTATCAATAAAATTGATTTGTTTTTTCAAAAAAGAAGTAAGTCTGGCTGGTGTCATTAAGGAATAAGAAGTATGACACTGTGGCTGGAGAAAAGAAAATGAATCCAAGTGCATAAGTCATAAAGAGACTGAAGAGGCTATAGAAGGTCAAATCATTGTAAGGATTTTGGCTGTTAGTATGAATGAAATAGAGCAACTTCAGTGTTTTATACAGGAGAGTGGCCTGACTTAAAACACAAGTTTTGAAAGGAACCTCTGGAATTGGATTGAACATAGACACAAAAAGACAAGAATAGAATCAGAAATAATTATAAGACTTTATTGCTAAAGCCTAAGCAAAAGATGACTGCAGCTCATAACAGGCTAGTAGGGGAAATGGTGGGAAAATATATAAAACTCTAGATAAAGTATGAAGGAAAACAATATTTTTTCCTATGAGATTAAATACAAATTTTAATATCACAAAATTTTGGCTTCAATGTTTTTAGGTTGGGTAATTGGGAGCATGATAGATTTGTCTGGAGAAGGTTGCATGCATAACATTTTTTTGGGTGTAAGAACAATGCCTAATTTGTAAAGATTCTATTAGATACATAGAGGAAGATATCAAGTAATTAGGTGAATATAAAATCTGGCTTTCAGGTGAGAGGTCTAGGGTAGAATAATAAATTTGAGAGTCATTAGCCTAGAGATAGTACTTAAAGCCAAGAGAATATTGGATTTGAATTTTAACATAACGTAAGGAAAGGAGCTGAATATATGAACATTGGTTTCCTAAATATGTGTTTGTCCAGTGGAATCACAATTTATCTTAGTTAATGAGAGATAAAAGTTTCCTAATCTTCATTTTCCTTTCAGAAATAGTTATGCACAGTGGTGGTTCCTAAAGTACAAGAGAAAAAGTTTTCTCCTCTCTACCATCGTAACTTCATCACCATTTCTCCTGTCTCCAATTCTTTTTATTTTAATCCCTAAGCTTCCTTTTCCTTTATATATCAATGCTAAACTTGTGACATGGTAGGTTGCTTGTTGATAGTTTGTCACAAACCAGGAAATTATTGCCTCATGGTCAAAAGGACTTTCATCTTGAGAGGTTTTCCAGTAAAAATATGGACTTAAATTAATTCTTCAATACTTTTATAATGACAGTTTGAACATCTATGTGCACAGTTAAAGCCAGCCACGATCCCAATGCCTCCCAAAGTGACATGATATGATTTTCTTTGCTGTAGTCCAGACTTCCATTGGAAGTCCAGTCTTTTATATGGAAACAATCATCATCATTTTGTTCTTCAGGAATGGACAGGCACCTGTTGCCCCAAATTATTATCAGTACATGGGTTAAAATAAAAGTTTAATGAGCTACCGTGACAAATACAAATCAAGAATACAAAAATACTTATACTAAATCCAGTTGATGGATGATGAAAGAGAATGTAAAGCAAAACAAGAATATGTATAAAACATGGAGATAAAGTCATAGATGCAATGGAATCTGGCTCACAATATGCAATGCAAAGAATAGAAGGGGATTGGACTTGGGCTTTCATAAATCTTCCTGTATTTGATGTTTTGTCACTCCATGGTATATCAAGTCAAACTAAAATGAAGGTGAGTGCCTTGTGCTCATTTTGCCTACTTCTTTCAAAATTCAACCTGGAGAAGATGCATTTCTGCATAATGATGAGAACATTTTCTCTTCTCTACTAGTCAGAATTTGCAAGTGGCTTCTTCCACTCTGCTGCTTCATGTCATATTTTGCTGCACCATAATTTTCTTATGGCATTTTTAACTTCTGTATTCCTCAGAGTATAAATCAAAGGATTGAGCAAGTGAGTACTAATAAAGTAAAACAATGCCACCATCTTGTTCACTGGAAATGTGGTTGGAGGGAGAGTGTATGTGAATATACCTGGGACAAAGAATAAGGTTACAACGGTTATGTGAGAGGTGCAGGTGGAGAAGACTTTCCTTCCTCCTTCTGATTACTCAAATAATGTAAAATTAATATATAGGAGATTGTCATGATTATCATACTCACCATGCATGTGGCTCCACTCTTAAAGACTATGAGTAGATTTATGACATATGTGTCAATGCAGGCAAGTTTCAACAGAAGCTGCAGATCACAGAAATAAGGGTTCAATAACATTAGGGCCCCAGAAAGCTAATTTCAAAGCCAAAGAAATCTGTGTTAAAGAATGTATACTAGGGGAAGCGGCTGTGGCTCAATCAGTAGGGCTCCCGTTTACCATGTGGGAGGCCCCGGGTTCGGTTCCCGGGGCCTCCTGGTGAAGGCAAGCCCGCCGGCACGGCGTGGTTGGCTGACCCAGCGAGCACAAGCAGCAGGGGGGGGATAGATGAATAAATAAATAAAATCTTTAAAAAAAAAAAAAAAAGAATGTATACTAGATCCCACCCAGGCCAGATTTAGCAACACACCACTGATATTTCTGCTCATGATGGTTGTATATCACAGTGGTTTACAAATGGCCACATAGTGATCAAAGGACATGAGGATGAGGACTAAGGTCTCTGTGCACACAAAGAAGTAAAGTGTAAAGATCTGGGTCAGTCACTCATTGTAGGCTATGACTTTCTTCTCAGAATATCTATAATCAACCTTGGTGCTGTAGTTGTGGAAAAACAGACATCAGAAAAGGATAAGTAGAAAAGGAAGAAATACATGGTATTCCCAAGCATCTGACACTATCTGATTGTCATCACAAGTAAATTCGCCTCCAGAGTTTTAAGGTAGATAAACAAGAAGACCACAAACACTATTTCCTTCTTTAGAACATCCTGTGCAAACCCAAAGAAAATGAACTCATTCATGCTGCTATTCAGATCCCTGGGGCAGTAGACGTAGAAAGGCACAATTGAGAAATGGTTTATCTGCAAAGAAAATAGAGAAATTTATGATTTGGTAAGAGCATTACTACTTTAGAGTTCTAATTTCATGAGCACTATAATACAGTAGTTCTAAAGTTTATCATGCATTATAAGTATGTGGAAACAAAAAAAATGCTGATGCCCGTGTTTTAACCATGGAGGCTTCCTGGATTGAACCAACATTTTTCTTGGAAAGAAAAAAACATGCATGTGGTGGATTGTAAGGCCAAGGTCTGAGAATTGCTGACTTTATTGGTGACCTTAAGCAAGTCACTTTAATAATTCAAAATGTTTTCTTCATATGGAAATTTTAGATTTTAATAGATACTTTAGCTGTATGTATGCATATGTATATGATCTATACATGCATAGATACTGCTCAATAAATGAAAACCAATATTACTATGTAATTCAAAAACATAAAATTTGGAGATTCCCTCTTGAGACAAGTATTTCTTGATTTGGTTGTCAGTTTGTGTTGATTAATCCTGACCTCTTAAGTATTTTGAATAAGTTAGGCTTTAAAGAGTAATTATTTATCTAATTTTCATCTCATCATGGCCATAATTTTACCTTAATTGTCCATCAGAACATATGAGATATTTAAATAAATCACTGAAGCTGGCATTATTGAGGAAAGTTTCTATATAAGTGAAATGATTCATTATTTATGTTAGCTGCATTGTGTTTAGTTTCACATCCTATGGATCCAACCTGATGTACCACATCTTATATTTATATAATATAAATATTATCTTTACTCATATATGATTTTCCTACCCTTATCTTTCAGAAGTTTTGTTTTTTTACTAATTTTTCTTTCTCTTAAAAATACATTTCATACATTGCTCTATCATCTGTTCATTGTTCTACTCTAGGTTCACATACATTTGATTCTATAAAAATGCAATCATACATTAATATTTTAAATTCTGATTTTCATTTTGGATGGTTAAAAGCCTTTATCAATATGACTAAAGGGTACACATAATGCAAATGTACATTTAATAATTGTAAATTCACTAGAAAAAATGTATGAATATTAAATATTACATTTAATTGTTTTTTTATTTATTTAAGTGGTTTTTAAAATATTATCCATAAAATAATTTTGAATGAATTTCTCATATTCATAGTCCTTTCCTTATTTTTAATAATTTCATCAAAATAAACCCATGGGATTACAATGTCATTGATATGAATATTTTCTAGTTATAGGTAACTTTTCAAATATTCTTCCAATTTTGTTTTACCTGTATTTATTAGAAGTACTTTTGTTATCTAATATAGAACCAATATATTTACATAATAAAATATACAAAGTTTACAGAATATTTAAGCTTGAAAAATAAAGTGTCTATAAAAATGACTTCCCAATTCCACTATCCAGACCTAAATATCAGTTCCTCACATAATGTTCTGGTTTTTCAAGGTTACACATTTAGGTACAAATTGGATCATTATTCTCCACTGCTTTAAAAATACAGGAATATGAAAAAAAAATTACAGGAATATGGTTAAGTTTTCTAATGGAAATCAAACATTATCAATTCTGTTCAATTAATAGAACACAAATCATGACATGCATTTCTTTGATTACCAGTGATATTGTAATATTTTTCTATATATATATATTCCCACTTATAATTTATATATTGTGAATTATGCCTATATTTTTCAATTAATTTTCAATATCTTTATTTTTTGAGGATTTCCCTTTTATTATTAATTTTTATACCATCACATTTATCAAAACATTTTCCCATTGCAGTTTAGTTCATTCTTTCAATTAGGTAAGTTAACATCTTTGTTTCATCTTGTAATATTTCTATACTTTTAAATATTAATCTCAAATGATGTGGAACTTATTTTAATATGAGCTATTATATACTTTCCCCTTTTCTAACCAATCAAACAATAAAATACCATCAAATCAGTTATCATATATATATATTAAGAAACTACTCAGATCTGAGTTAGCTATAGTGGAAATATGTCCTCAACCACTTTACAGTCAAACTAAAGGGGAAACATAACTCTAAATTAGATCATTAATAACACAAGAATTCCACATGACTATATGTGGTAATACCAAAAGTTGAGATTCCTAGAGCATGAATTAATTGATCTGCAAAGTTACAATAATGAGAAAAAAGTGGAATTATAGTATTAAATGTATGAAACTGTATTTTCCAACAATTATCTCTGGAACTTAGGTATTCAATGACATTATACTTGGTTTCCTTGATTAAAATTTTCAAAATAATTAACACGAATTGTCCATTTACTCTAATAAAGCTACATAATTTGAATAAAACTTGAAGATTTTTGTAATCCAGTTGAAATAATATTAGCTAATTGTGATGACATTAGCTCTATTTTGATAACTGGTAGCTATGAATAGCATTTCCAGTTATGTGATAAATATAAAAGAGAAAAAATGAATTATTACTTAATTTTAAATGTTATTTTCCTACCAGATGTGAAATACAAAATAGGGTGCCCTTGGCTGTGAGGAGCTGTTAGGTAAAATATGTGAGTAAAAGATTATAAACAGAGGAGATGCATGCATTGCTTCAAGTAAACATAGAGATGACCTCTGTATAAACTACATTCATTAAATGTAAATGTTTTGACAGATGAATTTGTGGGTAGATAATGAACAGCCATGAAAGCCAAGTCATTCAATACTATTTTGCTTTGTTTTAAATTAGCAGAGGATATTTGAGGACATGATCATAAGAATTAAGCTTTTAACAAGTTTGAATACCTTGGCTCAGATCAAAAAGAGCTCAGCATTTTATAATTGAATTCATGCATAACACTCATGGACTTTCCTACATATTTGATTAGGTGTAGGGTACATCCCAGTATGGAAGCATGCTATTTTCTCTTGTTTAATATATATATATTTTACCTGTTCACAGTGCAACCAGTTAAAATTAATTCCTGTCCCAGAAGCCTATATCTAGTAACAAGTTTTTTTCTTTTGTTTCCCTGACAAATAAAACTCTATCTCTAAGCCCTAGGTGCCTATTTCACTTTGAGTTCTTTAAATGAGTATATAATTAAATGAGGTAATCTGAATTACATATTATTCTTGTATTATGACCTTATATTTTAAATGGTTTTACATTTTTGTTATTTCATTTGTCCTGCATATTTTCTTTCGATTTAAATCTTACTCAATTTAAGGTACAAACTTTGATCTTTTACAGAAAGATTTGTCAAGTTCAATTGGGCTAGAATTAGGACAGAATGTTGCTAGATGGCTTCTTTCTTAGCATGCACCATTATTATCATATGATACATCAAATCTCAAAAGTCCATGAAAATTACCTCCTAGAAAAAAGAAGTTGTTGACAAATGATACCTTAAGTTCCCATCCTTATCTTATCTCAATATCAAATTTTGTATACTGCATTCTCAGATAAGTTCATAGAAAAAAACTAGGTATATAGTGAATAATAATGAAGGGAAGAAAGGACAGAAACTGAATGAAGACAGAGGAGGAGAAAGTAGAGAGACATTGCACAGGAAGCAGGAAAGAAAGAGCCAGGGAATAGGATACTGAAAAACATATAGAGGGGAGGTGAGAAAAGATGTTAGAAAGGGTCCTTAGGTCAAAATTTCATCACAAATGTCGGCTTCTTTGCCCCTGAACTGCTGCACTATTAGTTGCCCCAGAATCAGAGAGCTATGAGGTTTTGTGTCATGGGCAAGTGTTGCCAGGGGTTATAAATAACCAAGGCCATTGTGAAGTGTAGCCCTCTCTGATAACATAACTCAGAAATAGCACCACTAAACTTAAATTCTTCAAATGAGTAGACCCCAAGGACGGAAGTTTCTCTAGACTGGCCTCAACAACATGGTTTTGTTATTCTCTACTTATAGATAAAGAGAGGCTTTTTTGAAATACCTTAATGTTGCAATGAAGCCAGGGAAAGCTTATGAAGCTTGGACCACCATAACTCTTCATTTTTAAGTACTTTCTGGAGCTCCATCATTTAGAATGGGACAAACTGAATATAAAGTCCATTTTACAAGTCTTGAGGAGGCAATGTGGAAAAAAAATATTTCATAGAGTCTAAAAAGCTTACCTCCTATAAGCATATAGGTAACTTCTATTAAATTACATTATTCATAGCTTCATCTTTAATTTACTTAGAATGACCCATATGAAGTCTGGATAAAACATGAAAATTTACTTCATTATGATTTAGCAAGGCTTTCTATCAGAGGAAGGTATGGAGAATTGGTAGTTCATGGAGAGAGGAGACTATCTGTGGCTACACTTCACATGGTTCCTCCTATAAGCACTGTATTAAACTAAACAACAAGGTCTACAGCACAGGATGGAGCATATGAAAAATAGATGTTTCTCAATATGGTTCCTGAAAATATCTTATGGATGAAACTATTCCTTTGTTCTTAGAGAGAAATGTCTCTGAGGTCAGCTCTCTTCCCAGTTTCTCCTTTAGAGAACCATGAGTCAAATATTTATTTTTTTACTGCTTTGGATATTTATAGTAAC
This sequence comes from Tolypeutes matacus, assembly GCA_026826555.1. Classification (NCBI taxonomy): domain Eukaryota; kingdom Metazoa; phylum Chordata; class Mammalia; order Cingulata; family Chlamyphoridae; genus Tolypeutes; species Tolypeutes matacus. Next base: position 793,008 of record JAKSZT010054372.1, on the reverse strand, counting down.
TCACACAAAACTTTTCAATGCCTATCATAAGTTTTCAGCATCAGCACCTCTAAGGAAATCCTTACTCCCTACACAGTCCCAAAGAATTGTCCAATGAGTTGTCCAGCTCAGACATTCCATGGGCAAAAGCAAACCAAGGAGCCAATTAATTAAACTGCAAATACTTTGGATTACAGGTGAAGAAACACCATCCCTTTTTCCATATGATTTGCTTAAGCATATCTCTTCTACAGGCAGGAAACCTTGAAGTCAGTTAAAGGTACACATAGGTGAACAATATGGGAGTCCTGGCCTGACAATATAACTGCTACATGAACATAAGTGTCTTCACCTCTTGAATTTTCAATTTGTTGATTATAAAAAGGAACTAGTAATCACAATCATTTATTTAAAATAATTAATATTAACATCTCACTTTTCTTTTCCCATCTGTATTTTTATTACAGTATATAAAGAAAGAGAAATGAAAGAAGTAAAAGGTAAAAGAATTATTGCATACTTGTCTTTTTTATTTTCCCTTAACTTTTAAAGATATGCCTGAGAGTATATCAATTTACAAAGAAGAGTGTTTAATTTTTGCTTTTGAATATAGTTGCAAGTTACTCAAGATGGGACAGATTACCATATAAAATTTCTCTCCCACCTGGGAGACCATATTACTACTACCCACTTCCCTGGCCTAAGAATTAAGTGCTTTGCACATCATATCTGCTATATACCTTCAATGAGGATAATGTGTATAGACTGGGTGGGGGTGGAGAGAGAGGTGGGAAAAAAATGGGAATGGGATAATGGAATGGATCAGTTGTCCATTGTTTGCACTTTTAGTAAATGGCCTAGTGGCAACGAGTAGCTCCATCTGACTCAGCAAACTTCTCATAGAAAATTTTGCCCCAACACCTGACCTTTTTTGTTGAACATGCACTCGGAGAACCATGAGGATTTTTGTAAGTCACTTACAGTCTCCAAGCTTGAGCTTCCACATCAATTGAATTGAAATAAGAAGACTTAGCTTTAAAAAGGTTTCTCTAAATACTAGAGATACAATATATGAAGAGAAAGATTCCCTGGCTCAAAGAAAGTACCAAAGAAATATTTAAATATTTGTATTAATCCTCCTTAAACATGTGGAATTGAAGCCTAGAGAAGGAAAACACCTCACTCAGGTTCACACAACAAATTAGTAGTACAATTGAGCTTAACATCCAAAACTATAAATTACAAGTCTAAAGCTCTTTTCTTTTAATAAAATAGTACATTGATGCCATAAACGTCTTTGATGTGGGAAATAAGACAGGCAATGAATGGACCTCCACATGAAGTCTTCCAGTCAAAGGAGCCTAAAATAATTCCCAGGTCTAGAGGAATGAACAAGTTTCCCATATATGTTTGAGAAAATTTTGGAGAGGGTAGTTCTGAAGGAGATCATTGAATTTCCCAAAGGGAAGAAGCTGAGTCAAAGATTCTTAGAGGTTCTGTCAAGCTCATAAAAGAATTGGCAGTGTGCTCACTAAATATGATATATTCATTGTAAACTGAATGACTGGATTACCAAACTGGACTCCAGATTCTGGCCAGTCAATGTTTGATTCAACTGAATGCAGTTAACTGTGGAGATTTGATCATTGGAACCATAGAAATGGGAATAGATGATGACTGAATTTGTACTATTTGGAATTTTGATTCAATTCTTTCTCACATTTATTCTCAGATTAATTAGAGTCCTATTTTAAATTCTTCAATTTAAAGTTGTTTCTTACTCAGATGAGGTATTCAGTGAACAATTGAGAAACTCTATCCAGAATCAAATTGGAAACCTAGAGAGCGGGTGCTTGTATATAATATAAATGGAACTAAACAGATGACAACCACAACAAAGCGAGAGGTGCAGGTGGAGACAAATTTTTGGTTTTCTTTTGTACCGTAGTTTCTCTGAGAATATAAAATAAGTACATAGGGGATAAATCAGGGACAAGACACACATGCATTTGGCACCACTATTGGACACAAGTAACAAATTTATCACATAGGTGTCAAGGTAAACAAGTTTCAACATGGGCTTCAAGTCAGGAAATAGTGGGGCCAGAGAAGGGTAATCTCAAAGCTAGGAAAGTTGTACTAAAGACTGGAAACAAGATCCTATTTGAGCCAGAATCTTGAACACAATCCAGACACACTGGTCCAGATCATGTACCACACTGTATTACTAATACCCGTATAATGATCAAAGGACATGAGATGAGCACAGAGATCTACATGTTACCAAAGAGATGGGCTGTAAAGACTTGAGTCATGCAGTAGAAAATGGTGTTCCTCTAGTAAGGGCCTCCATAATCAGTCTGGGGATCATGGTCGTAAAGACGAGGCATCATAAGACAGGGAGAATAGAAAGAAGCACATGGGAAATCCAGTGGTCCAACTTGTCTTAACCATCACAAAAATGAGAAAGTTCTCTAACAGTATCACACGTTAAAAAAATAAAGAAACTGCAATTATTGCTTTCTGTTTCCCAGAATTCTGTGTCAACCCAAGCAGAGTTCACTCACACTATTTTTCATTGTCATATTGGTAGCTATAAGTAGAATTCGGTTGAAAAAAGTTTAATCTACAAATAGAAGAAAAGATGTGAAGTCTTAGAAAGATCAGCAGCCTAAACTTATCTGCTACAAGTTTAGCAGATCTGCTGCATGCTGTGTTTTCTCAAGTGACTTTGGTCTCTACCAGAATCCCATATGAATTCTTATAAATTACACATGCCCATGCCTCTCCAAGATTGATTTATTGATTCACAGCCTCACTGAATTGGACCAACACATTTGCATTTTGGAACAAAAGATAATGTCTTTCAGAAATTTTATCCTTCCAAAATTGATAAATGCAGAGCTTGTTGTTTCCTTAGGCAATGGATTAAATTACTTTGAAAAATTAATTGAAGTTACCCATACTACATCATTGAGAATTTTTGTAAGAATTAAATAAAGAGATGATTTTTCACCCATACCTACACACATACATACAAACATATATTTCATGCATTATTTATTTATCTATGTGCTTTAAAATTTCAAAATCACTATTTCAATAAAACAAAATATTGATATTGATAAAGAATCTCTACTGAAAAAATATGCTCAATTCAGTTCACTGTTTCTTAGGTCTTTTTTATACCTGACTACCTGAATATCTTGGGTATAATATGCTTCACAAAATATCTTATTTTGTCTACCTTTTACTATGCCTGAATGTCTCAGCCATACTGATGGCCATGACAAAACTAATGTCTGGATAACCCTTTGAAGTTTCCATAATGGAGTGAAACTATTCTTTAACTTATTGTTGAATTTATACCATTAATCACCTTAAATGCAGAATATTGAGTTTCTCTGCTTTTGAATTCAAACTGGTATATATTTTTCAATATTCCAATAACCTTAGTTGTGTTATACTAATATATGTACCTTTTTACCCTGAGTTCCTCAAAATATTTACTATTAAAACATGATTTGGAAAAAATCCCATAATTCCAACATACTGTTTTATGATTTTTCTATGTCAGTTCTGTGTTCATGTATAGTTCTGTATATATGTAGTATATATAATGGAAATAATCATAAAATATAATTTAATATTCAGAATTTCAATTAGAATTACTATAAGCACTCTTCTTATTTTATAATTTACATATTTAATTATCAATTTAATGGTATGATAATGCATATATTTTATAAAAGAATTTATTTGACTATTTGTTCATTGATACATTTATGTTATCTCCAATTTTCACTCTTATAATTAAGAGTTCTACAAAGAAATTTACAATAAAATTCAAAGTACATTATTGTTTCCATAAGTGTTAGGATTTTCATTTTTATAGATACATAGTAAAATTACTTTCAATATTGCTGTACCCTTTTATTAACTTAATTTTATTATATAATAATATAATAAAAAATATTATGAAAAAATATTCAAGGTAAACAGAAGAATCTGAGAAGAAAAATAAAAATTTCTCTCCCAGGTCTTTGAATCAATAATCCTACTCTCCAGACAAAACTTTCTTGTTTCTTGAATAGCCTTCCAGAAATTTTCAATAAGTGTAATTACATATGTGTGTACTATATCCATGTAACTTATTTAATGCACAAGCACAAGCATGGCCAGTGTTTCAGTACTGATGATTTTACATAAAATGTATTGTACATGTAAATAATAGGTCCTCATGATGTTACCCCTTGTCATTAGGCTAATAGTAATAAAATTATTTTCTTATTATTTTCATTAAGAAATTTATTACCCACAAAATTGTACATTTTTATGCACTGGCTTTCTGAAAATTTGCCCTTCTTAGATTCATTTATCTTTTGTGAGCCCATCTTTTAGAATCTTTTTATTTTACTTATAATGCATACTAATCTATCATAATAATCGTTCTGTATCTTAGTTGAGCTACTAAAGACAAATGGCCTAAGTAAAATCTGATCTCCATTATTTACTGATTGTGATCTTGGGCATATCACTTTACACATAACAGGTTTACAATATGGTGTAAATAAAAAAAAGTTCTGTTTCTAAAATGAATACCTGACAAGCCTCAGCCTCTGTTTTGCCAATAATATGACTTTGCTTATTCTCAATTTGTGTTGATTTCCCTTTTCCTGTGAAATTTTTCATGGGTTTATTATTATTATTTTTTATTTGATAAGTTGTGAGTTTACAAAACAATCATGCATACCATACAGGATTCCAATACATTGCCCCACCACCAACTCCTTACAGTGCTGTGGCACATGTGTAATAATTTATGAAAAAAACATCATCCTAATATTACTGTTGTCTATAGTTCATAATTTATATTTGATGTATTATTCCCACAAACCATCCTAATATTAACACCATGTATTAATATAGTATTGTGTATTTATTCTTCATGAGAGAATCATAGTTGTACTGTTAAACACATTCCATCACTCACCATGCAATTCACTGTGTTTTGAGATTCCTTGTATTGTATAAATTATCTAATGTCAGGGTTTATTTAATATTTTAATATAGGGAAGTGAAGCAGCTGTGGCTCAATCAGTAGGGCTCCCGTTTACCATATGGGAGGCCCTGGGCTTGGTTCCCGGGGCCTCCTGGTGAAGGCAAGCCCACCCGCATGGCGTGGTTAGCTGACCCAGCGAGCACAAGCAGCAAGGGGGGGATAAATGAATAAAAAAATAAAATCTTAAAAAATATATATATTTTAATATATATTTTTATTTTTAAAGAAGCCTTAGATTACATAAATGTTACATCAAAAATACAAGGGATTTAAAATGGCCTACATCTGTTGCCACAACAGTACTCAGGATAACCTCCAACTCCCAAAGAAGCCCCTGTATTTCAACTGCTCATCCCCTCCCTACCCCAAAAGTGTCAAGTGGGCACTGGCTCCACCTCATTGTTATAATTTCTTGCATTGCTAGAATCACCATATGTGAACAAGAGAATACCATCAAGTCCACTTTAGTCCATAGTGTGGTCTACAGTGTAAACTGTGGTCTATGGTTGGTGGCAAAGCTCCAGGATGTGTAAGTTCATTGAGGGTGGTGGGCCACACTGTGGGAGATGTTTCTGTGGGATGTGGTGGGAGGTGTGGGAGGTGGGAAACATGGGAATCCCAGTGGGTTCCGTGTAATATTTTGGGTATTCTAAGCACCTCTTAAAATATATGTATATATATATATATAAATAACATTTTTGTAAGCAAATACACATATATGCATATATATTTATATATCATTTTGCAAATGTTTGTATGTATTGTGAGAATTTTGATTTTTACCCATAATAAAAATTAAAAAAAATATATAAGGGATATTCATAGCAGCATTCTTCATGATATCAAAATGTTGGAAACAACCCAGGTGTCCATAAACTGGTGAAAAGTTAAACAAATTGTGGTGTATACATATGATGGAATATTATGCAAGATTAAGAAGAAATGAAGTCATGAAACATGACAATATGGATGAGCCTGGAGGACATTATGTTGAGTGAAGCAACCAGACACAAAAGGGCAAATATTGTATGATTGTGCTTTTATGAACTATATGCATTATGTGAAATATAAATATATTTTGTGAAAGAAGAATGCAGGTAGAATTCATATATTTTTTAAAGACCATTTTCTTTGAAGCTGAACAAATGTAGGTTAATACTACAAAATGCTCATATCAGGAAAAAAAAAACATTATACTAAGTGAAGGAGATTAGACATAGTGTATTACATATTGTATGGTTCCATTTATATACAATGTAAATATTAATCAATTTATAAAGATGATATTGGATTAGTGGTTATTTACAGTTTGAGGAGGAGTGCTAATGGGTGTAGAGTCTTTTTTTTTTTTAGAGTAATGAAATTGTCCTAAAATTTTTGTGGTGATGAATGTGAATATACTAAAAGACATTGATTATACACTTTGGCTAGATCTTATGATATATGAATATATCTAAACATATATATATATATAAACAAACAAATAATTATGCAAGAATTGCCAGAAATAGCAGCTGCGTACAGCAGGGGAAACAGAGAGAGATTGAAAGGTGAGGAATTTTCTAATTTGATTATCTATTTGTTTATTATTATTATTGAAATAATGAAAATGCTCTGATAATGATTAAAGGGATGAACACACAATGATATCATTATACCAAATACCATATTTTGTGCACTTTGGATGAATTGTATGCTTCATTAATATGTATAAATAAAATTTATTTAAAAATATAGGGGATTCCCATATTTATACTATCCAATTAGTCAATTTTCCCATTGTAATTTATTCCATTGTTTCAAAATAAAGAAATTATCATATTTTCTGTTTTCAGACATACTTCCATAGTTGTCTTTTGAACCAAATTGTGAATCAAAATTAGCTGGAGTTATGAGGAATATGGAAATTCTCAATTCCCATCTCTTCCAAATATCCTAATAAAAGTTTTATTATCAATGTAGATAAGATCATTAATTTTGTAAAGCACTTGTGGGAGGTATTAGAAGAGTAGAAACCACCTGCAGAGTATGGAGTACAAATTTCTTCAGTACTGACTGGTCAGTGAGGATTTCTGACTTAGAATCTAAGAGATGAGCTATAACTTTAACTGGAGAAAATCAATTTCCAAACCTTCAAAACCTTTCCTTTAAGAGGTGCATGAACACAGTGATCTATGCCTAGAATCTGAAGCCACACTGCCTAGATTCAAACTCATTAATTATGCGACATTTCACACATCCCTCAGTATCTCTGTGCTTTAATTCACCTTTAAAATAGAAATTATAAAACTACCTACATTTTAGGGTTTTTATGAAGGTTAAATAATATAATAGGTGCAAAACATATAGAAGATGCAGGAACCTAAAAGATGCAGGAAATTATGGAGTTTCCAAGAAGAACTTTCAATTTTTGAAAAAGATTAATTAAAATTGTCCATTTACCCATAATAAAGGTGTAACCGCTATTAAAACAATAAGTTGTTTTGCTGAGTGCCTGAAAGCATATCTGCACTAGAGTTTATACTAATTTTAATGCACTAGAGTTTATATTAATGATCAGAGGCTAGGAAGGACTGCTCTAAACATCTTTAATAATGAAAAAAATGAATTTAAGTGCATAACACAAAATAATGGAAGGAGTTATGAAGAGAGAAAAATAGGAATAAAATAGGTCCTTGCATGTGAAAATGTAAAATGTAAATAGTGGTAATGAAAATTGCTAATAAAACTGTATAATTTCTTTAACATTTTAGTTCAGCTTTCTTTAGATATATTTACATTCCATATCATCCATCCAAAGTGTATAATCAGTGGGTTTTGTAAAATCACAGAGTTGTGAATTCATCACCACAATCAATTTTAGAATATTTTCATTACTCCGAAAATAAATACCCCATAGTCCAAAAACAGGCACCTCTCAATCTCTCTATCCATCCCCAGGCTTACATAACCATTAATCTATTTCTGTCTCTATAGATTCATTTTTATTAACACTTTATATACATGGAATCATACATATATAGTACTTTGTATCTAGTTTCTGTTACTTAGCATAATGTTTTTAATTATTACTATTATTTTTATTTATTTTTAATTAGACAAATTGTGAGCTTAAAATTCAATCCTATATAACATACAGGCTCCCATATATCACCCCACCACCATAACCTTGCATTGTTGTGGCACACTTGTTACAAATGATGAAAAAACTTGATCAAAATATTACTGCTACCTATAGTCTATAGCTTATATTTGATGTATTTTTCCATAAACTACCCTATTATTGACACCATAAGTTAATATTTTACATGTTTTATAGTTCATGAGAAAACAGTCTCATATTGTACAGTTAACTACAGTCTTATCCACCAGAGGATTCTCTGTGTTATACAGTCCCATGCCTTGTACAGTCCATCCAAAGTGTATATTCTGTGGCTTTCAGTTGTGCTATCATTTCTAGAAAGTTTTCATCACTTCAAAAGGAAAAATCCTATACTCCTCTATACCCCCATTGTTAACCCTTATCATTGATATAGTACCTTCTTTGCCATTGATGCAAGAATATTACAATATTACTATTAACTATAGACCCTAAGATACATTAATTATATTTTTCCCACGTATCACCCATATTCTTAACACCTTGTAATAGTGAGGTAAATTTGTTCTAATTCATGGAACATTCTTGTATTTGTACTATTGACCATAATCTTTATCCACCACAAAGATCACTATGTTGTACAGCCCCTAATTTATCTGCTAGCTTTCTTTCAATTGATGTTTATGTCCCTAGACTACCCTTTCCAGCCACAATCACATTTATAAACCAGCAGTGTTAGTTATACTCACTATAATGTGTTACCATCTTCTCTATCCATTTCCATACTTTTACAGCCAATTTTATTAATTATTCTACACACAGCAAGCATCAAGTCTCCCCTCTCAACCCTCATTCAATCTCCTAGTAACTTATACTCTAGAGTTTAATGCCACGAATTTATTCATCATATTTAGTTCAATTATTGAGCTCATACACTTTTCCTTTTGTGTCTGGCTTATTTCACTCTACACAATATCCTCCAGGTTCATCCATGTTGTCATATGACTTCATTTCTTCATACAGCTGAACAGTATTCCATTGTATGTATATACCACATTTATTTCATTCATTTATCAATAGATGGGCAATTGGATTGTTTCCAACTTGTAGCAATTATAAATAATGCTGCTATGAACATCATTGTGCAGTGTGAGTTTGCATCCTTGTTTTCAGTTCTGATGAATATATTCCTAGTAACAGGATTGCCAGATCATATGGCAGTTTGATAGTGAGCTTCCTGTGTAATTACCAAACTGTCTTCAACCAAAGCTGCACCCTTCTATGTTTCCACCAACAGTGAAGGAGTGTTCTTTCTCCATATTCTCTCCAGCACTTGTAGTTTTATTTATTTTCTAATAATGACCATTATACAAGGGGTTACATGATATCTCATTGTAGATTTTATCTGCATTTCCCTAATGGATAGGGATGTTGAACATTTTTTTTTAATACATTTAATAGTCATCTGTATTTTGTCTTTGGGGGAAAAAAAGTCTTTTAATCTTTTGCTCATTTTTAACTGGGTTCCTTGTCTGAGAGTGTTCAGCCTGCACCGCACTTCCTCTCCTTTCCGGGGTACTTAGGGACTGGGAGTGCCACAGCCATTTAAGGTGGATTAGTGAATCTACATGCACTGTCCGGAGAAAGTGATCAAACTACACACAACTTCCACACAAGCATTGGTTGCTGGGAGCTCTCCAACCTGGGTGTGCGGAACATGATCCTTCAGATCCCAGGAATTTGGTGAGTTTTTCAATCACTTTCTTCCAACTCCTGTTTTGGCAGAGATAAAACAAAGACGGATGGTTTCTTTGTGGTTTGATGGGTTTAAGATTCAGCTGAATTGAGAAGTGGAGTCCAACTAGTTGAAATTCCTAATCAGCAGTCTTAGTTGGACCCAGGCCACTTACCCTCCCCTGTTTTTAGGAAAGGAAGCTTCTGCTTCCAACCTGGGCCTGGATTCCCAGGTGGCCCATCTTACCAGGGAGTGATGAAGACCACCCTTTACAGCATGAAGAGATCTATTCATGGATATTCACCACAGATTGCCAGTTTCCATCCTCTGTTCTTTCTCAGAGGGTGTATGGTGTTCTGGTTTACAGAGTCCCCCAAACAGTTGATTTTTACAGCTTCCTACTCTATGACCATCTTAGAGTCCCCCCAATTTCTTTAGCCTTTTGCAGTTAGTTAGTCTATGAAAAAATGGAAAGAAGATAAATGAGCAAGACCTAACAGACATATACAGAATGTTGCACCCAAACTCAGTGGGTTATACATTTTTCTCAAGTGCTCATGGATATTTATCCAAGATAGACCACATGTTAGTCACAATGCAGGTCTAAATAAATATAAAAAGATTGAAATTATGAAAGCACCCTCTCAGATCATAATGGAATGAAACTGGAAATTAATAAAAGAAAGAAAGAGGTTAAAAAAATCACAAATCTGTAGAGGATGAACAACACACTCCTAAATCATCAATTGTTCAGAAAAGAAATTGTAAGTGAAATTAGTAAATATATTGAGATGAATGAAAATGAGAACAAAACTTATCAAACCTTATGAGTTACAATGAAGGCAGTACTGAGAGAGAAATTTATAGTCCTAAATGCCTACATTAAAAAAGAAAAAAAAGAGGTAAAATAAGAGATCAAACTGAACAACTGGAGAAACTAGAAAAAGAAAAGCAAACACCTCCTAAAGAAAGCAGAAGGAAAGAAATAATAATGATTCGAGCAGAAATAAATGAAACAAAAACAGAATAAAAATAGACAAAATTTAAAACAACAGCTGGTTCTTTGAGAAGATCAATAAAATTGACAAACTCTTAGCTAAGCTAAAAAAAAAAAAAAACAGAGAGAAGACACAAATAAATAAAGTCTGAAATCAAAGGGGGAAGTTACAATGGACACAACAGAAATAAAAAGGATCATCAGAGACTATTATGAGAATCTGTATGCCAACAAACTAGACAACCTAGATGAAATAGACAAATTCCTAGAAATGCACAACCAACCTACCCTGATACTACAAGAAATACGAAAACTTAATAAACCAATCACATTTAAAGAAATGGAATCAATCAACAAAAATCACCCAACAAATGAAGTCCAGAAAGAGATGACTTCGCAGGTGAATTCTACCAAGCATTTTGAGGGGAATTAACACCAATTCTCTTTAAACTCTTCTAAGAAATTGAAAAGGAGGAAAAATTACCCTACAATTTTATGAAGCCAACATCACCCTAATACCAAAGCCAGATAAAGATACTAAAGAAAAGAAAATTACAAACCAAACTCTCTAATGACAATACATACAAAAATTCTCAACAAAATACTTGAAAATGGGTTCCAACAGTATATGAAAAGACATATATCATGACCAAGTGGGATTCATTCCTGGTATGCAAAAGTGGTTCAACATAAGAAAATAAATTAAGATAATATACTACATATAAAAAATTGAAGGAAAAAAAACAACACATGATCACCTCGATCAATACAGAAAAGGCATTTGACAAAAATCCAGCAACTATTCTTGATAAAAACACTTCACAAGATAGGAATAGAAGGAAAATCCCTCAATATGCTAAAGCGCATATATGAAAAATCTACAGCCAACATCATGCTCAATGGAGAGAGATTGAAAAATTTCCCTCTACCATCAGGAACAAGACATGAATGCCCACTGTCACCATTTGTTATTCAACATTGTACTAGAAGTTCTAGCTTGAACCATTAAACAGTGGGGAAAGGGCATCCAAATAGGAAATGAGTAAGTAAAACTGTCACTATTTGCAGATGTCAGGATCCCATATTTAGAAATTCTGAAATGTCTGCAAAAAGGGTACTTGAGCTAATAAGTGAGTTCAACAAAGTGGCAGGATACAAAATCAATATGCAAAAATCAGTATTGTTTCTGTAAACTAGTCCTGAATTAACTGAGGAGGAAATCAAGTAAAAGATTCCATTTATAATAACAACAAAAAGGCTCAAATAATTAGGAATCATTTTATCCAAAGAAGTACAGGATCTATATTTAAAAAAAACTACAATTATATACTAAAAAAAATCAATGAAGACTTAAATAAATGAAAAGACATTCCATGTTCATGGATTGGAATTCTAAGTATCATGAGGATATCAATACTACCCACACTGATTATAAATTCAATGCAATATCAATGGAAATTTAAACAGCTTTTTAAAAAAGAAATAGAAAAGGCAATTACCAAATTTCATTTGGAAGGGAAAGTGCACCTGAATAGCCTAACACAATGGAAGAAAGTATTTGGAAATCACATATCTGATAATTTAATATCCATGATAAATAAAGAGATATTACAGCTCAACAATAAAAAGACAAATGACAAGATTAAAAAATGGACAAACGACATGAATAGATATTTGTCTAAAGAAGAAATACAAACGGCCAAAAAACACATGAAAAAAATGTTCAGCATCACTAGTGATTAGGGAAATGCAAATCAAAGCTACCATGAGATATCATTTCACACCTATGTAAATAGCCACTATTAAAAATACAGAGAACTACAAGTATTGGAGAGGATACAATGAGATTGGAACACTTATTAACTGTTGGTGGGAATGTAGAATGGCACAACCACTGTGGAGGATTGCTTGACATTTCCTAAAGATGTTGAATATAGATTTGTGTAAGCTCATGGAGTTAAAACTTGAATATTGGTCACCAGAATATAGAATGATGTTAAAAAATGGAAAGCTGAAGGTTAACTTGAGCAGAATTGGTAAAAAGTTTATGTGCTAATCTTTGGAAATGATTAGGTGAAAGCACAACATAAAGTCGATAAATAGCAGTATTATTATATGGGTATGACAGTGTTTTAAAGGGAAAACCTAATCTTAGTTGATGTATATTACTAAAAAGAAAGCTAAAAAATGTAACATGGGAATGTACATCAAAGTAATATTGTGTGAGAAATATGAATATGGGTTAAACTGAATATATAAGATTAATTATTTTGAACATTACAAGTTGTTAATATCAGACCAAACAACAACTAAAACAACAAACCATTATGATAAGTGAAAGACACCAGTCACAAAGTATTACTTATTACATGATTCCATTTATATAAAATATTAATATACATCAATTTATAAAGGTGAAATTAGATTAGTGTTTATGTAAGGATAGAGGGATTGAGAGGTGACTCCTAATGGGTTTGGGGTTTTCCTTTTTGTAGTAATGAAACTGTTATAAAATGTTTCATGGTGATGAGTGCACAACATTGTGATTATACCAAAAGCCAATTATTATACACTTTCAATAGATCATATGGTATGTGAATATACCACAATAAAACTACTTAAAAGTAAATAAACAAATATGTAAGAGTAGCCAGAAAAAGCAGCTATGTACCTTAGGAAAAATAGAGAGAGTGAGAGGCGAAGAGTTACCTTGGTTGTTTTATTGTCTGTTTTTTCTTTAATATTATTGTTATTGAAATAATGAAAATGGTCTAATAATGATTGAAGTGATGAATTCTGTGATTATATAAAATACCATTGATTGTACAATTTGGATGAATTTTTTGCCTTATGAATATGTATCAATAAAATTTATTTGTTAAAAAAGATGTAATTCCTTTGATATACATAACAAAAATATCATCTTCAAATAAAATAACAAAAAGTGTTTAAAAATATCATTGTTAGGTTTATTGACAAGAAAGCTATAGGAGAGCAAACACTCCCCACTTAAGTGGAAGAAGCACTCAGAGAGGAGAACAACAACAACAAAAAAGAATAAAAGGGAAAGTTCACAGAGAAGATGAGAATGCAGAGGATTCTTCTTATTGAACTGAGGTACAAAAGATCCAGTGAAAGAAGATGTGGAGAGATCAAAGGTAAAGTAAAAAAGGGGGTTGTTTAAAGCTATAGTAGATTTAAAATATAAACTTAAAATATCCTTATAAAAACAAAACAAAAACAAAAACTATAGCAGCTAGAAATCCATAGTTGGAGGCTTTTCAAATCCTAGAAACTCACAAAAGTCTTTGTTTTACTACTGAGTTTTTGAAAAGAATAATTTACTTTAATGTGAGCTCTGAAGACAGATTTAGTTTTATATTTTTAGAGATTCCTAAAATAATATTTGACACATTAATGAGGAGTCAATAACTATTAGTGAAATTGAAGTGAATTTTGAAATAAAATGCTTCTGAGGATGTTACTGATGCCAAGTGCCTGTGTCAGAAACTGTTATATATCCACTAAAATGCACTCTCCCATTTGGCAGTAACAGAGGTTCTTTGGCTTCATGGCCTTCAAACTCCAATATTCAAGTATTTATATCAATGCAAACCAATATCTTAAATGGAAAAAATTTCTCAAAACACATTGCTGGTGGACATCAAGCAGTCTCTGACACTGGCATGGGCCCAAAAATATACACAGACATTATTTATTGAAAATACCCGGCCTTTTTGTAGCTAGGTGAAGCTCTCTTCTTATTGATTGTCTCGAGGCAACCTGTGTAAATTCCAGGCTGAAATCTAAAATGTTGAATGCATACTCCTCTAGGTTATTTCCTCTTGTTATCTCCTGAAACAAAGAACAAACAGTCCAACAGTAGATAACAGTACCCATGGCAATAATTTACAAACTGCAGTATTACATATGAATCACCTACTGTTAAAGTTCAAATGATGGTTCATTACAATACAGGTGTAAACCAGAACTCTGCATTTCTAACAAGCTAGCAGGTGAAGCCAATGATGCTAGCATGTGGACCCCATGTTGCATATAATGGACTTATGGAAGAAACAAGGAAAAGACAGGAAGGAAACTGAGTCACTGAATGAAGGAGAGTTGATGCACTACCCTGTCAATATGGACTGTTTATATGTAGCTGTCACATCAAAGAGAATAAACCTCTGTATGTTAAACAACTGTGCTATTGTGTCTCACTTTTATAGAAACCCGGTCTTACATGAAATAAATACATACAAAAACATAAATGATTCCTTTCTCATCTTGATTTAATAATACTATACTACTGAAAGAATACCTCTATTTCTAATATTTTCAGTCACATACAAAGAGGAAATCCCTTCCCCAACATTTTGAGTATTTTCCACTAAGGATATAGGTTTGTTTTGATCATTATATATATAAAAATATATAATGTTGGTGTTTGGTGCTTAGCAGCATAGATATATAGGGAGAAGGGATCAGAAATTGCCTCCTCCACAATGGGGTAACTACAGATCATGGTATGATTATAGGATTTATAGGACAGATTAGAATCTATTAAATGACCAGTGAAAGACAGTCTTGTATAGCATAGTTTATTTGACAAAATTAAAAAAAAAGTTCTGGAATAAAAATGAAAAAAGAGTTTTGTAATTTGTTGGGGAAATGCAATTAAAGAACAAGCCTTAATAATTACAATATTATATATCTATTGTTGTATAACAAATTACCACAAATTTAGTAGCTTAAAACAATTCTCATGCTATCTCACAGTTCTTTGGATCATGAATGTTTTAGGAAAATGACCCTATTAGCCAACCTCAAACCACTGAAAGAGTGGTTTAATCAAAGAAAGATGGAGAAAAGTGCCTTAAGGTTTGAGTCTGCTTGGTGTGGTCATGGAAAAATTCACTGAGGCCAGAGACAAGAGAATGCAGGGAATGAAGAATTGAGTAACAGCTGCAAAATATGCAAGAGAAAGTAAAATCATTTTAAGGACTTTGGCTTTTATTCTGAATAAAAAGGAGATTCAACAAAATTTTATTCAGAGAAGAGGTCTGATTTTACTCAAGTTTTATAAGGTGCCTCTAGCTGTTGTGTTGAAAATAGATATAGCAAAGAGGGAGTTTCAACAGGAAGAATTATGAGTCAATTGCTGCAATTGAAGCAAAAGATGTTGACAGCTTAGACAAGAATAGTGGCAGAATTAGTGTGAAAACATATCAGACTGGATATATATTGGAGACCAATAATTATTTTTTCTAATTTTAGATGTGAGTTGTGATATAACCATTTTTTTTATTTCAATGTTTTTATCCTTGGCAATTGCAATGATAGATTTGTATGGGGAAGGCTGAATGTAGAGCATGTTTGGAGTAAAAGTAATCAGTTGATCATTGTGAAGATGCCTTTTAGGTGTATAGAGGAAGATTTTTGGTAATTAGTTGAATACAGAAGTTGGTATTCAGGTGAGAGCTCTGGGATGTTGATACAAATGTGAGAAACTTCTTTAAAGTGGTGATACACAAAGCCATAAGAATCATTGATTTGAATTTGATAATATATAACATATAATCAGAATGAAATTATTTCTCTGAAATTTGGTGTCCTAAACCCATGTCTGTCCAAGGAATCTAAGCTAATTTTAATTCAAGAGGGGACTGAGGAGGCAGGGGCTTCAAAATCATCACTGTCCTTCCACAAATGCATATGTCCAAAGGAGATTATTAAAATATAAGATGAAATATTTCTTCCCCCTATCATTTTAGCTCCATCACCATTCCTCCTTCCTCTATTTCTTTTTCAATTCCTGATATTCCCTTCTGTCTATATAGCAATGCTAAACTACTGCATAGGATAGTATTACTAAATTCATGTAAACACAAGTGAATTGTTGATAGTTTAAGTTACGAACCAGGAAAATCTTGCCTGATCATCAATAGGACTTCCAGTTTAAGAAGTTTTCCAATATGAATACGGGCTTTAAATACATTTTCTAAAGTGTTGAGCAAGAGTTTACAAATCATGTAAAAATGGCCACCATCTTGTCCACAGAAAATGTGGTTGGAGGATGAACATATATGAATATATATGGAACAAAGAATAAAGTGACCACAATTATGTGGTAGATGCAGGTGGTGAGGGCTTTCTTTTTTTCCTTCTACACTCTTGTTTCTCAGAGAATATAAGACTAAAATATAGGAAATGATCAGGATTATGAAACTCACCCTGCATATGGCTTCACTATAAAGACAATGAGTAGATTTATGACATAAGTGTCCATGCAGCAAGTTTCATCAAAATTTCATATCACAGTATTAGTGATCAATAACATAGGGACCACAGAAGGGTAATTTCAAAGCCAAGAAAATCTGTGCTAAAGAATGGGTTCAAGATCTTGTCCAGGCCAGATTCACCAACACAACACAGACACGTCTGCTCATGATGCTTGTGTATCTCTGGGGCTTATAAATGGCCACATAATGATCAAATGATATAAGGCCAAGCACAAAGATCTCCATGCATGCAAAAAAGTGAAATGTAAAGATTTGGGTCATGCACCCATTGTAGGAGATGACTTTCTTCTCAGATACAGCATTTTTAATCAAACTTGGTGTTGTGGTTGTAGATAAATAGGTATCAGCAAAGGATAAGTAAAAAAAGGAAAATGTACATGTGGCTCATAAGCATCTGACTATATCTGATGGTCATTAGAATAAGTAAATTTGCTAAAAAAAGTTGCAAGGTAAAAAAATAAGAATACTGCAAATACTATTTCCTCCTTTAAATGTTCTGTGTTAACCCAAACAGAATGAACTCCTTTACACTGCTATTCAGGTCCATGGTTACAGTATTTGAGGAAATCACACAGCTGAGAAATGGATCATCTGCAAAGAAAATTGAGAGTTGATGTGACAAGAACAATGGTCCTGGACTCCAAATTACTACTTTATAGCTCTAATTGATGGACAACAAATCTCAGTTGTTCCTAAAGATTGTCATATCTTAAAATCACATGGGGATTTTTAAAAAATCTGCTGCCCAGTCTTTAACTATGGGTACTTCATTTTCAATAAAGGGGCTTCTTTTGCATTTATATGTTTTAGCATTTATAAATTCACACAAAATCTATTAATTTTATCTTTATTCTTTTTAAATTAAGGGTTTTCAAATTTACACTAATAAAAAACATTTTATGAATCTTTTTTTATTTGTAGCCTTATCGGTAATTTAATAATTCCTCAAAATGTATTTGAATGGAATTACTGTAGCAAAAAAGATGAATATTTACATAGTTTTTGTTAAGTATTATCAAGTGGTCTTCCAATTTGGTTTTATCTGAATTTATTACAATTATTTTAATTATAAAATGAATATATTTCCATATTAAACATTCAAAGTTTATAGTAGTTTAGAGGGTGAAACATAAAATTGTCCTTTCAAAATTTACTATTTTCCAATCCCACTCCTAGAGGTAATTGTTAATTTCTTACATAATATTACAGATTTTTCAGATTATACATTTACATAATCTGTGTTTTAATATCCCTTTCTATATAAATGTGTTATCATTATTTTCCATGTTTCTATAAATATATGGATATGATATAGTTTTCTGAGGAAAACAAGTTTGGAATACTATTTCATATGCTTTATTAGTAAAGTGAAATCATGATATACATTTTTTTTAATACTGGTGACAGTATACTGTTTCTTCATGTTTTTCTTTTTATATATCTGATTTATATAATGTTTGCAAGTCAGTTTTTTTTATATCTTTAAGTTTTGAGCTTTTCCTGTTTTTTTCTTTTCATTTTTATAGAGTTCAGATTATTACTTTTATTACTTGAGTCAACATGTTTGTTTTCCATGTGCTTTTCAGTATTGATCTCAAATGATCTGGAATTTATTTTCATATGAGTTTTAGATACTGTTCCTTTTTTCTGAGTAATCAGTAATTGATCAATGAATCAATAACAACATCAAATGATATATATATATTATTAATAGCCTACTCATATATGCTGTGACTGAAGGGAAAGATATCTTTAACTTCTTTACAATTGAATTAGAGGGCTAATGTATTTCAAGATAAGATCTTATTTACTCAAAAAATAGACACTAGTGTATGACCAAATGAATTATGAATACAAAAGTTGAGAGATTCCTACGGAATGAATTGATTGGTCAGTGAAATTTCAAAATAAAAATAAGTAGAGTTATGCTTTTAAATGTGTAAAACTGAAGCTTCCAACTCTGATGAAACTCAAGTATTCAATAAGTTTGTACTGGGTTTCTCTGTTGAAAATGTTTCAAACATAGTAACAAATTGTCCATTTATTCTAATAAAACTACATGATTGCAATAAAACTGCAAGATTTTTGAAGTCCAGCTTCAATAATATTAGTTCAGTCTGAAAACATTAGTTATATTATGATAATTAATAGGTCAGAGAGGTAGTTTCAATTGTCTCTGAAAAGTTTAAAAAAGAAAATGATTTAATTATAACAGGTTCAATACATTTGGTTCCCAAGGGAGGCAAAAGACCAAAAGTTGGTGTCCTTTGGCTAAAAGGAGAGGAGCAGTTAGGTGAGAAAAGTGAGTAAAAGATTGTAAGGGAAAAAAGCATGGATGCTTCAGGTAAACCTAGAGATGAAGAGGAAGTTATCTTCTCTTTGGGAACTACACTCTTAATAAATAAAAAAGTTATGCATGCTTGCTTTGTAAGTTCACAACTTTTACTGTACACTTATTGTTTATTTATGCTCATGTATTAATGATATAGTAATAATAATAATAATAATAACAACAGGCTGGGGTAGGGGGGAAATACACCAAATGTAAGATACTTTGGTTAGTAGTAATATTTTGAGGATGTTCTTTAATCATTAGTTAAAAGGGTTTCATAACAATGCAAAGTATTTGGTGGTAAGGTGAGGTGAGGTGTGAGAGCCCTGTATGATGCTATGTATGTTTGTTTGTAAATTCACAACTATTACTATATACTTATTGTTTATGTATGTTTATGTATGAGTGATATACTTCAATATTTTTTTTTAAGTGATAGAGATACATTTGTGGACAGAAAATGGACAGCCACAAAAACCAGATCATCCAATTCTATTGTTTTAATGAGCAAAGAGAAAATTCATGAACATGAAGATAGGAAATCAAAACTTTAGCAATGTATATCATTTGTCTGAGAACAATACCACCTCATAATTTTATCATTTAATCCAGTCACTATTTCCTAATACTTTGATTATCTTACAACTTTGATTTGGGTGAGCATTCCAGTATGGAGGATATTCTTTTCTAGTCTTTAAAATCTTTAATTGCCCTTTCTACTTGTCTGAATTTTAACCAGTCTTAATTAATCAATCTGTTCCCAGAATTTTAAATTTGTGCCAAGCATTCTCCTTTTATTCCTAGAAAATGAACATCTACCTCCATCCTCTATGCAAGTATATAACTAGGAGCTTTATTAAATATGCTGAATTGAATAAGATGGTTCTAAATTATATATTTTTCTTGACTATTACCTTATCATCAATAAAGATTTTCTCTCTTGCTGTATTTGACCTGCATATTTTTCTTGTGAAGTGTGATCATTTGTCTTGTTCACTTACATACAAAGTTTGATATTTGCTACAGTTTTGTTGAGTAAAGTTGTGCAAACACTAAGACAAAATGCTACTAGTTAGCTGCTCCCTTTGACATCCACACTACATGTCATATAAAGCATCAAATTCCAACCATTCATGTGAATTGCACCCTAGAAAAGAGAATTCATGAGGCAGCTAAGATGGACGCTTCATAATCTGTCCTGTTCCCAAAATTAAGTTTTGTAAATTTTATTTTTGGGCAATTAATAAAGTGGAAAACTAGGTACATCATCATAAATGATATTAAAGAGAGTAAGGGCAGAAACTAATGAAGTCAGAGAAGGAGAGAGTGGAATGATAGTAAGCAGAGGAAAGATGAAAAGAGACAAACGACAAGGGTAATTTGACCAAACTTTCATCACAGATTTCAGCTGTGATGAAATCATGGACAACAGTAACCCTCCATTTTGAAACCCTCCAGGAACATCATCTTTTCTGAAGAGACAGACTGATTATAGAGTCCATCAAATGCCATGAAAACTATATTTCATATAGATTGAAAAATTTACCTCAAGAGCAAATAGATGTCTTCCAATAAATATATTTTTCATACCTTAAAATTTAATTTACTTAAAAGTAGAATCATGAAGTCTGGATAAAACATGCAAACATCACAATTTAGTGATATTTTCTATCACAGGAGCTTATGTGGAGTGAGGAGTTTAAGGAGAAAGGGAATCCTGCTTGTTGCCAACTTCACATGTGTCCTCCTCACGAGCAATGAGTTAGACAAACAACATGTTGTATGGTACAGATTCTGAAAACTTCCTTAGGGAAATAACTACTCCTGTGCTCTCAGAAACACCTCTGAAACAAGCTCTGTTCCCACAGGTTCTCTTTTGTAAAAGCATAACTTAGTGTTTCAATTTTTGTTTTACTATATTGGATGTTTAGAGTAATCACAAAAGCTGAATGCTGAAAAGAAGTTTTTAAGTACAATGGCCACAATGATACCACTTTTCCATCTGCTGTCCCAAAGGATTCTCCAATGTGCAACTCAGAGTGTCTGAGAGACAAAGCAATCCTTTAGGAAGGTAGTGAAATTGCCACTCACTGTCAATTGCAGGTGAGGAAACTTCATTTCCTTCTCATTATTTGCTTAAGCAAATATCTAAGAGAGGCATGAGAGTCTTTAAGCCAGTTAAACATGCATATAGTTGAAATATATGTGGTAGACTTGAGTACTGGCTCCACCACTTACCTGTATATAAATTTAAATCAGTTCCTTAATCACTAACTTGCAATTTCCTTTTTTGTACAATGTAACTAATAATTTTTATTTAACATTTTTAATTTTAAATTATCCCAATTCTAATCCCATATATAGTTTTATATCAGTGTAGAAAGGAGAGAAATGAGAAAGGTAAAAGTTAAAGAGGTATTGAATGCTAGTCTTTTGTATTTCTTTTAGATTTTAAAGATTTTTCTGAGGGTATATATTCTTCCACTGTTAGGGAATAAAGTTTTGTCTGTGATGCATTTGAAAACCATTAAAGCTGGGAAAGATTAAATTACAAATTACTTTCCTACCTAGGAGACAAAATTACTACCTAGAACACATTTCCTGTTTGGTATGCCACTATCTGCTTGGTACATGCAATGATGAACTAGAAGTTCAGAGTGGGTATGGGGAAGAGAGGTGGGAGATAGAAATGGAAAGGGGATAATGACATGAATAAATGTATCATGCTTTGAAAATTTACTGAAGGGCCTAGTGTCAACGAATAATCCTAAATGTCCCAGAGAAAATTCTTGGAGAAAATCATTGCGCATCACCTGACTTTCTTTTTTAAAAAATGGACTCGAGGCTGTGCACGCGTGGAGTGAGAAGCTTGGGACATCTATCTGCGCGGATCAGTGGCGTGAACCGAACGGTGGAGATTCGTGAGTTTTGAGGCTGCCGGTGGCGGTTGGCACAGGCGGCTGAGCCCCGCGGTTACGGGAAAAAAAAATAAAACGGCCATTTGGAGCCGCGGGAGGGGTGAAAAAGTTTTATTTTCTGGGGAGCAGGCTGCCTGGCGCCCCTTGGATCTTGTGTGAACAGAGCAAACGAGCTAGTCAGCACCCGGTGAACTGGAGGGGGGATTTTGGTCGGGGAACGCAGCTGATCTCCCTAGCCACCCAGGGATAAGACCCGGGCCGCTGCGGAGCCAGGAGGAAGGGACACTTCCCAAAGAAGGGAGGGTTCGGTTGGAAGACAGGGAAGGATATTTTATATTTTTAGACATGGATCTGGCTGCCTGCACCGCACCATAGCTTTGGGGAGCAGATAAGCTGACCTGAAGCAGCATTAGGCTGAGAGCAGACTCGAATCTCCACTCAAACTGATTTACTGAGCAGCCCGGTGACGCTGGAGCTCGGCGCCAGAAGGGGCGGAATCCGCCATCTTTAGCACTCCTCACTGACTAACATCAGAGTTTCAGCTAACCTGGGGAGTCTGGAAAGTGGGACGTGCTTGATTAACTTCCACGGGCACAGCTAGGGTCCCTTCCGTAACGGGGTTGGTCTAGAAGAGGAATTATTTTGGGTCCTGCATTTGGCTAAAAAAAAAGAAAAAATAATAAAAAAATAAATAAATAAAAAAGTGAGGTCACCTCAACAAAAGAAAAATAAATTCTTTTTAATTTAGTTTAATAGCTAAAAGCTGCTTCAGGACCTGCATATAGAACCCTGTGGGGAAATTCATTGGTAAACACAAGTAGGCAGGAAGGATCCACGTGGACCCTAGGGGAATCATTGACCCCCCTTAGCTCTGTTTGACTGCTTGCCTGTGTGGATCTTTGGTTTCTCTCTGTTACTTTCTGGTCTATTGCTATTATTCCCATTTTCCTCCCCCCTTCCTTTTTCATTCTATTTTTTTTTTTTTTAAATAGGTGCTGCCAGCTGGTCGCTTATTTGCTGGGCTTCTTATTCAGTAATTTCCCACTCGCTGTATATATTGATTCTGTATTACAAACTATCGCTTATCCTTCCTGCATGTTTCTGCCTTCTGTTTTCTGTTGTGGCTCTTAGAGACAACATTTTTTCATAGGCCCACAACTTAAGTGTGTCAATTTCTATCCCATCTATTTTGTTTTCTTCTTCTATTTTCTTTTTTTTAATTAGTATTAAATTTTTCCTTTCAGACCTTTCTCTACAATTTCTCTACCTCCTCATAATTTTAGCCTTCTAAATCACTATATATATATATTCCTCCATTTGTTTTCCCAGTCCATTATAGGAATTCCATATTTTTCCTAGTACTCTACACTGCCTACACAAGTTAAATATTCATCTCATTAAGTCTCATTTTGCCCCTCTTCTAACTTTTATCAACATTTCTATTATCCTTCTGCCTTCCTTCCATCTTTTGATTCCTCTGGCCCTAACCTTTTGCCATCAAGGGAACATAGAAAGAAGTAAGGAAATAAAATATGAAGAAAAACTGCCAAAGAGAAAACTTAACTCACACGCAGAACCAACAGCTAAATAAAATTCTAGAGCATAGAGAAAAGCTAATCAACTGAACAAACCCATCAAGATAATATGATGACCAGAGGGCAACAGAAAAATACAAATGACTCTGAAAAACTGAAAAACATGGACCAGTCCAGTGCACGAAATAAAAACCAGGAAGCAATACAGTACATCGAACAACTAATCAAAGCTATCTAAACAAATATCATGGACCAACTTAAAGAACTGAAGGAAGAGATTAAGGATATAAAGAAGAAAATGGGAGAACATACTGAAGAAATAGCTAACACACCTAAAAAGGTAATAGATATGATGGCGAACAAAGACACAAGTAAAGAAATGAAAAAGATGCTGGACTCACATGGCAGCAGAATTGAACAGGCAGAGGAAAGAATTAGTTATATGGAAGACAACACAGTTGAAATTAAAGAGATTGTAGAAAAGATAGACAAAAAGATAGAAAATATCCAGTATGGTCTCAGGGAATTAACCGATAATGCAAGATGCACAAACATACGCATTATGGGCATCCCAGAAGGAGAAGAGAAGGGAAAGGGAACAGAAGGAGTGTTGAAGGAAGTTATGGCTGAAAACTTCCCAAATCTATTGAGAGAGATGGATGTGCAGATCCAGGAAGCACAGCGCACCCCAAATAGTATAAATCCCAACAGGCCAACTCCAAGACATGTACTTGTCAAACTGTCCAATGCTCAAGACAAAGAGAAAATACTCAAGGCAGCAAGAGAAAAGAGAACCATCACATACAAGGGAAGCACAATAAGATTAAGTGCTGATTTCTCAGCTGAAACCATGGAGGCAAGAAGACAGTGGTATGACATAGTCAAAACACTAAAAGAAAAAAACTTCCAGCCACGAATTCTCTA
>JAKSZT010054372.1:687381-743124 GCA_026826555.1 Tolypeutes matacus | reverse complement strand
CTAAGAAGAGCCCAGGACCAGATGGCTTCAGAAGTGAATTCTATCAAATTTTCAGGAAATAACTAACACCAATCCTGCTTAAGCTCTTCCAAAAAATAGAAGCAGAAGAAGAAACATTGCCCAACTTATTCTATGATACTATCATTACCCTAATACCAAAGCCAGAGATGCCACAAGAAAGGAAATTACACACCAATCTCTCTAATGAACCTAGATGCTAAAACCCTCAACAAAATACTTGCAAATTACATTCAACAATATATAAAATGAATTATACACTATGACAAAGTGGGTTTCATCAAGAGTATACAAGGATGGTACAACACAAGAAAATCTATAAATGTAATATATCACATAAACGGATTGAAAGAAAAAAACAACAACACATGAGCATCTCTATAGATGCAGAAATAGCATTTGACAAAATACAGCATTTTTTTCCTGATAAAAGTGGTGCAAAACATAGGAATAGAAGGAAACTTTGTGAACATGATAAAGGGTATATATGAAAAACCAAGAGCTAACATCATCTTCAATGGTAAAATCCTAAAAGCTTTCCTTTAAGATTGAGAAAAAGACAAGGATGCCCACTACCAGTGTTTCTATTAACATTGTCTTAGAAATACTTGCTGAAACACTGAGGCAAGAAAAGGATATAAAAGTCATCCAAACTGGAAAGAAATGAGTAAAATTTCAATATTTGCAGAAAACATGATCTTATACATAGAAAACCCTGAAAAATGTACAACAAAACTTCTAGAACTTATAAAGGAGTTAGTAAAGTCTCAGGATATAAGATCAATGCTCAAAAATCAGTAGCATTTCTGTACACCAATAATGAGCCATCTGAGGAAGAAATCAAGAAAAAATACCATTACAATAATAACTGAAAGTATCAAATACCCTGGAATAAATTTAACTAAAGATGCAAAGGACTTATATACAGAAAACTACACAACACTTTTAAAGGAAACCAAAGAAGACTTTAAAAAATGGAAAAATATTCCCTGTTCATGGATATGAAGACTAAACATCATTCAGATGTTTATCCTACCCAAAATAATTTAAAGATTTAATGCATTCCCAATAAAAATCAACACTGTAATTTTAAAATAACTGGAAAAACTAACTAAAAAATGTATTTGGAAGGGTAAGAGGCCCTGAATTTCCAAGGACATATTGAAAAAGAAAATTTAAATTGGAGGAATCACACTACCTGTCTTAAAAACATACTACAAAGCTACAGTGGTCAAAACTGCATGGTACTGGCACAAGAATAGACATACCAATCAATGGAACCGAATTAAGAGTTCTGATATATATCCTTGCATATACAGCCATCTGATATTCTAAAAGGCCACCAAGCCCACTCATTTGGGAAAGAATGGCCACTTCAATAAATGGTGCTTGGAGAACTTGATATCCAAAATAATGAGAGAGGAATAGCATCTCACACCTTATACAAAAATCAACTCGAGATGGATTAAAGATCTAAATATAAGAGCCAAGACCATAAAGACCTTGGAAGATAATTTAGGGAAGCTTCTATGGGACCTTGTAATAAGAAATGATTTCATAAACTTCACACCCAAAACACAAGCAGTGAAAGAAAAAATAGATAAAAGGGATATCCTCAAAACTGAAAACTTTTGCACCTCAAAGAATGTTATCAAGAAAGTAAAAAAGGTAGCCTATACAATGGGAGAAAATATTTGGCAACCATATATTTGATAGGAGCCTAATATTCTGCATATATAGAGAAATTCTACACCTTGAAAATAAAAAGACAAACAACCCAATTAAAAAATGGGCAAGAAACCTGAAAAGACACTTCACCAAGGAAGAAGTAAAAATGACTAAAAAGTGCAGGAAAAGATGCTCAACATCACTAGGTTTTAGGGAAATACAAATCAAAAGTACAATGAGATACCAACTTACACACATTAGAATCATGGCTTTAAAAAAAACAGTAAACTATAAGTGTTGAAGAGGATGTGGAGGAATGGGAACCCTCATCCACTGCTGGTGGGAATGTAGAATTGTCCAACCATTGTGGAAGAGTTTGGCGGTTCCTAAAAATCTAACTATAAACTTCAATATGATCCAGCAATTCCATGGCTGGGATTCCCAGAAGAATTGAAAGGAAAGACTCAAATGGATATATGCATACAAATATTCATAGTGGAATTATTCACTATTGCCAAAAATTGTAATCAACCCAGGTGTCCATTCAACAGATGAATGGAAAAACAAAATGTGGTACATACATACAATCGAATATTACTCACCGGTAAGAATGAATAAAGTGCTAACAGATGGAATAATATGGATGGATCTTGAGAACTTTATGTTGAGGTAAGCAAGCCATGCATTGAAGGATGAACAATATATCATCTCACTGATATGAATTAAAGAAATCGAGCAGATTCAGAGAGCTATTCAGAGAGCTATAGGTTTACAAGAAATCAAAAGAGAGGAGAAGGATGTGAGGCATCACCCATAAGGACATAATCCACGTAAGGTGAAAGATTGTAGTTGTATATTGAAGGGATAGGACAGGAAGATAGTGATATTACTGGGTTGTGTGGTGCAGGGTTGACAGGTAGGTAAATTGGGAAGGGTGGATTAGGAGATCCATGGTACTGTGGGAAGTGTTGGGAGAGGGACCATGTGAACACTGGGATCTGTGGGTATGTGCTTGAAAGTACAAAGTTGGAAATGCTCTTATGGCAATAAGACAAAGACAGGTTACTGGTTTAGGGTGTTGGTTGGGGTGGCATTCAGGACAAGGCACATCTGGAGCAGGCTTTTATGGAGTGTGTAAGGGATCATTCTGTCATAATATGTTGTATCAGTGGGTGGAGATCCATATAATGAGCAGGAAGGATTTGGAGTCCCATCTTCAGGAGAAACAATTTGTTTGGGAGTCTCTCAAGAGCAAGGGTGGTTCCTAATAGGGGAGGACAAACCAGTGTGTCAAGACCTCAGTTTTATCACATGTATCATTGAATCTTGTCATCCAACAAGTCAAGCCAGGGGGTCATCATGGGCCCTGGGTGGATGCGGTGGGAACAATAGAATAGATCAAACAGGGGGAATTTAGTGGTCAGTGGAAATGTTCTTCATCATCATACAGTGATGGACAGAGGACATGGGAAATATCCAAATTTATAAAAGTGTATGGCCTAAAATGTAAACCATTCTGTAAACCATTGGCAAAATTTAGTAGCTATGTTTCACTATTTGTATATCCGTTATAACAATGCTACCATCCACAAATAAAAAGATATTAATATTGGGGGGGAAGGGGGAAGATTGAATATAGGAGAGTCTCTGGTATTCTGTTTATGACTTTGCTGATACATAAAATTTTTAAAAAACAAAATGAAATATAGTGAGACATGGGGAATGAGAGGGGGAAGGTGCCACTGTATAGACTGGACACCAGATACTGCAGTGATGAAAGGCAAAATATCAAAAAACATTTTTTTATATTTTTCTTTTTTTTTAAATCCCAATCTTTTAATTTAATTTAATTTTTAGATTTTTAAATAAAATGTTATATATTTTGTCTCTTACATTTAAACATATCATTATTATTTCATTTTCCTATTAATTGTATTCAGCTATGAATCGCTTCATCTTTCAAGAAGCTTTGGATCACAGCAGGGTTACAACTGGGGCAGGGGAAGATCATTGCTGTGGGGTGTCAGCAATGGGCAATGCATTTGAAGAAGTTCACCTGAACATAAACATAAGGTATATAGAAATGTTCAAATGTTCACAGGGCATTGTCACAGTGGGTAGAGAATCACTCAAATAATGAAAGAATACTGAATTACCATCTTAGAGAGCTCTGTCACATTCTCAAAGGGAGCAGCAGTAGTCCACCAAGTGCAGGAGCATTGTCCTGCAAAGGAGGATGATCCACTTCTGGGCCCTTGTTATTGATGACTAGCCTTATGAGTCTTTGCTCTTGAAATTGAAACTTAGCCTATTGTTATGGGGTGCCTAGGGGTTGCCTCCTGAGAGCCTCCTTGCTGCTCAAATGTGGCCTCTCTCTAAGCTAAACTCAGCATATGAATGCATTACCTTCCTCCCAGCATGGGACATGACTTCCAGGGATAAGCCTCCCTGTCACTGATAGATTGCTACTAAGTGGCATCTGGCAATGCTACTGGAAAAAGACCTTGAATATAAGGGGGGAAAGGTAAAGACACCTGAGATCATATGGCTAAGAGACTTCAAAATAAATCAGAAGGTCATCCCAGAGGTAGGGCTTATGCACATCTCAGTAGAGCCTCATAAGCTTCCAAAGTGTATATCACCCCATATAGAGGGGTTCCTGAGGGATCTGCAGACACCCAGGTCCTATGTTAGGATGGAGAGCTTTAGAGTTTGGTGCCTTTCCAGTAGGCCTTACTTTGGAGTTTGTGCTCTTAATAGTGACAGAGTTGGACTCAAATATGTCTTCGCTGCACATGGTTCATCTGTCCCTTCTATTCTAACCTATATTTGGTGCTGGAGTTCATAGGTGTACATCCAGAGACTAGAGTCTTTGAGCTGTCTGTGTGCCAGGTGGGCCCAGAATATCGGTGGTGCTGCAACTCCTGCTCTACCACTCAAAGGAATTACCCAGGACACCTGGTGGGGAGACAATGATGGACAATGGCCATCCCAGGGAATGGAGAAAGTCTGAAGCTGCTGGCAGGATAAATCCATCCATCTTATCCATGGGATATAAACCCCCTCTCAATTGGAGGTGGAATGGACATCACCATACCAGACTCCTCAGCATTGGGGGAAGAGCTATGAACCAGAGTGGACTTACTGGTATTTGTGATTCAGGTAATGGAAATAATTACAAAATTAATGTGGAGCCAGTGGCCACTAGATGATATAGGTGCAGGGAGAGGGAAAAATAATTGTAATATGGAGGCTTTTTCAGTACTTGGGAATTGTCCTGAGTGACATTGCAATGACAAATATAGGCCATTTGATATCATCACACAACAGACAGAACTCTGTGGGAGAGTGTGAACTATGGTCCATGCTTAATGACAAAGCCCCAGGATGTGTTTATAAATCGCAATGAATATGCCACACTAATGAAGGATGTTCATGTGAGAGGTTGTGAGATGTGTGGGGAGTGGGATATATGGGAATCCCTATATATTTTGTGTAACATTTATGTAATCTATATATCTTTTAAAAAATAATTTTAAAATCTATAAAAAATGTTTGTAGATGTTTGGAAATGGATAGAGGTGATTGTAGAGCATTATCATGAGTGTAATTAACAGTGCTGATATGTGGGTGTGATTGATGTTTACAAAGGAAGTTTAGGGTGGTGCATATCATTAGAAAAAAAGCTAGAGGATGAGACATGGGGCTGTAAAACATAGTGAAACTTGTTGTGGATTATGAATGAGGTCAATAGAGCAAATATGAGAAGGTTCGTTTTGAACTAAAGCAAGTGTACACCACTACTACAAGATGTTAATAATAGGGTGGTATATGGGCAAAAACACACCTAATGCAAATGATGGATTATAGTGACGTAATATATTAATATTTTCCATGAATTATAACAAAGGCACCACATTAATGCTAATTGCCAATAATATGGTAGTAAAAGGGTTATGGAGATTTTCTTCTTGGAGCAAAGAAAATGTTCTAAAATTGATTTTAATGATGAAAGCACAACTGTGATTATACTGAGAGCCACTGCTTATATATGTTGAATGGTTTGTAGGTTATGTGAATAATACTGCTTAAAAATTAAAAGAAAAATCATAGGACTATATAACCTAGTGGATACTATTGTAGATGATGGACTATAATTATTACTACAAGTATATGAATGTTCTTTTATGCATTGTAACAAATATATGACACTATTTCATGGTGTTAATAATAGGGTGGTTTAAGGGAAATATATACCTAATGAAAAATAAGGGTGATAGTGAATGGTATTATTTTAAAAATCTTTCATCACAGTAACAAACGTAGCTTCTATTAAAAAATAGTACACTACAAGAATTTTTTAAAAATTCAAGTGTGGGAGTCCAGTGGGTTTTGGGCCCTGGCTACCTGTCCCTAAGGGAAACTCAGCTGGCAACACATAGATTCCTGCATGCCCCAGGACAGGCTCCAGGATGTGTAAGTTCATTGAGGTTGGTGGGCCACACTGTGGGAGATGTTTGTGTGGGATGTGGTGGGAGGTGTGGGAGGTGGGCAACATGGGAATCCCAGTGGGTTCCATGTAATATTTTAGGTAATCTAAGCACCTCTTAAAATATATGTATATATATATATATAAATAATATTTTTGTAAGCAAATACACATATATGCATATACATTTATATATCATTTTACAAATGTTTGTATGTATTGTGAGAATTTTGATTTTTACCCATAATAAAAAAAAAAAAGTGAAAAAAAAAAAAAGAAAAAAAAATGTAACAGACTTCCTCACAGAGAAACAATGTACTGATGATATTTTAGACTGTGCTTTCCAACAAACTGTACATTTCCTTCCTACAATAACATCACCAGACCCCATTTATGGGCTTCATGTGACCTTAGAAAAAACTATATTAAGAAATGTCTTTGTTCTGGATACTTTATATTATCCCTTATTTCCCATGTCTTTGCAGACCATTATGTTCATTTTCTGAACCACCACCTTTGGAGACTCTCTACTGTCCATAATTTCCAATAAATAAAGCTTATATCTGATTCCAGGCTGGATGCTTTTTTCGGTCTTGCAGCAGGCTGACACTACCGTTTAGTAATTGGGTTATAAAAATTGGTGAGCCACCTGCCAGGAGAAATACTGCCAGGAGTAGCAGGCATGATATCAGGGAAAGGAGATTCCATGGGGGAAATATTGAGTTGGCCTATAAAGTCAATGTGGGGAGGGGTGGCTACCCTGCTGGAATGAGTGGGGACTGACAAGAGAGTAAGAGGATGCCCAAAAACCTCATGCACGTATACTGACTCTGCTAGAGCAGGTAGCAGAGAAGGTGAAATTAAAGGAAAAAGTGTGAGACTTCCAGATAGCAACAGAAAGAGAATAGTCCCTGTTAGGAAACTTGGAGGTGGTTACTGAGACAGAACAATTGGCAAAGTCCTCTGCACTGCTTAGAAGAAAAGTTAATGATATAAAAATGACTAGTTTTCACAGAAAAGTATGAGGAATGTAAGACTAGACTTAAATGGATAAAAGTAAATTTCATTGGTTGCTAATTGTAATTTACTAAATTTAAAAATAAAAATCACTTATAGGAAATTTGCAAAAGCATTTTCTAAACTGAATTTTTTAAAAACCTAATTCTAGGAAGCCATTATTAATTAATAACCTAAATTAATATTGTTAACAAAAAATAACTTCATAACAAAAATCTCTATCAAAGTCAAACTCAATAAGCATCTTAAGGTGGTGGTAAGGGAGAAAAATCTTAATTCCATTGAGAATCTTAGGTTTTCATTAAATAATAAGGAACATAGATTTTTTTACTATATTGCTAAAAGTAAAATATCCATTAATTAGTGTGACATGGTAAAGATGTAAAAGTAATAGGTAAAGTACTAAAAATATTTCATTCATTTGATGTGTTATAAACTGCATTAAAATATTTAAAAATTGTATAAAAATGAAAAGAGGTAGACATCAGTATTGTCAAACATTCCTGTGCATTCTAACTAGGCCCCCAGTAATCTGCATGGTGCCTCTCCATTTGAGTTATTGGCTTAATCAGTGACTATGACTCATAACACAATAAAAGTATCTACCACATCTCTGGACATGACTATGAAGTGCATGGAAAGTATGTTGCTGTTTTGGATGCCTGGAGCAGCCAGCTATGGCTTAATATATCCATATTTACAGTGGACATTGAATGCAGACCACCTCTGTTTCAATGGTAATTCTCCTAAATGCAATATGTTGTCCTAGATGGGATTCCAGAACAGGAAAAATGACAATAGAGGAAAAACTACGGATATATGAGTAATGTTTGGAGCTTTTCCAACAGGAATGTATTCATGTTAATTTGAAAATTTTGAAGAATATAACCATGGTGTGTAAAATGTCAATATCAGGGGATTATTGGTGAGGAATATAAAATAACTTTTTCTAATATCTTTGCTACTTTTCTGTAAGTATAAAATTACTCAAAAATTTAATGTTTATCAAAAAGAAAAATTAAAGTAACTGATCAGATTCTGCTATCAAAAAGCAATACAGATTTGGGGTAGGTTGTAGAGTGGTGCTTTAATAGTGAGATAATAGAACAACTATTAAAATGACAGGAACTGTCTGAAAAACTATTTTGAAACTCTGGTAACCTGAAGAACACTGTACCTCATCCAGGGAAGAGCAGGAGGTTGCAGCTGATAAATTAACGTAAAGAAGAGTAAATTGCTCTCTCTTTATGAATACTACCTTTAGCTGAACTCACAAAGAAAAAAAAAAAAGGAGGATACAAATAACAAAAATCAGAAATAAAAAAGGGGGCATTATAGCAACCCGCTGAAATGAAAAGGACTATAAGAGGATGATATGAACAATTGTACACAAATAAAGTACATAATCTAGATGAAATGGGTAAATTCTTAGCAACACACAAACTAACTACAAGGACTCCAGAAAAAAATTGAAAATATCAACAAACCAATTACTAGTAAAGAAATTGAGTTAGTAATCAAAACCTCCCAAAAAAGAAAAGTGCAGGATGAGATGGTTTCAAAGAGGAGTACTGCCAAACATTCAAAAAGACTATCTCCAAATCTGCTCAGACATTTCAAGAAAAGGTCAACATCAACCACAGGACAAAAGTGAGAAAAATATACCACAAGGATCGAGGAATGAGCAAACATATAGAGGAAATGTCACTATAGACCAAAGTAGACTTATTATTACTGTAGTAAGAGAAGAACTTGTAACATTGTTATAAAGATAGTGGTTATCAGAGGTTCTGAGGGGAGGGTGATGGAAGAATAGTTATACACTCGGCATTTGTAGGATATTGGAAATATTCTACATGATATTGCAATGATGTACACTGGCCATTATATATTTTATGAAAACCTATAATACTGTACAGTGCAAAGTAGAAACCAGAGTATAAACTATAGACATTAGTTAGTAAAAATGCTTCAATATTGTTTCAATTGTAAGAAATGTACCAAATTAATGTAAGGTGCAATTGATAGGGGAAAATGTGGGAGGGAAAGAGGGTGGGTCTTATGGGAATCCCCTATTTTCAATGTAACTTTTTTGTTATCTATACTTTCCCTAAAAATAAAGTTTGCTATAAAAATTTTACACATTACCACAAGGAAAGAAAACTATAGATGATTATCTCAGATAAAAATCCTCAACAAAATATTAGCAACCTGGAAGAGAAAGCACATTAAAATAATTATATACCATGATTAAATAAGAATTTTTCCTGCTAGGCAAGGTTATTTAAACATATGAAAATCAATTAATGTATTACACCATATTAACAGAGTAAAAATAAAAATAAAACATATTATCATCTCAATCGATGAAGAAAAAAACATTTGACAATATCTGTGACAGTTTGATATTATTGATAAATTCCAAAAAGAAATATTGATTTATGTTTGTAAATGGGTCTGTTCCTATGGGTATGATATTCTTAGACTGTATTAGATTCAGAGGTTTCGCTTTTACTTTATTAAATAAATATTAGGGCTTTTATGTCATAAGCATGACTCAGTTTGAGTCCCTGCCCCTTCCCTTTGTGGACTATATAAATCGATGCTCAAGCAAAGACAAGGAAGGAAATACACAAAGAAGGAGAACACGAAGAGTTTAGTTTTGAACACTAGAGTCCCAGGGAGAGAGCCAAGCTGTTTGCCTGATAGTTTGCATCTGAAGAGACCAGAGCCCTGAACATCTGTGAAATTGTGAGAAGAAACAAGCCCCTAAAAGAGAGATGTGCCTTATGCCAGCCTTCAGCAGAGATCAGAAGAAGCTGGGACCATGGAGCCTTAAGAGGAAGAAGAACGCTGAACCCATACAGAGGATGGTAGCCATCTTGGTCCAACAACTGGCAACAGATTTTGGTGAGGGAAGAAACTTACTCTTTATGACCTTTTCACTGTAAGTTTCTACCATGAATAAATACCCTTTATAAAAGCCATCAGATTTCTGGTACTTTGCATCAGCACCCTTTTGGCTGACTAATACAAGGTCCATAACCCTTAGTTAGAATAGAAAAAAGTGCTTAGAACAGTAAGAATAGAAGGAAAGTTTCTCAACGTTATAAAAGGCATATATGAAAAGCCAACAGCTAACATCCTACTTAATGGGAAAGACTGAAACCTTTCCCTCTAAGACAAGGAATGAGACAAGGATGCCCACTGTCATTACTGTTATCCCACATTACTGG
The DNA here is from genome assembly GCA_026826555.1 of Tolypeutes matacus. Classification (NCBI taxonomy): domain Eukaryota; kingdom Metazoa; phylum Chordata; class Mammalia; order Cingulata; family Chlamyphoridae; genus Tolypeutes; species Tolypeutes matacus. Next base: position 732,696 of record JAKSZT010054372.1, on the reverse strand, counting down.
GATTTCTAGCCAGAGCAATTAGAGAAGAAAAAGAAGCGAAGGGCCTCTGAATTAAAAGGAAGAGTTAAAAACTTCCATTAATTGATTAAGACATTACCCTATATATAGAAAATCCTAAGAACTCCAAGACAAAGGTCCTTGAGTGAATAAATGAATTCAGCAAAGTGGTAGGGAACAAAATCAACATGCAAAAATCATTACAATTAATGTAACAAGCAATGAATAACTGGAAAAGGAAATAAAGAAAAATAGTCAATTCAAAATAGCAAGTAAAAGAATAAGAATAAATTTAACCAAGGATGTAAAAGAATTATGCAAAGAAAACTGCAAAACATTACTTAAAGAAATCAAGGAAGTCCAAAATAAATGGAAGGATGTTCCATATTCATGGATCAGAAGATTAAATATTGGTAAGATGTCAATTGTACCTAAACTGATACTTACTGGAAGACATCTATTTGTTCTTTTTTTTTTTTTTTTAATTAATTAATTTATTTTTTATTATGGGTAAAAATCAAAATTCTCACAATACATACAAACATTTGCAAAATGATACATAAATATATATGCATATATGTGTATTTGCTTACAAAAATGTTATTTATATATATATATATACATATATTTTAAGAGGTGCTTAGATTACCCAAAATATTACACAGAACCCACTGGGATTCCCATGTTGCCCACCTCCCACACCTCCCACCACATCCCAAACAAACATCTCCCACAGTGTGGCCCACCACCCTCAATGAACTTACACATCCTGGAGCCTTGCCACCAACCATAGACCACAGTTCACACTGTAGACCACACTCTCTCCCACTCAGTTCTGAGTGGTGTGTGCTGATTTAAAATGGCCTAAATCCATTGCCACAACAGTACTCAGGACAACCTCCAACTCCCAAAGAAGCCCCTGTATTTCAACTGCTCATCCCCTCCCTACCCCAAAAATGTCAAGTGGCCACTGGCTCCACCTCATTGTTACAACTTCTTGCATTGCTAGAATCACCATATGTGGGCAAGAGAATACCATCAAGTCCACTCTAGTCCATAGGTCTTCCCCCAATCCTGAGGGGACTGGGATGGTGATGTCTACTCCAATTCCAAGTGAGAGAGGGCTTATATCCCATTGATATGGTGGGTGGGATGATCCTGCCTGCCAATGCAGGCCCTCTCCATTCCCTGGGATGGCCATTGCCCATTGTTGTCTCCTCACAGGTGACTTGGATAAGTCCATTTGTTCTTAATGTATGTTTTTCAATCTGTCTGAAATATATTTGCAGAAGTGAGAAAGCCAATTATCAAATTTACTTGGAAAGGCTAGGAGACCTGAAGAATAAAAAACATCTTAAAAAGCAAGAAACATATTGGAAAACTTGCATTTTGGGACTTTAAAGCATATTACCAAGTTACCCTTGGTAACTTGAAATCTCTGGGAAAGTTGAGTATTAGAGACACAAGACTCATTTCTCTCACAGAACTAGAGAACAGGCAGAAACAGCCTGGAAAAAACAATGTTCTAGGACTTAGGACACCGGGAGAAAGCTGGGTACCACACAGAAGAAAGAGAGGAAAAAAATAAAGTGTCTTGAGAGGAAAACTGTGCAAGTAAAATCTATCAGCAGTGTCTGCTTGTTCCTGTCCAGCACCCTCACAGCTGACAGATTTAAGTCCTCCAATCTCTGGCTTGCAATGATGGATAAAGTGGGTTGCCAGGTTCTGCCACCCCAGGAAAGGGGAGAGAAAGGGATGCAGATTAAGGCTGATTCAAATTTTAGTGAAAAATTTTGGTCTTCTGGGTCCCAAGAACCGTTCCATGCTAGGTGGGGTCATACCATTGTTTGTCCTGGGTTCCAGTAGGACAATGCAAATTTTTTACTGAATTAGAAAAGCTAACTATGAAATTTATTTGGAAGGACAAGGGGCTCCAAATATCCAAACACATATGGAAAAAGAGAAATGAAATTGGAGGAATCACACTACCTGAACTTAAAACTTACTACAAAGCTACAGTGGTCAAAACTGCATGGTATTGGCACAAGGATAGACATAATGACCAACAGAACAGAACTGAGACCTCTGATATACATCTTTGCATATACAGTCAAATGATATTTGACAAGACCAAGAAGCCTACTTTACTGGGAAAGAATGACTACTTCAAAAAATGGTGCTGGGAGAACTGAATATCCAAAAGAATGGGAGAGGATCACCATCTCATGCCTTATGCAAAAATTAACTCAAGATGGTTTAAAGATCTAAATTGAAGACCCAAGATCATAAATCTTCTGGAAGATAATGTAAGGAAGCATCTACAAAATCTTGTAGTAGGAAAAAGATTCATGTACTCTATACCAAAAGCACAAGCAACAAAAAAAAGTAGGTAAATGGGACCTCCTCAAAATTAAAGACTTTTGCATCTCCATGGAGTTTGTCAAGAAATTGAAAAGGCAGCCTACACTAAGGGAGGAAATATTTGGAAGCCATCTATCCAATAGGGGTCTAATATCCAGTATATATAAAGATATCCTAAACCACAAATATAAAATGTGAAAGGATCCATTTTAAAAATGGGCAAGTGATTTGAATAGATACTTCCCCAAAGAAGAAATGCAAATGGCTTATAAACCACATGAAAAGATATTCAGCATCACTTGATATTAGGGAAATGCAAATCAAATCTACAATGAGATATCATCTTACCTCTATTAGATTCATGACTGTTAAAAAACAGAGGACTACAAGTTTTGGAGAGGATGTGGAGAAAACGGAGCACTTATCCACTGCTGGTGGGGATGCAGAGTGGTGCAGCCATTGCAAAGTACAATTTGGTGGTTCCACAGGAAGCTAACTATATAACATCCATATGATCCAGGAATCCCACTGCTGGGTATATATCCAGAACTGAAAGCAGAGACATAAACAGATATGTGGACACCAGTTTTCACAGTGGCATTATTCACCATTGCCAGAAGTTGGAAGCAGCCCAAATGATCATCAACAGATGAATGGATCAGCAAATTTTGGTATATACATACCAAATGGAATGTTACTTAGAATGAAATTATTTCTCTGAAATTTAGTGTCCTAAACCCATGTTGCTCCAAGGAATCTAAGCTAATCTTAATTACAGGTGGGGCTGAGGAGGCAGGAGTTTCCTCATCATCATTCTCCTTCCAGAAATGCATATGCCCAAAGGAGAGTCCTCAAATATAAGATGAAATATTTGTTCCCTTTATCATCTTAGCTCCATCACCATTCCTGCTTCCTCCATTCTCTTTTTTTTCAATCCCCGATCTTCCCTTCTGTCTATATAGCAATGCAAAACTAAAACATGGAATAGTATTACTAAACTTGTCAAAAGGCAAGTGAATTGTTGATAAAGTGTTAAAACATAAAATCAAAAATTTCTTCCCTCTATCATCTTATCTCCACCACCATTTCTCCTTCCTCCATTCCTTTTTCAATTCCTGATATTCCTTTCTATCTATATAGCAAAGCTAAATGACAACATGGGATACTATTACTAAATTCATGAAAATGCAAGTGAATTGTTGATAGTTTAAGTTACAAATCAGGAAATCCTGCTTCATTATCAATAAGACTTATAGTTTGAGAGGTTTTCCAGTAAATATTATGGGGTTTAATAATTTTCCAAAGTTTTATCATCAGAGTTTGAAGGTCAATATATGGATTTAATGCATAAAAACAAATTTTATGCAAAGCCTCTCAAACTCTTATTTTATAGGTTAATTCAACAACTTAAAGTCCAGACCTCAAAGTTATATGAAAGTAATCTTATTTATATTGGTGCCAAGATTCCCTCATGGATTGGTATTTGTTGCCCAAACTCATTAGTTAACAGTATTCTGAAGCAGAATATAAATTTAATGAGATGTCATGAAAAATCTAAATCAAGAAAAGAATGTTTATCTGGTCATTGTTCAGGACCTTTCTATCCAGAGAGGAAAGTCTCTATAGGAAATCCAATTACAAGATGATGTTTTCCTTATAAAGAGAGACTTTGAACAAAGGGCATTTTTGGTTATGGCCTCAAGTAGCCATATGCAAAAACAATGGTCTTAACATGGAAGAGCACCTGTCAGGCAGAGTAGCCAGTAGGTCTTATTGTTAATCAATGAAACACTTCACTGTCTTAAAATTGCACCTGGTACTTAAAGAGAATATTTAGCTCTTTGATATGCTCTATTATGTGTTCCCTTCAGTTAATTAATTCTATCTGCACATAGATTACACACATATTTAAATGGTACTGTACAGTTCTTTTTTATATATCAATTTTTGATTTTTCATATCCATAATTGCATCAATGAAGTGTTGATTATTATAACTCTCACAATTTTACAAAATTTTTGCAAATTCACCAAGCAAAAATTTTGTATAGTGTCTGTTGTCTTAAATTAAAAAATAGTATATAATAATAAAACTTATAAATGAACAATGGTTAAAATGATTAATAAAATGTATTGAAACATAAGAGATTATGGCTCAATATAGTGAATATTCATGATAGCCAGGTTTGCTCTTATTTGAAAAACTGGTTATGAGTTAAATGAGGATAAAAGCCACATTTAAGGATGTTACAAAAAGAAACCAAGCATCAAATAAGGGCTCAATTACCAATATTTATTGTCCTCCTATAGTGACTTTGGGTTCAATGTTGAGCTAGAAAATAGTTTCTAGATTCAGAAATGTCATAACTGAATCACCAAAAACCATATAAAGTAGAAATCAAGTACAAATATTGGACTTGGAGTAGAAATATGGAAATGAGATATCCAAACCAGAATATTGTACAAAAAAGGGAGGTAAAATTATAAGCATAACAAGCTCTGGTTAACAAGCTGCACTGCAGAGAATGGGATTAATTACTGGGAATTTGCATCCACAGATCTTGGTGCAATTCATAATTTATGAATCTATGGGACACCAGCTTAAAATAAATGTGTCTCTATTGTGCTAAAGCTATTTATTTCCCCAAAAGTCTCACTGAGAGGGAATTATATTTCATACATCAGAATGTGAACATTTTCTATGCTATATCAATTAATTGTATTTACACAGTTTCAGAATTAGCAAATGGAGTCTTCCACCTTTGCCACCTCAAATCTCAGTTTGTTACACCAAAATTATCTCATGGAATTTTGACTTCTAAATTCCTCATAGTGTAAATCATGGGGTTGAGCAAGGGTGTACAAATCATGTAAAAGATGGCCACCATTTTGTCCATAGTAAATGTGGCTGGAGGGTGAGTGTATGTGAATATACGTGGATCAAAGAATAAGGTGACCACGATTATGTGGGAAGTGCAGGTGGAGAGGGCTTTATTTTCTCCTTCTGTGCTCTGGTTTCTCATAAAATGTAAGATTAAAATATAGGAGATGATCAGGTTTATGAAACTCACTGTGCATATGGCCACACTATTAAAGACTAAAGATTTGTGATGTAAGTGTCCATGCAGGCAAGTTTCAACAGAGGTTGCATATCACAGTAATAGAGATAAATAATATTAGGACCACAGAAGGATAATTTCAAAGCCAAGAAAATCTGTGCTAAAGAATGGATAAAAGATCCCACCCATGTGGGAGGTGTAGGAAGCAGGGCATATGGGAATCCCTTATATTTTTATGTAACATTTATGTAATCTAAATACATTAAAAAAAAATAAAACAAAAATTATATTAAAAAAAAAAAAAGATACCACCCAGGCCAGATTCACCAATATACTACAGACACTTCTGTTCATGATGCTTGTTTATCAAAGGGTCTTACAAATGGCCATATAACAATTAAAGGATGTAAGGACAAGCACAAAGATCTTCATGCATGCAAAAAAAAAAAAGAAATGTAAAGATTTCAGTCATGCACTCATTGTAGGAGATGACTTTCTTCTCAGATACAACATCTATAATCAACCTTGGTGCCATGGATGTGGAGAAACAGGCATCAGCAAAGAATAAATAAAAAAGGAAGAAGTGCATGGGGCTTCCAAGCATCCAACTGTATCTGATGGTCATCACAATAGGTAAATTTGTAAAAAGAGTTGCAAAATAAAGAAACAAGAAGACTGCAAACACTATTTCTTCCTTTAGTACATCCTGTGTTAACCCAAACAAAATGAACTCCTTTACAATGCTGTTCAGATCCATGGTTTCAGTAATTGTGGATATCACACAGCTGAGAAATGGACAATCTGCAAAGAAAATTGAATGTTGATGTGATAAGAACAATGGACTTGGACTCCAAATCACCACCTCAAATAGTTCTAATTGATGGACAACAAAATTCAGTGGTTCCAAAAGGTTGTCATGCATTCAAATCACATGGAATATTTTCAAAAGTCTGATTCCAAGTCTTTAACTATGGGGACTTTTAGGGTGGAACAAGTTTGTTTGTTTGTTTGTTTGTTTGAAAAATTTATTAGGTGATTGTGCTTTCTGTCAGTTTCTTAAATTGCTAACATCTTTTGGTATAACCTTAAGCAAGTCACTTTAAAGTCTTAAAACTTTTAGTTTATGAGAAAATGAGATTTAAATAGATACTTTATTAAGTGTATGTATATATATATAATATATGTGCATAGATATTGCTCTCAAAAACTAAAAATCAATATTCTTATTTAGTTCAGAAGTATTAAATTTGATGATTCCTTCTTTTTTTTTAATTGTGGTTAAAAATCAAAATTCTCACAATACATACAAACATTTGCAAAATGATATATAAATATATATGCATATATGTGTATTTGCTTACAAAAGTGTTATTTATATATATATAGACATATATTTTAAGAGGTGCTTAGATTACCATATCTCAATGTACAAATGGTATCACTATTCTCCATGCTTCTACAAATATAGGAATATGGTAGAGTTTTCTAAGGAAAAACAAATTTAGAATATTCTCTGCTTCATTAGTAAAGTGAAATTAAGATACACATTTCTTTTACTCCTGGTGATAGTATACTGTTTCTTTATATTTTTCTTATTATATTTTATTTATCTGAGTTATATATAACATTTGTAAATCAGTTTTTTGATATCTTTAAGCTTTGAACTCCCTGTTTTTGTTTTTGTTTTTCATTTTTATAGAGTTTAGATTATTATTTTTATTAGTTATATCAACATCTTTATTTTCCATATGCCTTTTAGTATTCATCTTAGTGATCTGGATTTTATTTTCATATGAGTTTGAAATATTTTTCCTTTTTCTGCCTAATCAGGAATAATGACTCAATAACACATCAAATGAGTTATCATATATTAGTAAGAATTTATTCATATTTGCTGTGGCTGAGGGGAAATATGTCCTCAACTTCTTTACAATTGAGTTTGAGGAATAACATACTTCAAGATAAGTTCATTAATTACACAAGAAATATACACAATTGTATGACCTGTACCAAATGAATTGTAATTTAAAAAGTTGAGAGATTCCTACAGAATGAATTGTTTAGTCAGTGAATTTTAAAAATAAGAAAGAAGTGGAGTTATGCTTTTAAATGTCAAAAACTGAAGTTTCCAACTTGGAACTAAGGTATTCAATAAGCTTTTACTGTTTTTTTTTTGTTGTTGTTGTTGAGAATGTTTCAAAAATCATAACAAATTATTCACTTATTATAATAAAAGTACATAATCACATTAAAACTGAAAATTTTTTGAAGTCTAGCTGCTATAACATTTCTCAATGTGATAACACTAGTTATAGTATGATAAATAGAAGTTAGGAATGGCAGTTTGTATTATCTTTGAAAAGTATTAAAGAGAAAATGACTTAATTATAACAATTTCAATACATTCAGGTCTTCTGGAGGTTAAAGACCAAATATTTGTATCCTTGGCTGTGAGCACAAGAGCAGTTAGATAAGAAAATTGAGTAAAAGATTATAAGAAAAAAGCATGAATTGTTTCAGGTGAACATAGAGGTGAAGACAAGGTTAACTTCTCTTTGAGAACTACACTTTTATTAAATCAAAAAGTGATAGAGATAAATTTGTAGACAAAAAATGTACAGCCAAAAGTAAATTTGAGGACATAAAGATAGGAAATCAACAATTGAGGGAAGCAGCTGTGGCTCAATCAGTAGGGCTCCCGTTTACCATATGGGAGGCCCTGGGTTTGGTTCCTGGGGCCTCCTGGTGAAGGCAAGCCCGCCCGCACGGCGTGGTTAGCTGACCCAGTGAGCACAATCAGCAGAGGGGGCGGATAAATGAATAAATAAATAAAATCTTTAAAAAAACAAAACAAAACCAAAAAAAAAAACAATTGAACAATGCTTCTGATTTGTCTCAGAACAATACCCTCAAAATTTTATCATTTGTTTCCACCACTATTTCCTAATACTCTTGTCCTATCCAATAGTTCTGATTTGGTGGGGGCGGGGAGAGGGCTCTAAATATGGAGAATGCTATTTTCTCTTATTTAACATCATTAATTTCCCTAATATTTGCTTGAATTTTAACTAGTCCAAATTAACCTGGTCCCAGAAATCTATATATATGACCAAATCTCTTTTTTCCCCCAGAAAATAAACATCTACCTCTATCACCTATACATCTATATAACTATAAGCTTTATTAAATCTGTCCTATATTGAGCAAGATAAATCAAAATTATATTTTATTCTTGACTTTTACCATATAGTCAAAAAGGTTTTCCTATTTCTGTTATTTTATGCGACCTTATTTTCTTGTAAAGTAAGTGTGATAGCTTTTCCTGTTCACTTACATACAAGTTTGACCTATGATACAGTTCATTTTCCTGAGTAAAATTGGGTTCCAACTAGCACCAAATGTTACTAAATAGCGTTTGCCTCTGACTTCCACACTACTTGTCATATAAAACATCAAATCCCAACCATCCATGTGAATTGCATCCTAGAAAAGAGAATTCATGAGGCAGCAGAGGATGACAACACATAACTTAAGTTCCTGCCCTGGTCACAAAATCAGGTGTTGTACATTTCATTGTTTAACAATTAACAAAACAGAAAACTAGGCACATAATAAATGATAATGGAGGAAAGGGCAGAGACCAAAAGAAGTCAGAGGACAGAGTGGAATGATAGTGAGTAGAGGAGAGATGAGAAAAGAGTGTTTACAAGGGTAGTGTGAGCAAGCTTTCATCACAAATGTCAGCTTATTTCCCCGCTCATGTGGCATTATTACTGTCTCCCAAAACAGAGATGGGGTGCAGTTGTGGGACATGAGGAAATCTCACTACAGGTCTTTAAATCCCAGAATGAGGGTATAAAAGTGCAGCTCTATCTCATACCCTATTCCTGAAACATCACCACTAAACTTAAACTCTTCTAATGAGGGGACCCCAAAGAAGATAAACTAAGCTAGCCTATTCACTCCGGTGTAGTTTACTTTTTCCAGTGAGCATAGAAACTTGTGAGAAAAAAGTGTGAGAAACTCTGAGACCAGGGAAGGCTTGGCACCCTGCACAACTGTCAGTCTCCATTTTGGAGGATCATCATAATTTTTGAGGAGACATATTGATTATAGAACCCATCAAATCAATCTTGAAGAGGCACCATGAAAACTATGTCAGACAGATTGAAAAAATTACCTCAAGAGGAAATAGATGTCTTCCAATGAGTATATTTTTCATATCTTCAAATTTAATTTACTTAGAAGGTGAATCATGAAATTTGGATAAAACATCCAAACTACATTTCTTGAAATTTACCAATATTTTCTATCAGAGGAGTTTGTGGGGATTAGGGAGTATATGGAGAGAGGAGATTCTGATAGCAGCCCAGGTTCTCATGGTTCCTCCCCAGGAGCAATGGGTTAGACAAAACAACTGTTTGAAAACAGGGGAAGTTTCTCAATACAGATTCTGAAAACATCCTTGCATGAAGAAACTATTACTGTGCTCGGAGAGAGAAACACCTCTGAAGCAAGCTCTGTTCCCAACAGTTCTCTTTTGGGAAATTGTGAGCTAAATGTTTCTTTTATTGGTTTGAATATTTCTAGCAATTACCCAGAAAGATGAAGGCACGCTTTTAACCTCAGTAACTACATACTCTGTATGCAGTCCCAAAGGATTGTCCATTGAGTTACAAAGACTGTCAGACTGCCAAAGTAAACCATGGAGCCAATTAGTTAAACTGAAACTCACTCTCAATTACTGGTGAGGAAACCTCATTCCTTTCTCCTTGTGATTTGCTTAAGCATGTCTTTTCTAGAGTCATGAAAATCTTTGCAGCCAGGTAAAGGTTCATAAATGTGTAATATGCATGATAGACTTGAGTACTGGCTCCACCACATACCTGTGTGTGAATTTAATATAATTTCTTTAACACTTTAACTTGCAATTTTCTTTGTAAAATGTAACTAATAATAATAAGTATAATAATAATTTACATTTTAACATTATTAATATTAAAAGTTTCCATTTCTAATCCCATCCATGCTTTTAATTAGGTATAGAAAGGAGAGAGAGGAGAGTAGTAAAAGTTAAAGGAATTATTGACTACTAGTCTTCTGTATTTTCTTTTAGTTTTTAAAGATTTATCTGAGAGTATATGCTCTTCTACACTCAGGAAAAATGTTTGATTTTTGCTTGTAATGTGATTGCAAGCTATTAAAGGAGTGACAGATTAAATTATAAAGTTACTTTCCTACCTGGGAAATTACTACCTAGAACTCTGATTACACATTAGCTGTTTGGTATGCTATTGACTGCTTGGTCCAGGCATTGATGAAGTATAAGGTCAGGGTGAGGGTGGGGAAGAGAGGTGGAAGATAGAAATGTAGATGGAATAATGACATGAATACATAGCACCATGCTTTGCAATTTTGCCGATGGGCCTAGTGGCAATCCACAGTCATAGAAAAACTTCTTTGAGAAAATCATGTCCCAAAATATGAGCTTTTGCATCAAAAATTGAAGGTAGAATCTTGAGGAAGATTTAGGTAAGTCACATAAAATTTCTGAGCCTCAGTTTCCCATCAGTTTAATGGGAATACAAAAGCTTAGCTTTAGAAAGACTCTGTAAAGTCTAAAAAAGATCACATATATGAAAAAAAAATCCCCTGGCTCAAAGAAAGTAATGAAAAATATTTAAATATTCTTATTTATCTTCCTGTAATATATGGAATTGAGGAAGAGAAGGAAAATACCTCACCCAAGCTCACACAGCTGATTAATAATACAACTGAGTTAAGAATTCAAATCTCTTAATGACAAGCCTAAAGCTGTTTTCCTTTAAAAACAGAGTACAGTGATGCCATAAGCTTCCTTGGCCTGGGAAATAAGAACAGCAGATGATAGAGACACTGCATCAAACTTCTCAGTTAGAAGACACTAAACTAGTTCCTAGTCTGAGGCAATAATCAAGTTTTCCTGTGAAGCTGGGAAAATTTTTCAGAGTGTAGTTTTCAAGGAGTTCATTGTACCGCCCGAAGGTAAGAAAGTCAATAATACTTTGAGTTTCATTCAAGCTCTGAGGTAAGTTGACCATGGGATCTCATTAAATATTTATTGTACACTGAATGACTGGGCTATGTAACTGGATTTCAGGTTCAGCCAAAGCACTGTCAGTGTTTTGTTCAAACAGTTGTTTTATCATGCAATCATGGGAACCTTAGAGTTGGTAATAGATGACAACTGAGGATTGAACTATTTTGAGTTTTAATCTTTTTCTCATGTGTAATTTTAAGATAAATTAGAGTATTTCAAGTCTTTGATTTACATATTCATGAAGCAGTGGAGCCAATAACATTGGGTCATGATATCTCTAGTTTCTAGGATTAAATGAACTATTTAACCATAAGAAACTCCAAGTCAAGAGGAAAGGCCCATAATGAAATTAGCCTTGCTGTGATCACAGACAAGATGGGGAAAAGGTAAGAAAAGTAAGAAGAAAATCCATTTAAAATGTGTAAGCCTTTGCACAAACTTGTTCCAGTGCAGATCCCACTTTGTTGAGATGATATTTTAGATTCTAACCTTAATCCTTCATGGTCTTCCTCATGCGGGATCATCCTGAAGAAGAAAACTAATATGGAAGATAAAGGAAATGAAAAATGAAAGATTATTTAGTAATTTCCACAGAACTGAATTAATAGCATTACATTATTGTATACTAGGAAAAACTGAAAATTGAAATAGTTTACTGTGAGTAAAGTTACTCCAGAATCCACTTGACAATCTGAGACCAATGAACTTTAATTATGGAAATCATATATTTGTCTGAATTTGAATAATATCTTTATTAATTATTGCTTTAATGGAATTGTTGTTTGGGTAGACAAGGTCAAAAAGTTCAAATCAACAAAGAAATTGAAATGTAAACCTCTTTTGAAATCTAACTTTCATTCACACATGATTATGGTTTCTATTCCCCATATGGTTGATTCACTACACCTTTAGCTTTGGTACTGGTTTTGCTAGTAAATTGCCCCCACAAGAGTCCTAATTGATTCTGCTCACATGAAAGACAGGCATCACATAAGGAAGAAATGCTCTTTTCTGGAATCTGTCATTTTTTCTCCCACAGCTTATTGGGATGCAGTGGTGGTCACCTGATCCAAGAGGACTCCATCCATAGGCAAGACTGAGCCAATCAAGTTTTATCTCTCAAGAAATTCAATGGATGACACAGATTCTGTAGCAAATGTTAAACAATGGAGTCATGTGGTACAGGATTACTAGAAAAGCCCAGTATAGATCAAATATTAAGGCATTTTACTGTTCCATGTGATGTTAGAAAAATTCAACGAAACTTTGGCTTACATGTCAGGAGGAACACAGAGCTACAGTGCTAACAGGAACCAGATTTAGCTCCACCAAAAACAGACAACTATAAACTCCATCACTCGATAACTGTACTACCATCATTCCTTATCTACACCTACACATCCAAAGCATCCCTCATCCTTAGGACCCCAAGAGTACCTGACCTCTGTTACCACCCATATTTTAAGGCTAACTGAGAAAACAAAACTCATTGTCTGGGCTCATATTAAACATGTCACCCTAATGATTAACTTTCCTTTTTTCAACCAGTATAAAAATTGTGAGAAGTACCTTAATAGGGAGACTAATTTGCAGTTATACAACTCTAGTCTCCACTCACGAATAAACCCTCATTCACTACCTACCTTAGTTCACTGTCTATTCTGCCCTGCTGAGTGAAAAAAACCAGTTGAGGACCTCTGGCCCCTATACAGCTGAAATTGAAGTTCTAAGAATACCCTATCTCTACCCCCTCCTGAGCCCTGACTGTTTTTCCTTTATATTCAGTGTCTTAAACATAAACTTATTTTCCCTTGAAATAGTTTCATGAAATTTCTTTTTTTAATCTCTAAATATTTTTTGTCTTCTTCCACTAAGGTACAAGGTTAGTGTGAGTGGCAAGCAGTCTGCTAGGTAAAGTGTTTCTTCTCTTTCATTCAATTTGTTGATTATTATATCATAAGAAGAAAAAGATTCAACTCCTTTGAATACATATAAAAATACTGAGTAGCAACTCAGACATGTTGAGTGTTCAAAGGTATAAACATCATTTCCTTACCTTCTTGTTATTGCTTTTTCTATTGCATTTCATTACTCTTGTCTTACAAGGTCCATTTCCCATAAAAAAGTTTTGTCTAATGTTATTTTAATTTCTTTCTTCAACGTGAATTTAATGTTTTATTTTTCATGAGAAAGCACCACCAATCTATCCCACACATTCGTGATGACATTTTTCACTTCCTTATTCCTGAAAGTGTAAATCAAAGGATTGAGCACAAGAGTTAGGATGGTGCAAAATGTTGCCACAATTTTGTTAAAGGATAGAACAAATGGATTTGTGCCTACCAAATATACATGGGACAAAGAATAAAACTGCAGGAATACCAGTGTGAGATGCACAAGTGTAGAGAGTTTTCTCCCACTCTTCAGATCTATGAGTTCTCAGAGATAGCAATATGACTGTGTAGGAGATGAATAACAAGAAGTCTGTGATGTGGATAAACCCACTGTTGCTGACCACCAAATGACCAAGGATGTGAGTGCCAGTGAAGGAAAGCTCCAACAATGGGTACAAGTGGCACATGAAGTGATGAAAGTCATTGGGGACACAGAAAGGCAGCAGGAAAGTAAAGAGAATCTGTGTCACAAATTCAGAGTTCACCCATTAGAATGCCACAGAGCTTCCAGTTCATGATAGAAGGGTAAGGAAAGGGCTTGAAAATTGCAATATATTGGTCATTGGCTTAGCTATGAAGACAATCACCTCGACCCCAGCAAAGAAGTGTTCAGCAAACAGGACCATACAGCCTTGGAATGAGATGGTTTTCCTCTCATAGAGGATATCCATAAGCAATTTGTGGTGATGAAAAAGGAAAAACATACTTCCAGGAAGGACAGGAAAGTAAAAAGGAAATATATGGGGGTCCAGGAGTGCCAGGCTGCTGGCAAGGGTCAACAATATCAGCAAGTTGTTTCTCAACAGTTGAAATGCAGCAAAATATACACAGACAAAAAAAAAAACAAAACAAACAAACAAAAAAAAACAAATAATATTTTGTGAACATTTGTATTCTGTAAAAGCCTCAGGATGGTGAATTCAAGTATGGAAACTTTAATTTAATATAATATCAGTGGAAAAGTTGAAAGCTATCAGAGTGTGCATATAGATTCTGCCCTTAGAAGAAAAAGAAATTCATTTCAGACAAGTTTATGGTATTATCATAATTATAAACAAGTTCGTGCACCTCTCTACAAAATATTTTGTGTTTCTTTTGTAAGTGAGAACACAAAATTAGTTGAAAATAGTAGTGGGAAGTCAGGCAGAATTTAGATGGATATAAATTATTATGTATTTAAAAATAGTCAGAGTTTCAGTGTGGGGGAAGATAAAGATCCATATTTGGTTAGGTGACAAAGAGTTTTTTCTCAAGTGCCAACTCTGTCCTTATAAGTGATGCTTCCTGGTGAAAATAGGTGAGAAGAATTCTGAAGTCACATCTAAACTTCAGGGAAGGGAGGACTACAATTTATTAATGATGCCTGCTACTGTCACAGAATGGGAACAGGAGTGAATTTCATGGTTTCATCACTGATCAGGAGACAGCGTTATCTACAAATAAAAGAAGAAATAACACATAGTTTAAGAAGCACTTGGTAATCATGCCTACTATTTCAAATATTCCTTTAAAAGTCTGAACTGTATTGGGCCTTTAAGATGACCTGATTTATCTTATAATATAGAAAGATTTGTGGGAAACTGCCTAGCTCTAAGATTACACATAACTAGTATGCCCTAAGTGTTACATTGTTTTTATTTTCATCCATCATTTTAAAATGAGAACTGGTGTTTATAAAATTAAAAGTAACTCTCTCACAGTGCTTTCATGATGACCAGTAAATAATGAAAGAAAAGCAATTGCTCAGTGCTGTGCTTAGGAAACACTCCATGTTAGATCATATTATCTCCATTTCACTGGTAGGAAACTCATACTTCGAAAAATTAAAGATATCCAAAAATCAGATAGTGGATCTGGGATTTTATCACAGAAACTCTGGCTTCCACACAAGTCCTGTCCACTGGTACAAAAGACAAATAGGTGGGAATGTTTCATTTCTACAGTCTCTACTCACTTCTAAAGGTTAAAGCCTTCTGATTCCCATATTCATGTGTGAACATACGAATAAGGCCCTTCAGTGAAAGAGACAGTAAATGGTTTAGAATCACAAGGTAATAGCTCCATCACTAGGGAAACAAATTGGCAACAATGACATAGGTAAGGAGTAGAAACAACATGCTAAATAAAAGCCCGAGTCTTAAGATTTTGTTTGCCAATTTTTTCAATAAAGTGCACCAAATTGATCAAGTTCAGCTTTCCAAGGTGTATGTTTCAAATTTATATTACTTTATTGCAAACTGGAGGTATTCATATATAACTTTCCTGTTCATGTCACAGAATTAGGTTGGAGTTCAAAATTAAACTGTGAAATCTTTCCTTATGATAAAGTGCCCTTATAAATTGTAGTTATTATTCTTTCATTTAAAAACCTAGCTTCCTTATTCACAGAAAGCTTTTCCATGAGTCATTCAGAAAATTATTTCAAATTTTAACTTCATTTTACATAGGTAGAACCCACTTTGAAGGATGTTGGTGTCTGCACCTAAACTTTTAATAGAAACATATCAATTATATGGCTTATATATTTGTATGTTTTTTTAAGTAAATGAATAAATGTATAGTTGGGTTTATTGTTAAAATTATTAATAACCTGGTTCTTAAGAATTCCACTTAGAATGACCAAAATAGTTTGCAAATCTCAACAAAACAAACAATATAAAAATCTATGTTAATGCCTGTGTGCTTTCATTAAAACAACCATTTATATTATGTTCCCAAGATTTAATTATTCATAAAATGTATCTGAACCATGAAATCCACATACAGCTGCAAGTTGTCACCCAAAAAACTGGAATATAAAACCAACACAGTAAAGTCATCAGGTTTGTCATCAAACATCTATTAAAATGTAATACTTATAAATATATTAACCAATAGTGGTCAGTTTAGACTAAGGTCAAAGCAGAACAGACAAAGAAATGAAATGAGTAAGAATATGGACAACATACTCATAAAAAGCTTTGTTCAAATCAATGGTTTTCTAATTAGTTAAGTGTCTGGAAACCGGTCTCTTAAAGTACTTGAAGCCTTAGTTTCCACTTCTATAAAATGTTTATAATTAGAATATGGTTTATGTAAGAATCAGATAAGACAATGCATATAAAAACATTTATGCAGCAAGAAACATAGAAATTCACAGTAACTACTAAGAAAAAGTCCCTGGAACCATTAACACTCTGCAGAAATGCCAACATTTTTACACCTTATTCTTACCTACCCATCAACATAGCTAATTGCTTTTACTCATCATTTAATTGATTTAAATATGCTAAATATTTTGTTTGGGTACAGCATAGATGTAATTTTCAAATGTGCAATGTTTTTAACTGATCTCAATCTCTAACTACATTACTTTGACCGTCACACCCACAAGCATTCACTATTATTACAGTAAATACTTTAAATTTGGTGGGGAGTAGGGAGGAAGGCCAATGTTCATTATTAATCCAAGTATTAAGTGTTTTATTTTCAGTTCTTATCTTGAGAGTTCTAAGAGATATATAAACTTAGAACTAAAATGCCCCTTATATAAACAAATGAAAGCCCTCTTATTTCATATAAAAGGAATTTCCAAAATTATTTTTAAAATGCAATAAACCATTATCACCATTAGTTAGAACATCTTGACAGAGGGTTAATAAAGAATAGAGGCTCTGAATAATACATTACAAGATCTAGACTGTATTAGTCAGCCAAAGGAGGTGCTAATGTGAAATACCAAAAATGGGTTGGTCTTTATAAAGGGTATTTATTTGGGGTAGAAGTCCACAGATACCAGGCCATAAAGCGTTAAGCTTCTTCTCTCACCACAGTCCATTGCCACGTGTTAGAGCAAGACAGCTGCTGGCGTTTGCCAAGGTTCAGGCTTCTGGGGTTCCTCTCTTCCCAGGGCTGCGTTTCTCTCCGGGCTTAGCTCCTGTTTCCTCCACAAGGTCAGCTGTAGACGATCAGGTGAACGGCTTGCTTCTCTTCTCCTGGGGCCTTCTTTCCAACATCAAAACTTCTTCTCAAAAGACTGCTTCAACTGTCCTTTGCCTTGCCTTTTATATTCGATTTCTCACCCACCAAGGGGTGGGGCTCAATGCTCTAATCCTAACCTAATCATGCCCAGATTAACATATCAGTTTACAAGCATGATTTAATTATATTTTTGGAATTCATAATTACATCAAAATGGTCAACTGTTACATAGACCTACTAGACATATACAGAACATTATATCCAAATACAGCAGGATGTACATTGTTCTTGAGCACACATGGATTAATCCCCAGGATAGACCACATGATATGCCACAGAACAACTCTCAAATTCAGAAAGATTGAAATGAACAAAAGTATCTGACCACAGCAAATGAAGGTAGAATTTAATAAGGGGTAGAGAAACAGAGTAGGCACAAAGATATGGAAGTTAAACAATACGATCTTATACTATCAGTGAGTCAAGGAGGAAATTGCAGAAGAATTTCAAAAGAAATCAATAACTACTTTGAAAAAAATGAAAATGAATACAAAACATATAAAAACTATAGGATACAGCAAAATCTGTGCTGACAGGGAAATTTATAGCCATAAATGCTTATATTAAAAAAGAAGAAAGAGCTGAAACCAAAGACATAACTGAACACATGGAAGAACTAGAAAAAGAGCAACAAACTAATCCAAAAACAAGTTTAAAAAAAAAAAAAACAAAAGGAAATAACAAGGTTAGAGAAGAACTAAATGAAATGGAGAATAAAAGAAAATAAGAAAAAAATACAAAACCAAAAGTTGGTTCTTTGAGATGATTAATAAAATTGACAAATCCTTAGCTAGATTAAAAAAGAAAGAAAGATAGAAGATAAAAGTACATAAAATAAAATGAGGGAGGGGTACCACTACTGATCCCACAGAAATAAGAGTATCGTAACAGAGTACTTTGAAAAATTGTATGCCAACAAGATGGATAATTTAGATGAAATGGACCAATTTCTAGAAACACAGAAACAGCCTACATTTATGAAAGAACAAATTGATGAACTCAACAGACTGATCACAAGTAAAGAGTATGAATTAGTCATCAAAAACCTCGCTACTAAGAAAAACCCTGGGCTAGATAGTTTCAAAGGTGAATTCTATCAATCATTCCAGAAAGAACAAACACCAATTCTGCTTAAACTCCCAAAAAACACAAATGGAGAGAACATTGCTTAACTCATTCTATGATGCCACCATCACCCTAATTCCAAAGCCATATAAAGAGGCCACAAGAAAAGAAAACCACAGACCAATCTCTCTAATGAAACTGGATGCTAAAATCCTCAAAAAAATAATTGCTAATCATTTCAACAACAGATCAAATGAATTATATACCATGACCAAGTGGATTT
Source organism: Tolypeutes matacus (assembly GCA_026826555.1). Classification (NCBI taxonomy): domain Eukaryota; kingdom Metazoa; phylum Chordata; class Mammalia; order Cingulata; family Chlamyphoridae; genus Tolypeutes; species Tolypeutes matacus. The sequence continues at coordinate 713,659 of JAKSZT010054372.1, read as the reverse complement.
CATCCCTGGTATGCAAGGATGGTTCAACATAAGAAAATCAGTCAGTGTAATACACCACATTAACAGATATAAAGAAAAAAAAATCACATGATCATCTCTATTGATGCAGAAAAAGTATTTAACAAAATACAGCATATTTTCTTGATAAAAACACTTCAAAAGATAACAATAGAAGGAAATTTTCTCAACATGATAAAAAGAGTATTATGAAAAACCCACAGCTAACATCATATTCAATGGTGAAATGCTAAAGGCTTTCCCTCTAAGATCTGGAACAAAAAAGGATGCCCCCTGTCACTGCTCTATTTAACATTGTGTTAAAATTTTTTGATCAAGCACTTAGGCAAGAAAAAGATATAAAAGGCATCCAAATTGGAAAAGAAGTAAAAATTTCACTATTTGCAGATAACATGATCCTATACATAGAAAGCCCTGAAAAATCTACAACAAAGCTTCTAGATCTGATGAATAAGATCAATAAAATGGCAGTATTAATATCAACATGCAAAACTAGTAGCATTTCTGTATACAAATAATGAGAATGTGAGGAAGAAATCAAGAAAAAAAATTTCCATTTACAATACCAACTAAAAGAACCAAATAACTAGGAATAAACTTATCCTTATCTAAAGATGTAAAGAATTTGTACACAGAAAGCTACACAACATTGTTAATGGAAATCAAATAAGACCCAAATAAATGGAAGAATATTCCATGTTCATGGATTGGAAGACTAAACATCATTAAGATGTCTGACCTATCCAAATTGATTTACAGATTTAATGTAATTTAATCTCAATAAAAATTGCAAGAGCATTTTTATTGAATTGCAAAAAAATTATGAAATTTATTTGGAAGGTCAAGGGGCCCTGAATAGCCAAAAATATGTTTAAAAAGTAAAATGCAATTGGTGGAATGTGCTACTTTACTTTATTTTTTTTTTTTTTTTTTTTTTTTTTTTTTTTATGGGTAAAAATCAAAATTCTCACAATACATACAAACATTTGTAAAATGATATATAAATATATATGCATATATGTGTATTTGCTTACAAAAATGTTATTTTATATATATATATATACATATATTTTAAGAGGTGCTTAGATTACCTAAAATATTTCACTGATGTGTTTTTTTTTTTTTTTTTTTTTTTTAATTGTGAATCACCCTTTGTGAGTTTTTGCTCTTGTAAATGAGTGCTACTTTACTTTAAAGAATACTACAATGATAGAGTGGTCAAAAGTGCATGATATTCTCACAAGGATTGACACATTGAGCAACGGAACTCAAATGAGAGTTCTGATTTAGATCCTTACATAAAGGGTCAACTGATATTTGACAAGACCTCCAAGTCCACTCTAGAACAGAATGGCCTCTTCAACAAATGGTGCTAGGGGAACTGGATACCTATATTCAAAAAATGAGAGAGGATTCACCATCTCACACCCTACACAAAAATTAACTCAAGATAGAACAAAGATCTAAATATTAGAGCCAAAACCACAAAGCTCCTAGAATGAAATGTAGGGGAGTATCTATGAGATCTTGTAATAGGAAATGTTTTCATAAACTTTATACCCAAAGAAAAGCAATGAAAGAAAAAAAATAGATAAATGGGACCTCCTCAAAATTAAAAACTTTTGTGCTTCACAAGAGTTTGTCAAGAAAGTGAAAAGGCAGCTCACTCAATGGGAGAAAATATTTCATAACCTTTTATCTGATAAGGGTCTAATATCCAACATATATTACATCTTGAATATAAAAAGACAAACCCCTATTTTTAAAATGGGCAAGTGATTTGAATAGACACTTTTCCAAAGATGAATTACAAATGGCTAAAAAGCACATGAAAATATACTCAACATCACTAGCTATTAGGGAAATGCAAATAAAAACTGCAGTGTGATATCATCTTACCCTTATTAGACTGGCAACTTTAAAAATAAACAGGGAACTACAAGTATTGGAAAGGATGTGGAGGAAGGCGAACCCTCATCCACTACTGGTGGGAATGTAGAATGATGCAGCCATTGTGGTGGATGGTTTGGTGGTTCCCCAGGAAGGTAATTATAGATCTGGCATATAATTCAATAGTTCCACTGCTAGTTATATACCGAGAAGAATTGAAAGCCAGGGACATAAACAAATATGTGCACACCAATGTTCATAGCAACATTAACTACTATTTCCAAAAGTTGGAAACAACCCAAATGTTCATTAACAGATGAATCAGAGGATCTCAACAGAGGATCTCACTGACCTCTGCAGTAAACAGTGCCTCAAGCAGATGGGCACATGAGGGCTCTAGAAATATATGGACACTGTAGACAGAAAACACAAACCCAGGAATCCAGCCCTTGTCAGTGGGCCTTACCTTAAAATTTATGATAATCTACCCCCCCAATATATTAGAGTTAGACTCATTTATAATTTTCCTACACATGGCTCTTATGCCTCTTTTATTTGAACCTATAATTAGCACTAAATCCATTAAATAATTATCCAAGAGGTTTAAATCTTTGGTCTGCTCTTATGCTGGTTAAACCCTGAATATCAGCAGATTTGCAGTCAACACCTAAATTCAAGTTCATTGGATTCACCCAGGACAACTAACCAAAGGATTATGATGGACAATGCCCATCACAAAAAAAAACAGAGTTATCTACAACTGAAATTAAAACAGTTCCATCCCATCTGCCCCTTGGGATCTAAGTCCCCTCTCAATCAGAAACAGATTAAGTATCAACATCCTCAAATCCTCAAGATTGAAGAATGATAAGGGGGGAGTACAACTATGAAGTAAAGTAGACTTATTATTATTTCAGTAATGTAAGAACTTGTGACATTGGTATAAAGGCAGTAGTCACCAGAGGTTCTGAGGGGAGCAAGAAGGAAGAATAGGTGTAACATGGGGCATTTTGGGGACATTGGAATTGTTTTTCATGACATTGCAAGGATGGATATAGGCCATTATATATTTTGTCAATAAATAAAATTGTGGGCTGCAAAGTAAAGTATAAATGATAATGTAAACTATAGACCTTTATGTGTTCATTACTTGTAAGAAATGTACCATGCTAATGAGGAAGAGCTATTATATGGGACTCCCCCATATTTTTGATGTAATAATTATGAAATCTAAAGCTTCTTTAAAAAAAATCTTCATCAATAGACAGTACGGTGTCCTGATGACAATGATTAAACAATTAATGATTTGAAGTTTTTTTAAAAGATAACTGTCCTACATATAATGTGTTGTCCTAGATGGGCTCCATTAACTGAAAAAAAATTTTTTTGCAATAGTGTTAAAACTAGTGATATATGAATAAAGCCTGGAGTTTAGCCAACAGTAATGTATTAAGGTTCATTTCATAATTTTGATGACTGTACCTATGGTGATGTAAGATGTTATAATCAGGGGGAACTTGTTGAGAAATACAAAAGAACTCTAGGTAATGTCTTGCTACTTCTCTGTAAGTATAAAATTACACACAAAAAATATAGTTTATGAGTTTTCCTCCAGGCTTGGGTGGTGGCCACTGCTGGGCTTCGGCTGCAGGTGCAATGAGGGTCAGATGGTGTGGAAAGCGGCCCCGGCACCTCGTGCCCCGAGCCCACCGCGCCCCGCCGCTCCTCGCATCAGCACCTGGTCGCGGCCACCGCAGCCCAGCAAGCGGCCCAGATGCAGGCCATCAAGTGTGTCGTGGTGGGAGACGGGACTGTAGGTAAAATTTGCCTACTGATCAGTTATACAACCAATGCATTTCCCAGAAAATATATTCCCACCGTCTTCGACAACTATTCTGCCAATGTTATGTTACATGGAAAACTGGTGAATCTACGCTTATGGGATACAGCTGGACAAGAAGATTATGACTGATTACGTCCCCTATCATATCCGCAAACAGATGTCTTCTTAATTTGTTTTTCCCTCGTGAGTCCTGCATCATTTGAAAATGTCCGTGCAAAGTGGTATCCCGAGGTGTGACACCATTGTCCCAACACTCCCATCATTCTAGTGGGAACTAAACTTGATCTTAGGGATGACAAAGACATGATCAGGAAACTGAAGGAGAAGAGGCTGACCCCAATCACCTATCCCCAGGAGTTAGCCATGGCGAAGGAGATCAGTGCTGTAAAATACCTGGAGTGCTCGGCGCTCACACAGAGGGGCCTCAAGACAGTGTTCGATGAAGCTATCAGAGCAGTCCTCTGCCGACCCGCTGTCAAGAAGAGGAAGAGAAAATGCCAGCTGCTATAAAAGTCAGAGCCCCTCGTTCCTTTCTCTGTCCCACTTGGAACCTTTGTACGCTTTGCTCAGAAACAGTGGAGACTTCACACTCAATGCCAAGTTTTTGTTACAGATTAGTTTTTTCATAAAACTCTTTTGAACTAATCAGTAATTTCCAGGTTTTGTTTGTTTAAAGTATAAGAGTTCAAACTTTCACATTCTATTAAAAATTAGCCCTAAATGACAAGCCTTCCTAAAGCCTTATTTTTCAAAAGCCCCTATTCTTGCTAAGATTAAGAGTTGCCAAAATACCCTTGAAAGAAGTTGCATTGTTGTGCTAGGAACACTAAGCACTAAACTGTTTTAAAGACCTTTGTCTTCATGAAGACTGTAGCTTTTGATGTTAGGAAATGTAGACACTTTCTAATGAGTTTTCAGGTACGGAAAGACTGAAAGCACAGCCTCCTTAATGAAATGTTGCCATTTAATGCCTTCAATAATTTATCAATCCATGTTCATTACATAACATTTTACTGTATATTATAGCGGAACAAGTATAACAACTCTTTGGATCAATCTTTTGATTTTGTAGTGAATTTTCTTTCTTTCTTTTTTTTTTTTCTTTTTTAAAGTTAATTAGCTTTTGCTGAGATTTTGAACAGAAACCTGATTTCTGTGTTTCCTCTAATGAAGTGTTCTGCTTTTAGTGGAGGGGTGGGTGTACTGGGCTGGAGTGTGTGCCGCATTTGATGTGATTAAAGGATGAAAACAGTATTTTGACAAAATATGAAGTGGGGATTAATTTAATTTACACTATATTGTACACAGAAAAATGAAACTGAATAAAAGTGTCATGGGTACAATTAAAATATATATATATAGTTTATCAAAAAGAAGAAAATATTATTGATCAGTTTCTGCTATCAAGATGATTGCAATACAGATTTTGGGAAGGTGGTAGAGTAGGGAGTTCCAGGAATCAGTCCTTCCACCAGAACTACTTTAAAATGGCAAGGACTGTCTGAAAAGTTGTTTAGAAACTCTGGCATCAAGAAGAATACTGTACCTCAACCAGGGAAGAGCAGGAGGAAGCGGCTGAAATCTTAGGGTAAAGAAGAGAAATTCTCCTAACTTTATGACAGCGAACTTCAATAGGACAGACAAAGAAAAAAGAGAGGATACAAATAACAAAAAATCAGATATTAAAAAGAGGACATTACTATCAACTTGCTGAAATAAAAAAGACAGTAATAGGATACTATGGAGAACTCTACACCAACAAAGAAGATAACCTAGATGCAAAGGGCAGATTCATAGCAACACTAACTAAATGGACTCAAGAAAAGATAGATCTCAACAATCCAATTACTATAAAGCAATTGAATTAGTAATCAAAAACCTCCCAACAAACAAAAGTCAAGAACAAATGGTTTCACAGTGGAATTATGCCAAACATTCCAAGATGATTTAACTCTAGTTCTGCTCAGACTGAAAAAAATGAAGAGGGTCGACTGCTCCCTAATACATTCTACAAGGCCAATATCACCCTCATACCAAAAGCCAGATAAAGATACCACAAGGTTTGAGGAATGAACAAGCATAGGGGAACTGCAACCATAGGAAAAGTAGACATTGTTACTGTAGGAACAGAAGAACTTGTAACATTCATAGAAAGATAGTTTTTATCAGAGGTATTGATTGAGGGGTGGAAGAGGGACAAATTGGTAGTACATAGGACTTTCTAGGGCATTGGAAATGTTTTGTATGATATTGCAATGGTGTATACAGGCCATTGTACATTTTTCAAAAATCTATAAAACTCTACAGTGCAAACAAAGTATAACAATAATATAAACTATAGACCTTAGTTAATAGCAATGCTTCAATATTGGTTTATCAGTTGTAACAAATGAACCACATTCATGTAAGATGATATTAATAGGGGAAAATGTGGGAGGGGAATGGGATGGGTTATATCAGAATCTCCTATCCTTTGATGTAACTTTTCTGTTAATCTATAACTTCTTTATAAGTAAAGTTTTTTATTAAAATGTTACCACAAGTTAAGAAAACTACAGACAATTGACTTTGATGAATATAGATGTAAAATACTCAACAAAATACAAGCAAAGCTGAAAGAAAACTCAAATTAAAATAATTATATACCAAGATCAAATGGGATTTAGCCTTGGTAAGCAATTTTTTAAACATAGGAAAATGAATTAATGTAATAAACCACTTTAACACAATGAAGATGGAAAAACATATCATCACAAATGATGCGGAAAAAAAAAATTGGCAAGGCCCACAACCTTTCTTGATAAAAGTGCTTAGAGCACTAAGAATAGAAGGAAACTTCCTAAAAATGATTAAAAAACATATATGAGTCAGCCAAAGGGGTGCTGATGCAAAATACCAGAAATCTGTTGGCTTTTATAAAGGGTATTTATTTAGGGTAGAAACCCACAGTTACCAGGCCATAAAGCATAACTTACTTTCCTCACCAAAGGCTGTTGCCACATGTTGGAGCAATATGGCTGTAATGTCTGCAATGTTTCAGGCTTCCTGGCTTCCTTTTTTCACAGGGCTTATTTCTCTCCAGACCCAACTCTTCTGCTCTCTCCACAAGGCCAGCTGTAGAGTTTCAGACAAACAGCTCATCTCTCTTTCTGGGGCCATGTCCAAATGAGCATTCTCTCCTTCCTCACATATCTGCTTCTCTATGTGTTTACTTTTGAGGCTCCAGGATCAAAACTCCAAACTCCATTCTCTGCAGGTCAGAGTCCAAGCAAAGCTGCAATCATTATTTAATGAAGTAAAAGTGAAATCACTAAGTCCAATATAATCTTATATGCCCAGAGGAACAAATCAATTTACAAACATAATCTATTATCTATTTTTGGAATTCATAAATAATACCAAACTGCTTCAATGGGCTAGACTGAAACCTTTCCCTTTAAAACCAGAAACAAGACAAGGATGACCACTGTCACCACTGTTATCCCACACTGTACTAGAATTTTAACCAGAGCCATTAGACAAGAAAAAGGAACAAAAAGCATTCAAATTTAAAAGGAAGAATTAAAACTTTCATTATTTTAATTCTTATTTCCAGAAGATTTTATCCTATATACAGAAAATACTGATAAATCCAAAATAAATCTCCTAGAGCTAATAAATGAATTCTGCAAAATGGCAGGGTACAAATTCAACACCCCAAAATCAGTAATGTTAATATACACAATCATTAAACAATCAGAACAATAAATCAAGAAAAAAATCTCATTCAAAATAGCAACTAAGTATAAAATATTTAAGAATAAATTTAAACCAGGGATGTAAAGGACTTATACTATGAAGACTATAAAACTTTGCTTAAAGAAAATATTGAAGACCAAAGTAAATGGTAGGGCATTCTGTGTTCATGGATTGGATGATTAAATATTGTCAAGATGTCAATTCTTCCTAAACTGATCTATATATTCAATGCAATCCCAATAAAATTTCCAAAAGCCTATTTGTAGAAATGTAAAGGCCAATTATCCTATTTAGTTTGAAGGAATAGGGGACCTGAATAACCAAAAACTGGTTGACAAAGAAGAATGGACTTGGAAAATTTGCACTTCCATATTTTCAAGCATATTACCAAGCTATGGTAATCAAAATAGCATGTTCATTCCAGATAGATGGAATGTTAGAGAGACACAGGACTCATTTCTCTCCCAGAAGAATAGCTAGGAGAAAGAGACTAATGACCTAGAAAAATGTTTTAGGGCTTAGGACACCAGGAGAAGACTGGATACAACCCATAAGAGAGTACTGAAAAAAAAAAAAGACTCTTGACAGGAAATCTCTTTGAGTAACTGCTACAGCTGTACCTGCTGGTGCCCATCTCCTACTTCAGAACGGACAGCTTTGAGTGCTCTGCCCTCTGACTGGCAGCTATGGACAAAGGTGGTTGCTGGGATCTACCTCCTCTGGAAAGGGGAAAGAGGGATGCAGCCTAAAGACTGATTCAAATTTTGGCAAAAAAAATCGGGTCTGCAATATCTTACAAGCCTTTCCATGCTAGATGAGGCCAAACGATTGTTTGTCCTGGGAACCAGCAGGGGAATAAAGAGATATGACCCTCGCAAACACCTTCCTTACTGACCTGGGCTAGCTGTTGAAGTCGCAGAGGGGAGTGAAATTATTTCCTACCTGAGAAAATGGAAAGGGCTGCCAGCAAATGGAGGAGAAAAGCTTCTGAAGAAGTTTGATTTGCCAGGTTCAGAATAACCTTGAGGCATGATGCTCTGTCATATTGTTCCAGTCATGATTACAGTATACACAAACTGACCAGGCTTTGAATCAAGAGGTCTTTTGAAGAATACTATCTTCTGCAAGACCAAGGAAGTACATGTAAGGAAAATAAAGGAAATAAATAAAAAAGACTTTTTTTGTGCCTTTATAGCCTCCCTCCCCAAAGCCCATGAAAGTGTATCTGCAACAAATTACTGGGACCATGGCTCAGATTTGATCAACTAAACAGGACAATCTTAAAGAGCTACAATAGGTTGAACTAAGAATCAAAAAACAGCAGTAACATAGTTTCCCAATACTAAATCCTTAAGCAAGAGAGAAACTGAGCTTCAAGTTAAACTCACCATCATAAGCAGATGCTTAGACATGAGGAAAAAATTGCAAACCATACTAAGAAAAAGGAAGATATATCTCAAGCAAAGAAAAACATCAAAGCCTAAGGTGAGGAACAGAGTTTGATATAAGTAATCAATGACACACATATACAGAACATGGCATCCCAACTCAGAGAGTGATTCATTCTTTTCAAGTGCTCAGGGTTAGGCCATATGTTTAGTGACAAGGCAGGTCTCAATAAATATAAAATAGATTGAAATTATACAAAACACCTTCTCAGATCATAATGGAATGTACCTGGAAATCAACAATATATGGGAAAGGGGAAAATTCGCCACTGTGTAGAGGCTAAACAACACATTCCTAAATAATCTAAAATAAAGAAAAAAATGTAAGAGAAATTAGTAAATATCTTGAGACAATTGAAAATGATAACCCAACATGTCAAAACTTATCAGATACAGGACAGGCAGTATTGAGAGGGAAATTTATAGCCCTACATCAATATTTTTTTTAAAACAAAGAAAAAAGAGCTAAAATCAAATACCTACCTTAACATCTGGAGGAACTACAAAAAGAATAGGAAACCTAAACCCAAAGCAAACAGAAGGAAAGAAACAATAAATAATTAGTGCAGATATAAATGAAATTGAGAACCGAAAACATTAGGGAAAATAAAAAGGTGGTTCTTTGAGAAGATCAATAAAATTGAAAAACAGTTAGCTATACTAACAAAGAAAATAGAAAGAAGATGCAAATAAATAAAATCAGAAATGAGAAGAAGCAACATTATAACTGAATCCACAGAAATAAAAAGGAACATAAGAAGATATTGTGAAAAACTGTATGACAACAAATTAAACAGCCTAGATGAAAAGAACAAATTCCTTGAAATGTGCAAAAAAACTACACTGATGCTACAAGAAATGCTGGAACTCAACAAATCAATCACAAAAGAAGAGATTGAGTCATCAACATTCTCACAACAAAGACAAAACTAGGACAGATGTCTTCACAAGTGAAAACGACCAAGCATTTCAAGAATTAATCCCTGTTCTGTTTAAACTCTTCCAAAAATTGAAGAAGAGAGAAAATTACCAAACATGTTTAATGAAGCCAACATCACTCTAGCACTAATGCTAGATAAAGATGTTATAAGAAAAGAAAATAACCAACCAGTCTCTGTAATTAACATATGCAAAAATCCTCAACAAAATATTTGTTTTTCATTACCTTACAGTAATGGACACAGGACGTGGTAAATATCATCAAAATTATTAAACTGTACCATCTAAACTGTAAACTATACTGTAAATCATTGACAATGTTTAGTTACTATATTTTGCTATCTGTATAACAGTTATAACAATGCTAACATCCAAAAAAAGGGGGGGGCTAATATGGGGTGGGGAAGGGGATGGTTTGGTATCTGGGAGTCTCCGGCACTCTGTGTGTGACTTTGCTGTGACCTAAAACTTCTTTGAAAACCAAATGAAAAATTGGGAGACAATGCGGATTGAGAGGGGGAAGGGGTCACAGCACACCAGACATCCGATAACACAGTGATAAAAGGAAGGAAGGAAAGGAAAGGAGAAAGGAAAAACAAATGAATATATATATATATATATATATATATTTAAGGCATTTCCTTTGCTTTTTTGCCCATTTTTTGAATGTCCCAATCCGCTAAATATATTTTATTTTGTTTTGTTTTTTGTTTGATTATTTGTTTTTTTTTCCTTCTCTTTTCTTTTTTTTTTCCCCTTGAGTTTCCTTATGTTTGTCTCTTGCATGTAAGCTTATCATACTTGTTTCATTTTCCTAATAAGTGTATTTGATTATTTTATGGACTACATGTTCATGAAGGATTTGGATCACAGAAGGGTTACAATGGGTACTACAGGGGATTATTGGTGGGGGGTGTCTGGGAGGGGGCTTTCATGGGAATTAGTTCATCTGAATATATATGAAAGATATACAAAATCGTTCAAAAGATCAAAAGATGGGGCATGGTCACGATGGGTGGACAATCACACAATAAATGAGGGAAACTGAATTCCTAGCCTGGAGAGCTCTGCCATAGTCTCCAAGGGATCATCAATAGTCCTCTGAGTGCAGGGACAGTGTCTGTCAAAAGAGGATGACCCACTGATGTGTTCTTTTTGTTGATGACTACCCTTGTGAGTCTTTGCTCTTGTAACTGAGACTTAGCCTGCAGTTGTGGGGTGCCTAAGGGTTGCCACCTGAGAGCCTCCTTGTTGCTCAAATGTGGCCTCTCTCTAAGCCAAACTCAGCATATGATTGCATTACCTTCCCCCCAATGTGGAACATGACTCCCAGGGATGAGCCTCCCTGGCAATGAGGGATTAATACCAAGTGCCAACTGGCAACACAACTGGAAAAAGACCTTGAATTAAAGGGGGAAACGGTAAAGTCAAATGAGTTCAAGTGGCTAAGAGACTTCAAAGAGAGTCGGGAGGTCATCCCAGAGGTAATTCTTATGCACACCTCAGTAGGAACTCATAGAACATCTAAGTGCCTATCACCCCACACAGAGGGGCTCCTGAGACCTCTGGAGACACCCAGGTCCTATATAAGTGGGGATAGACCCAGAGACTGATACCTTATCAGTGGGCTCTATTATGAAATCTGTGCTCCTGAGAGTGACAAAATTGGACTCAAATAAGTCCTCCCTGCACATTGTTCATCAGTCCCTTCTATTCAAACCTATATGTGATGCTGAAGTTTTTAGGTATACTTCCAGAGAATGAAGCCTCTGGCCTACCTATGTGCCAGGTGTGCATGGAATCTTGGTGGAGCTGTAACTCCTACCCTACAGCTCAATGGACTCATCCAAGTCACCTGGCGAGTAGACTACAATGGGCAATGGCCATCCAAGGGAATGGAGAGGGCCTGCATCTGCAGGCAGGATTATCCCACCCACCATATCCATGGGATATAAGCCCTCTCTCACTTGGAGGTGGAGTGGACATCACCATCCCAGTCCCCTCAGGATTAGGGGAAGAACTATGGACTAGAGTGGACTTGATGGTATTTTGTTGTTCACATATGGTGATTCTAGCAATGCAAGAAATTATATGGGAAGTGGCTGTGGCTCAATCAGTAGGGCTCCTGTTTACCATATGGGAGGCCCTGGGTTCAGTTCCCGGGGCCTCCTGGTAAAGGCAAGCCCTCCTGCACGATGTGGTTAGCTGACCCTGCGAGCACAAGCAGCAAGGGGGGGATAAATGAATAAATAAATAAAATATTAAAAATAAAAAGAAAGAAATTATAACAATGAGGTGGAGCCAGTGGCCACTTAACACTTTGGGGGCAGGGAGGGGACAAGCAGTTGAAATACAGGGGCTTCTTTGGGATTTGGAGGTTGTCCTGAGTACCATTGTGGCAACGGATGTAGGCCATTTTAAATCAGCACACACCACTCAGAACTGTGTGGGAGAGAATGTGGTCTACGGTGTGAACTATGGTCTATGGTTGGTGGCAAGGCCCCAGGATGTGTAAGTCCATTGAGGGTGGTGGGCCACACTTGTGAGAGATGTTTGTGTGGGATGTGGTGGGAGGTGTGGGAGGTGGGCAACATGGGCATCCCAGTGGGTTCTGTGTAATATTTTGGGTAATCTAAGCACCTCTTAAAATATATTTATATATATACATAAATAACATTTTTGTAAGCAAATGCACATATATGCATATATATTTATATCATTTTGTAAATGTTGGTATGTATTGTGAAAATTTTGATTTTTACCCACAATTAAAAAAAAAAAGATGTTATAAGAAAAGAAAATAACCAACCATTCTCTGTAATTATCATATGCAAAAATCCTCAACAAAATATCTGCAAATCAAATTCATCAACATATTAAAATAATTGTATGTGATGACCATGAGGTATTTTTTCTTGTTTTTTAAGGGTTGTTCAAGATAAAAAAATAATCAGTGTAATACATCACATCAACAAATTGAAGGAAAAAACCATATGATTATGTCAATGGATGCACAAAAGGCATTTTTTAAATATACATTAAAAAATACTGAGATTAAATAAATGTTACACAAAAAATATAGGGATTCCCATATGCCCCACTCCCCACACATCCCACACCCTCCCACATAAACAACATATTTCATTTGTGTGGCACATTCATTGTAATTGATATCCTGGGTTATTGGCACTGAGCATGGACCATAGTTCACATAGTTTACACTCTCTCCCATATAATTCTGCATGTTATGGGAAGATATAAAATGGCCTATATCTGTCATTGCAATGTCATTCAGGATGATTCCCAAGTCATGAAAAAGTCCCCGATCATACCCATTATTCCCTCTCCTGACCCCCAAAACCTCCAGTGACCACTGCCTCCACATTAATGTTGTATTTTCTTCCATTGCTAGAATCACAATAAGTTTAGAGTAGAATACCAGTAAGTCCACTCTAGTCCATAGTTCATTCCCAATCCTGAGGATTCTGGGTTGGTGATGTCCCACTCCACCTCTAATTGAGAGGAGGCTTTCATCCTATAGAGCCAATGGATGGGACTCTTGCTTGCAGTTGTAGGCTCTCTTGTTTCCTTGGTATGGTGGTTGTCAATCCTCACCTCCTTGTTAGTTGTCCTGGGTGAGTCCAATGAACTGGAGAGTAGGTGTTGCAACTCTGCTGAGGCTCAGTCCCCAGTCAGCACATGGACAGCTCAAAGATTCCAGTCTCTTGGATGTATACCTACAAACTCCAGCACTAACTATAAGAGAGAAGGCATTTGACAAAATCTTGATAAAACACTTCAAAAAATAGGAATAGAAGGAAAGTTCATCAATATGATGAAAAATATATGAAAAACCCACAGCCAACATCTTATTCATTGGAGAAAGACTGAAAGCTTTTCCTCTTAAATTGGGAATAAGACAAGGATGCCCACTGTAGCCATTGTTATTCAACATTGTACTAAAATTCTAGCTAGAGCAGTTAGACAAGAAAACAATAAAAAATAAAGGCATCCAAATAAGAAGAAAGGACATAAAACTCTTGCTATTTGCAGATGACATGATCCTATTTTGAGAAAATTCTGAAATATTTTGGACAAAATCTACTTGATCTAATAAACCAGTTCAGCAAGTGGCAGGATACAAGATCAACTGGAAAAACCAAATGTTTCTGTACACTAGTATTGAACAATCTGAGATGAATAAAGGACAAAAATTCCTTTTACAATAGCAACAAAAAGACTCAAATATCTAGGAATCAACTTAACCAAAGATATATAGCATCTGAATTCATAAAACTACAAAAAAAAATGTGAAAAGAAATCAAAGAAGAACTAATCAAATGTAAAGAAATTCCATATTCATGGATTAGAAGGCTAAATATCATGAAGATTTCTACCCTACCCAAACTAATTTATAGATTCAATGCAATACCTATCAAAATTCTGACAGCTTACTTTAAAGAAATAGAAAGGAAATTACCAAATTTATATGGAAGGAAAAGGCACCCAAATAGCTAAAAACATCCTAAAAGAGAAGAATGATGTGAGAAGACTCTCATTGTCTGAACTTGGAACATACTAAAAAGCTACAGTGGTCAAAACAGCAGGGCATGAGCATAAAGTTAGACACATTGATCAATGGAGTAGAATTGAGAGTCCAGAAGAGGACCCTCACCTTTATGTTTAACTGGATTTTGTAAAACCTATCCCATCCACATTACTGTGACAAAAACAATCTCTTCAACAAATGGTGCTGGGAGAACTGCATATCCATAACCTAAAGAATGGAAGATGGCCCCTGTCTCACTCCATATAAGAGAATCAATTCAAAATGTTTTATCCCAGTAACATGGATGAGGTAGAATACAAAAGCCAAGACCATAAATCTACTAGAAGAAAATGTAGGGAAACATCTTAAAGACCTGGTGGTAGGTGGGTGTCTTTGAAATCTTGAGAAAAAAAGAAATAGATAAATGAGACCTCCTCAAAATTAAAGACTTTTGCACTTTAAAGGACTTTGTCAAAAGTGTGAAAAAAAGAGGTGACTCAATGGAAAAAAATATTTGGAAATCACATATCTGATAAGGGTTTAATATTCATGATATATAAAGATACATAAAAACTCAACAATAAAAAGACAAATGACCCAATTTAAAAATGGGCAAAAGAAGTGAAAAGACAACTGTCTGAAGAAGAAATATAAATGGTGAAATAGTAAATAAAAATGTTGAACATCACTAGTGATTAAAGAAATGCAAATAAAGGCTACAAAGAGGTATCATTTCACACCTATTATAATGCCCATTATGAAAAAGACAAAAAAACTATAAATGTTGGAGAATAGATATATTTGGAGGAATGTTTATTCAGCTGTGTTAGGAATGTAGAATGGTACAGCCACTGTGGAGGACTATTTGGCATTTCATAAGGAAGTTGAATAAAGATTTGTCATGTTATCTGTCAATACCAGTACTAGGTATACATCCAGAAGAACTGAGAGAACAGTGACAAAAACAGACATCTGCACACCAGTGTTCATAGTGGCATTATTCACAATTGCCAAAATATGGAAACAATCCAAGTTCCAATCAAATAATAAATGGATAAATATAAAGTGGTATATATTCACACAATGGGATATTATTGAGCTGTAAAAATGAATGTAGTCCTGATTCATGTGATCACATGGATCAAATTGAAGACATCATTTTATTTAAAATAAGCCAGAAACAAAAAGAAAATATTGTATGCTCTGAAATAATTAGAATAATCAAACTCATAGAATCAGAATATGGAATACAGTTTACCAGGGCATGGGGTGGGGGTAAGAAATGGGAAGCAAAAGCATAAAACACACAGGTTCTTGTTTGGAGTGATGGAAATGTTTTGGTAATGGATGGTATTGATGGTAGCATAACATTGAGAATGTAATTAACAGCACTGAAATATGTATCTGAATGTGATTAAAAGGGGAAATGTTTGATTATACAATAGAATAAAAAGTTTTAAAACCATATATGGAACTACATTATACACACACTATACAGTCCTACATTAAATCATAGACAATGATTGATAGTACAGTTTAAAAAATGGGCTACCGGCAATTGTAACACATGTTCCACACCAATGCAATTTATTTTTGTTGGGGTAGTTTAAGGGAATCTTTATTTTATGCATGGTTGTGCTGTTAACCCTCAATTTCTCTAATAAAGATGAACAAATTAAAAAATAAAAAATTAAAAGCAAAAGAAAGAGAAGAGGTAGATAAAGAACACCTACTCCCCAAACAAGAAGCCTCATAAATATTTAAAATTGTGGAGTCAAATCCATAAATAAAATGCTTTTTTTAATCTGCATTTCTCGGTCTAATCAGAAGGCAACCAATATAAATGTACACATGAATTTAAATAAAAATTAAAATGAAGATTCTTGAAAAGTAAAACAAAAAAAGAGCAATCCCTCTTGGTATATACCAAAAATAATTGAAATCAGGGACTCAAACTGACATTTATACACAAACATTATTAGCAACATTATTCAGAATATCCATAAGGTGGAAACAACCCAAGTATGCATCAACACATGAAAAGATAAACAAAATGTGCTATATACACACAATGGATTATTATTTAGCTGTAAAAGTGAATGAAGTTCTGATACATGCTACATCAGGAAACCTTGATGACATCATGTTGAGTGAAATAATCTAGACACAAAAGGAAAAATTTTGGATACAGTGGACCATGATGTAAGTGTAAGATACTCCAAAGTTCTGTTCTCCTACAGAATCTTTGAATGACTAACAAAAACTGGCAGAGACATCTTCCTCAATACTCCAGAAAAAAATTAAAGGGGTGCAGTAACTGGGTGAATGCCAAATCAATAAAATGCAGCTTTAATAATGGTAGGAGAGGGAATTGGATGTGACTCAGTGACTGGGCTCCTGCCTACCATGTGGAGGTACCTGGTTTGGATGCTGGTGCCTCCTAATGAAGACAGCAAGGTGGCATGATGGACAGGAGCAGCAGGCTGATACAAGAGACACAAGAAGAAAAAACATAATGAGGAAAACAACAAAGCCGGGACCAGAGTTTCCCGGTGCCTTCTAAAGAAGACAGCGAGCTGATGTGAGGGGCAGGCACAGCGAGATGACACAGCAGGATGATGCAACAAGAGATGTAGGGAGGGAAAACATAATAAGAGACACAACAAAAAGCAGGGAGCAGAGGTGGCTCCAGTGATTTGGCCCCTCCCTCCCACATCAGAGGTTCCATGTTCAGCTCTGGATGTCTCCTAAAGAAATAAGGTAGAAGAACAGACACAGCAAGTGCAAACACCAAGGGGAGGGGGGTGGAGAGAAAGAAAAAAATAACAATAAATCTTTTTAAAATGGTAGGAGAAACTCATGGTACTCTTTCTGGCCCCTCCCCTAATGTCTTCACATTATGAAGTGGAGCAGCCTGCATTCCCATTGTGGGTCCATAATCCTGTTCCAGAGGGAGCAGAATAACACCTATGTTCATGGGGATACCTAATGTGGGTGATAGTCTACCAGGTGGCAGCCTGAAAGACTGAACCTGGAAAGTTTTTACTGGGTTGCTCTGCCAGAACATTCCATATAAGCAAAATCAGCTTGTGGACAGCTAAAGCAGTGTACAAAACAATTAAGTCAAAGTGGCTTGGGCGAAAAGATTACTGAAATCTGGTTTCCTGTAAACAACAAGATTCTCAAGGCCATATCAATTAAAAGCCAGGACAAGATTTAGGCTTAGAAATGAAACCCTGCACTTCACTTTTTTGCCTTGAGCTGATATTCTTGGTAGGTTAACTAAACTCTGAAGAACACCAGCCAATGCAGAGTCATATTTAAAAAACCATAAAGATGTCTTTATTTATTTATTTATTTATTTATTTATTTATTTATTTATTTATTTATTTGCTTTCGTTTGTTTGTTTTTGATAACTCCTGGCATTCAAGGAAATATCTCATTTCACTAGCTGGATACAAATATAAGGAGCTAACACATTAAAATATTAAAATGTACAGTGTTCAACAAAAATTACAAGGCTACAACAACTACAAAAGCCAACCAAAACCAAATACAAAAACAAAGAATGGAAGTCCTAAAGAAAGGAACAATGTAAAAAGACCTTAAAATAATGATCTTTGGTGGGCTCAAAAAGATAAAGAAAAACATGGGTAAAGAGCTAAAGGATATCAGGAAAATGAATGAACAATATGAGAATCTGAATAAAGCGATATAAATTTTAAAAAGGAACCAAAAAGAATTACTGGAGTTGAAATCACAATAATTTAAATGAAAAGTTATCCCTAAAGTGCTTCAAAAGCAGATTGTCACTGACAGAAGGAAGAACCAGTGAACTCAAAGACAAGACAATTGAAATATTTCAGGCTAAGATGCAAAAAAAAAAAAAGAATGAAAAGAGTGAACAGAATTTAAAGGACCTGTGGGAAACCATTAAACTTAACAATATATGCATTGTGGGAGTCCAGAATGAAAAGAAGAAAGGAAAGGGAAGAAGGAATCTGTTGCAGCTTGATTATGTTTATGAATTCTAAAAATAGATATTGGATTGTGTTTATAAAGTGATCTCATCTTCTGGGCATTAGATTATATTGGATTCAGAGGTTTCACTTTTATTTTATTAAATAATGATTAAATAATGATTAAGGCTTTGATTGGGCCATGTTGACATTGAGTTGACATTGGACATTGAGTTTCCACCCACCAAGGGGGCTGTGACTCACAGAGAAACTTCACTGCAAAGAATGGAGGTTGGAGTTTTGAGCTGAAGCTCCAGGAAGTAAACACACAGGAGAAGAACACAGAGGAATAGAGATGGCTCTGTAGACACAGCAGAGGCCCTGGGGAGAGAGATGAGCCTTATAACAGCCTATAGCTGAGATTGGAAGGAGCTGGAACCACGGAGCTTTAAAAAGAAGAAGGAAGGCTGGACATTCGTAGACTTTGCCTGCATCTTGCTCCAACAAGTGGACAAAGACTTTGAGTGAGAAAGCACCCTCTATGTTACCTTGACTTGGACACTTTAAGGCATTGTGACTAAGCTTCTACCCCTTTATAAAAACCAACGTATTTCTGTTATTTTGTATCAACGGCCCTTTAGCTGACTAATACAGAATCAAAGAAATAATTATAGCAAACATCTCAGATTTAATTAAAGATTTGAATATACACATGCAAGAAGTCAAAGGAACTGAAAATAAAATAAATTTAAAATTGACCATGCTGCGACCCTTAGTAGTCAAACTGTTGAATGCCAAGGAAAAAGAACAAGAAAAAGAAAGAGAAAAGCAACATGTTGTGTATCAGCTAGCTCCAACCAGATTAATTACCAATTTCTCATCAGAAAACATGGAGATTTTAAAAAAATAATTTTAAAAAAATATTAAAAAAAGAAAAGATGGAGAAAAGTCAATTTAGTTGCCAGACAAAGTTGTTTCCAAGCCTTATTTATACAATTAAGAGAGAGAGGAAGATCATCTCTGACACAAAAGTAGATGGCATTCCTCATTTCTTCAACAATGCTGTCTTCAGCATGATCTCAGGAGAAAAAATAAAGAGGCAAAAATTCCCTCTTTGCTTGCCAACTGGAATTTTCATGGGGTTTCCTTGAGAGTTTATAAACCTGTAGAATTGCCTCTCAGTTCTCCCTGGTGTTTGAAAATATCCTATCAGTATGAATTTCCAGGGCATAGTTTTAAGAAATTTGACAAGCTAAAGTGTTTGAAAAAATTTTATATTCTCAACCAATTATTTTTCCTTTTTTTCCCCCTTTTTTAACTGCTCCAGAATTATGATTTGAAGATGCTTTCATTCTTGCTTTATATTCAAGAACAGAACATTGTGCATACTGGTAAGAACTATAGTGTATTTTGTACGGAATTTAGGGCACAACATGAGTACTTATGAAATGCAAGAGCTGAATTCTGGACACAGCAGAGCATCGAACCATGAGGAAAAGTGCTGTTCTTGGACTGGGATAACAAAGAGAGCTTATTTTAGTTACAAATGTGCAACAATGTATAGAATCATCCAAAAGGTTATTTTTATCTCTCAGTAATTAATTTTGATATTCCTTGTCTCTCTATATATAATATATATTATATAAACATAATTTTTTCTTTCATAATTGAGATTTTTATTGGTTCTTTTGAAGCTCAGCAGAGAAATTATGAAAAATTTGTACACAATTCTTAAGGTACCTACCAAAAACCTAAAAAGTCATGTAGTTGTTTTTCTAAAGTTATCCCAGTGACATTCCAACTTAAAATTTGGTGGCAAGTTTTCTTTAAGAGAATATCAATTAACAATATTTTCAAATGTTAATAAGCTGTTAAATCTTTAAGTCCCACTAATTTACAATTTAAATATATATATGTAAATTCTGCCCTTCCAGAATTTATCCATTTATCCAATAATCCAATCTTTCCTACTGATTTATAATTCCACCTTCATCATTTATTAAATAACAGAATTTACCCTAAATTTCCAAGATAGATGGCTTAATTTCTTGGCAATTTCTTCTGTTCTTTAGAATTCTTTGTATTGTGCCTATAGCAAAATGTTTACAAATCAGAGACTTAAGATATGTTCTGATATCCAGTAGAGCTAGTCTCCCATCTTTATTATTCTTTTTTTAAATTACCAGGCTATTTAATCACAGGCACACATTCATATACATTTGAGAATTATCTTAAATTTCCATGAAAAAAAGACTGTCATTTTCTTTGTGATTTAATTAATTCATCACAGAATTGATGTCTCTAAAATAAGGTATCCACTAGGGTATGCAGTATCAGACAAATAAAATTTGCAAGATACCTGCCAATTAAAAAAATAATTTCCAAATCATGAACAATTTTAAATTGCTAGGATCACAATAAGTCTACAGTAGAACAACTGTAAGTTTACTCTAGTTCATCATCCATTCCCCAGCCCTGAGGATTCTGTGATGGAAATGCCCACTCCACCTCTAATTGAGAGGGGGCTTAGGTCCCATTGGGCAGATGGATGGGACTTTATTTCTTGCAGTTGCAAACTTTCTCTGTTCCCTGAGGTGGTTAGTCTCAGACATTGTCTCCTTGTTACTTACCCTGGGTGAGTACAATGAACTGGAGAGTAGTTGTTGCAGATACAGGCCATTGTATACCTTGTAAAAACTTGCAAAAATGTGCAGGAGAGAGTGTAAACTACAATCATCACTTAGTGGCAATGCTCCAAGATGTGTTCATCAATTTTGACAAATGTACCACATTAATGAAGGATGTTGTTGATGTGGGAAAATGTGGGAGGTCTAGAGAACAGGGCATATGGGTATCCCCTGTATTTTTTGTGTAATATTTATGTAATGTAAGTTTCTTTAAAAAAATAAAAAAGCAATCATTCTGTCATAATGTGTTGTATCAGTGGGTGGAGACACACATAATGAGCAGGAAGGAGTTGGACTCCCAACCTCAAGAGGACCAATTTGTTCAGAAATAGACAGGCGGGAGTCTCTTGAAAACAGGACCTCGGGCTTGTTGCATGTAACTATGAATCTTGTCATCCAACGAGTCAAGCCAAGGGGTCATCATGGGCCCTGAGAGGAGGGGTAGGGAGGAATAGAATAGATTAAACAAAGGGTATTTAGTGGGCAGTGGATGTGTCCTACATGATCTTACAATGACGGGCAAAGGACATGGTAAATATCATCAAAATTTATAAAAGTATACAGTCTGAAATGTGAATCATAATGTAAATCACTGGCCAAGTTTAGTAGCTGTGTTTCACAATTTGTATATCAGTTATACCAAAGTCACCATCCACATATAACAAGGTATTCATATGTGGGGGGAGGAAAGGGAGAAGATGTTGGATATATGAGACACTCCTGTATTCTGTGTGTGACGTGGCTGTGACCTAAAACATTTTTTAAAACAAAATGAAAAATAGTGAGAAACTGGGGAATGTGTGGGTGAAGGTGCCACGGTACAGACAGGACACCAGGTATTATAGTGATGAAAGGTAAAATGTAAAAAAATATTTTTTAAACATTTTTTCTAATATCCCAATCTTTTAATTTTATATTAGTTTTAGATTTTTAAATTTTTTTATGTATTTTATTTATGTTTAAACTTATCATTATTGTTTCATTTTCCTATAATTGTATTTGGCTATTGTAATGGCTTTGATTTTTGTTTGTTTGTTTTCTTTTTTTCTTAATTTTTTTTTAAAGATTCTTAGATTACATAACTGTTACACAAAAAACATAGGGATTCCAATACGCCCCACCTCCCACACCTCCCACAACCTTGCACATAACCATCCTTCATTAGTGTGGCACATTAATTGCAATTGATAAACACATACTGGGGCTTTGCCATTGAGTATGGACCATAGTTCACATTGTAGACCACACTCTCTTCCACACAGTTCTGCATGTTATATGTTGGTATAAAGTGGCCTATATCTATCATTGAAATGTCATTCAGGACAATTTCCAAGTTCTGAGAAAGCCCAGGTATTACAACTGCTTTTCCCTCTCCCTTCTCCCAGAGCCTCCAGTGGCCATGGGCTCCATACCAATGTTGTAATTTCTTCCATTGCTTGGAATATATATATAGTAGAATACAAGTAAGTTCACTCTAGTCCATAGCTCTTCATTTTTGAAGAAACTTAGGTTCCCAGTACTGTTACAATTGTGACAGGGGAGGATCCTTGATGTGGGGTGTCAGTGATGGGGGATATATGGGAGGAAAGTCACCTGAGCATACATATAATTTTAAATATATGTAAAATTGTTCAAATATTCATGGGGTATTGTCACAGTGTGTGGAGACTCACACAATAACCAAAAGCAAACTGAATTCCCATCTTGGAGAGCTCTGCCACACTATCTAAGGGAGCAGCAACAGTCCCCTAAGTTCAGGGACAGTGACTGGCAAAGGAGAATAATCCAATGATGGGCCCTTGATATTGATGACTAGGCTTGTGAGCCTTTGCTCTTGATATTGAAACTTAGCTTATTGTTCTGGAGTGCCTAAAGGTTGTCTCCTGAAAGCCTCCTTGTTGCTCAAATGTGGCCTCTCTCTAAGCCAAACTCAACATATGAATGCATTTACCTATCCCCCAATGTGGGACATGACTCCCAGGGATGAGCCTCCATGGCACATAGGGATTGCTACCAAGTACCAACTAGCAATGCAACTGGAAAAAGACTTCAAATAAAAGGGGGAAAAGGTAAAAACAAATGAGTTTACATGGCTAAGAGACTTCAAAGTGAGTCAGGAGGTCATCCCAGAGGTAAAGCTTATGCACATCTCAGCAGGATCTCATAGACTTCCAAAGTGAATACTACCCCAAATAGTGGGGCTCCTGAGGGCTCTGGAAACACCCAGCTACTATGGTCAGGCGGATAGCTCCAAAATCTGGTGCCTTGCCAGTGGGTCCTACTTTGGAGTTTGTGCTCCTGAGAGTGACATAGTTGGACTCAATTATTTCTTCCCTGCACATGGCTCATCTGTCCCTTCTATTTAACCTTATACTTGGTGTTGGAGTTTGTAGGTGTACATCCAGAGACTCAGATCTTTGGGCTGTCCATGTGCCAGCTGACCCTGAACCTCAATGGAGTTGCAACACCTACTCTACATATCACTGGACTCACCCAGGACAACTGGTAGGGAGTTGATGATGGGCAACAGTCATCCCAAGGAAGAGAGAGTCTACAGCAGCAAGCAGGATAATCCCATCCATCTTCCTCATGGGATATAAACCCCCTTTCAATTATAGGTGGAGTGGACTTCACCATCCCATAATCCTTGGGATTGGGAGAAGAGCTGTGGATTAGAGTGGATTTATTGGTATTCTACTATAGACATATTGTGATTCTAACAATGGAAAAAATTACAACATTGATGTGGAGCCAAGGACCACTGGAGGTCCTGGGGCAGGGAGAGGAAAAAACAGTTGTAACGTGGGGGCTTTTTTGGGACTTGGGAGTCACCCTGAGTGACATTTCAATAACAGATATAGGCCATTTTATATCATCGCATAACATGCAAGACTATGTGGGAGAGTCAGAATATGCATATTTTAACTTTAACATGTTTTGTAACACTACTCTTAGAAAATTCTATACCAGATTTTTTTCCCCAATAATAGTATACTAAAGGTTCAATTTCCCCTACAGCCTTACTAACACTAAATATTTTCAATCTTGGTTATGTTCACCAAACAATACAGTGAAAAATAATTCACTTTAATTTGCTTTCATTCATTCATTCATACACTCATATAATTTCACTTATGCCATAAACAAGAAGACATAGCAAGAAATTATTATTGGTCCCCAGATAAAGCCAAATAAAGTACAATATAATATTCATAGAGACATACTGTCTATATGCAGATATCCATTTCAAACTAAAATAACAACAACAACAACAACAACAACAATAATAATAAATTGCTAAACACCTGCTATGGACAAGGAATTTTGCTAGTTATTTTACACTAATTAAATATTATATCATTTAATCCTCATATCTGCATATGATGAGGCACATGTACAGCTGAGAAAGAGGAAAATAATTAATTACCTCAAGGCAATACAATTAATAAGTAACAGAACTTGGACTTGAATCTAGGAATTTGACTTTACAGTAGGTGTGTTTTTTCTGCATCTGAATTGTTTATGGAGATAAATAATTTCTCCAGTAAATTCCTGAAAAATAAGTGGTCTAGCAATTGTTTAGTGAGTGCCTTGGATTATCATTAATGAACCATCAGAGTTCCTGTGTCATTTGGAAGGTCTATTCCCTGAGTACATGAACCATCAATAGTACATGTCTCTAATTAAGGTCTTTAAACCGGCTATTTCTTTTGGTACATCTCCATAATTTACTTTGCATTATTGAAAGATGAGAACTGGTTAGTGGAGAAGGAATTATCTACAATAGCATCTTTATAGAGCAGAAATTCATATACCTTTTTATTTATTTATTTTTTAATAAATTTATTGAAGCATGTCATTCATACATGAAAATACATAAATTATAAGTGTTCAGTAATCATTGTGAACTTACAAACATGCATAACATCATACAGGGCTCCCACACATCACCCCAAACACCCTACATTGTTGTGAAACATTTGTTAGCAAATCATGAAGTCCATAGTCAAAGTATTATTACTAATTATATTCCATATCTTCCTCCCCTATACATTTTTAAAAACATTTATCTATTTATTATTTTCTTTTATCCATTTTTACCACCCCCCTGTTTTGCTGTTTCTATGTTCATTCACTGGGCAACTCTCTGTGTCCATTTCCGGCCCTCTCTTCTCATCCTCCTCCTCTCTTCACTGGGATTCAATCACTGGAACATCCTTTTAGGGACTGAGGCATCCTAGCACCTGTGCCACCTTTGTTCTTGTTTTTTTGGTGTGTCTCTTCTTGGGTCTCCCATGTGTCACTCTCCCGTTATGTCATCATCTTGCTGTGTGGTTCGCAGGGCCTGATGGCACACCTGCAAACAGAGCCTGGTGGCTCACCTGCTCGTGGGTCCTGGCGGCACACCCACACAGAGGTCTTGGTGGCCCACATGCCTTCTATATTTTTCTTTTTTTAATTTTTACCAGGAGGTCCTGGGGATTGAAACCAGGTCCCTCCATATGGGAGATGGATGTCCAACCACCCAAGCCACATCCATCCCCCTGCTATATCTTTTAAGGTTAACCAAAGATGCCCAAAGTTACAGTCTTTAACCAAACAGGATGGTTAAATAATAAATCAGCTTAGTTTATCACCAGCATTCTAAAAACCAGAGTTAGGGAGAAAAACTAGGTCTGCAGGCACATGCATGGTTTCTAATATAGTGAAGGTTTAGAAGGTTTAGCCTTCCCTGATTATCACAAAATCAGGACAGTGAGAATATTCATATATTATACCATTTTAGATACAAAAGTTAATGTTTTCTTGGAATACTTCAGGTGGGGGGCTTAATCCATAAACAACGTTTCATCATTTCACCATGCTATCTCCAAGCAAATTATCTGCATCTCCCCCAATATCAGTATCACCACTCTGATAAGCAAAGCAGCAAAGCTTTTCACAAATAAATGTTTGTACTATTTCCACATATTGATAGGAAAGTACAGAAAATTTTCAACTCATCCTTACACTTAAAATGAAAAAGAGATCTAATGTATCATTAATTAAAACAAAGAAAAATATTGAATAATTTCCTTCTTGGAGGTTTTTAGTAGAAAAATAAAACTTAATGTACCTAATCTAAGCACCTCTTAAAATATATGTATATATATATATATAAATAACATTTTTGTAAGCAAATACACATATATGCATATATATGTAT
>JAKSZT010054372.1:639886-651955 GCA_026826555.1 Tolypeutes matacus | reverse complement strand
TTTTAAAGATTTTATTTATTTATTCATTTATCCCCCCCTTGCTGCTTATGCTCGCTGGGTCAGCTAACCACGCCGTGCAGGCAGGCTTTGCCTTCACCAGGAAGCCTCGGGAACCGAACCCGGGGCCTCCCATATGGTAAACGGGAGCCCTACTGATTGAGCCACAGCCGCTTCCCTTCAAATATCCTCTTATGATAATCTTTATTTCTGTGGGGTCAGTCGTGATATCCCCTTCCTCATTTCATATTTTGTGTATTTGTATAAGCTCTCCTTTTTTCTTTGTTAGTCTAGCTAAGGGTTTGTCAATTTTATTGATCTTCTCAAAGAACTAGCTTTTGGCTTTCTTTCTTTTTTATAGTGCTTTCTTATTTTCTATTTTGTTTAGTTCTGCTCTGATCTTTGTTGTTTCCTTCTTTCTACTTCCTTTGGGGTTAGTTTGTTGTTGTTTTTCCAATTCCTCCAGGTGTGCAGTTAGGTCTTCGATTTTAGCTCTTTCTTTTTTTTACTATATGCATTAAGGGCTATGAATTTTCCTCTCAGTACAGCTTTTGCTGCATCCCATAGATTTTGCTATGCTGAGTTGTCATTTGCATTCATTTCAAGGTAATTACTGATTTCTTTTGAGATTTCCTACTTGACTCACAATCAGTGAGTGTATTGTTAACTTCCTTATCTTTGTGCCTAATCTGGTTCTTTGGCTCTTACTAATTTCAAATTTCATTCCATTGTGGTCTGAGAAGTTACTTTGTATAATCTCAATCTTTCTGAATTCATTGAGATTTTTCCTGTGGCCTAGCATGTGGTCATCCTTGGAGTATGATCTATGTGCACTTGAGAAGAATATGTATCCCGCTGTATTTGGGTGTATTGTTCTTCATATATCTGTTAGGTCCAGATCCACTAATGTGTTAACCAAAGTCTTTGTTTCTTTATTGATTCTTTGTCAATATGTTCTGTCTAATGGTGATAATAGTGTATTAAATTCCCCCACTATAATTTTATAGGCATCTATTTCTCCACTTAGTTTTTCTATTGTTCACCTCATGTATTTTAAGGTGCCCCTGTTAGGTGTGTAAATGTTTATGTTAGTTCTTCCTTCTTGGAAGATAACCCCTTTCAGTAATATATAGTGTCCGTTTTTGTCTCTTACAATAGATTTCCATTTAAAGTCTATTTTGTCTGATATTAGTATAGCTACTCCTGCCTTTTTTGGTTGTTGTTTACTTGTAAAATTGTTTCCAGCCATTCACTTTAAGCCTCCTTGAATCCCTAGGTCTAAGATTTGTTTCTTGTAGACAACATATAGATGGGTCATATTTCCTAATCCATTCTGCCAATATGTGTCTCTTGACAAGTGAGTTTAATCCATAAACATTCAGTGTTGTTACTCTCAAGGAATTACTTGCATTATCCATATTTTCTTTGGGTTTATGTATGTCATATCTTGTTTTTTTTTTCTCTTTTTGTTGTTCTCATTGTTCTTACACTCTCCTCCAGCTCTCTATCTCCTGTTTTTCCCTTTCAACCTGCAGGACTCTCTTTAATATTTCTTGAACTGCTGATTTCTTATTTGCATACTCTCTTAATTTCTATTTATCTGTGAATATTTTGAACTCTCCATCTTTTTTGAATGCTATCTTTGCTAGGTAGAGATTTCTTGGCTGGAAGGTTTTTCTTTATCTACCTTAATTATATCATAGCACTGCCTTCTTGCCTCCAAGGTTTCAGATGAGAAATCAGCACTTAATCTTATTGAGCTTCCCTTGTATGTGATGGTTCTCTTTTCTCTGGCTGCTTTCATTATTTTCTCATCTTGAACTTTGGACAATTTGATGAGTATATGTCTTGGAGTAGGCCTGTTGTGATTTATACTTTTGCATGCCCTGTGCTTCCTGGACTTGTACATCCATTTCCCTCAATAGGGTTGGAAAATTGTCAGCCATTATTTCCTCCAACACTCCTTCTGTCCCTTTTCCCTTCTCTTAACCATCTGTGCTGCCTATAATTTATATGATGTACAGTTTTTGTTGTCCATCAAATCCCTGCTGTTTTTTTTTCTTTTTATTTATCAATTCCACTATCTATTTTATTTCAGGATGTACTGTCTTCCACATCACCAATTATTTCCTCTGCCTGTTCAAATCTGCTTTTATGTGCTTCCAGTGTTTTTTAGATTTCCTAGATTTCACCATTCATCACCACCATTTCTGTTATATTTTTATGTATGTTAACAATTTCTTCAGTATGTTCTCCAAGTGTCTTCTTAATACTCTTAATCTCTTCCTTCACTTCATTAAGTTGGTCCATGATATTTGTCTGTACAGCTTTGATTAGTTGTTCAATGTTGTGCACCTCTTCTTGGTTTTCAGTTTGTTCATTTGACTGAGCCATTTCTTCCTGTTTCTTAGTATGGTTTGTAATTTTTTGTTGCCCTCTGGATATCCTTTTATCTTGATGCGTTTATTAAAAAACTCTTTCCTCTATGATTTTATTTATTTGCTGCTTTTTATTTGTGTAAGTTTTCTCTTTGACATTTTGCTATTCTTATTCTATGTCATTGCTGTTGTCTATGTTCTCTTGGAGGAAAAAATTAAAGCGAGAGAAAGGGAAAGAGGTAAAGAAAGTAAAAGGATAATAGTAAAAATAATAGTAATTGTTAGAAGAAGAAACATTTAAGACTTTGGAAAAGGTGTATTTAACTCATGTAAGCAGTGTAGAGTAAAAGGTATGGAAAAGTGGGGTACCAACAATGAAATGGGAAACCAAATAGAGAAAAATATATAAACTAAATTTAAAGGCCAGTATGATGAGGAGAGAGGGAAAGAAAAAAGAAAAGACAAAAAGAAAAAAAGTTAATAAAAGAAAGAAAAGGGAAGATGAGGCAGAAATAAAAACCAGAAAAAATGGGACTTAACAAAGTGAGGTGGAATGTAAGCACAAAAAACAGAAAGCAAAAGATAGGCTGATGAAGGAAGGGAAAGGACCTTGGTATACAAAATTGGTATATATAGAAAAGGAGAAATCAAGGAAGAGAATACACAGTAACCATGAATCAAAGCAGCAGCATCTTGAGGAATTTAACTCTTCATCTGTCTTCCTCCAGTTTGATGTCCTGTGGCCTCCTACTCTGTGTGTTCCCAAAACAGCTTCCTCGGGCAGGATCTTGCCCCCACTCAGCTGTTTTTCTGTGAAAGAGATCTGCCTATTTTCCTTTAAAGAAAAAAAAATTGGGACCAGATAAAATAAAAGAGATAGGAAGACAAAAGAAATAATAGTAATGGTATTAGTAAAAGGCAGGAGAGCAAATGTACAAGACCTAGGAAATTTAAAAATTAACATGAGTAAGAAGCACAGAAGAATAAGATTAGGAAAGTGGAATTGAATCAATGAAACAAGAAACAAAATAGAGAAATAAATATACAGAATGAATTAAAATACTGGAATGGTGAGAAGAGAGGAAAAGAAAATAGAGAAAAGAAAAGGAAAAAAGTAAAAAGAGAGTATTACAGAGAAAAAGGGAGAGAGGGATAAATGCAAACAAGAAAAACTGGGGACCAAATAAAGAGTTGGAATGAAAGAACAACTATGGAAAACAAATGTATAAAGATGAAGGAGTGAAAAGAAGTAACATAGGTAGAATAGATCAGTAAGCAAAAGAATAAAAGAAAGAAAAAGCAAAAGTAAACAAGCAGAGAAAGAAAGGGAAGGGATACAAAACAAGCAAGAAAAAAAGTCAGCAGCAACTTGTTTGTTTGTTATTTCAAAAGGAGGTAGAGGGAAAAAATTATAATAAACACAGAAAAACAGCATTATTTCTTAGACCCCTAAGGATCTTCTCAGGCTGCTGGTGTTCCTCAGTCATTCACTCTGCAGCCTGTGCTCTGCAGGTTTTGAACTGGGTTTTAGTGAGTCAAATAAGGGAAATAAAAGAAAATAAACTTTTTTTTTTAAAAAAGAAATGAGGAATCCAATTAAAGTCAAAGCAAAGAAAATGTCTATATGTTCTCTGTCATAAAGTTTCAGCTGGCTGCCTGATAACCTTGTGGATCTCTCCTCAAGAAACAGCCAGGAATCGAACCAAAGACCTTATATGTGATAGGTAGGAATTCCCCCAATGAACTATTCTGCCTGCTCTGTCTATTTGGCCTTTCAGAACTCTATCAGCCCCTCTTGCTTAGGGCAGTTTAGATCCCCTGCAGTCAGCAGGAGTGGTGCTGATCACTGCCTGTCTCTGCCTCCTCTTTGATGTAATTTCTCTCTTTACCTAGTTGGCTGGGTGTGACCACCAGCCTTGGATGATCCCCCTCCTCTCTCCCTGTTGAGTCTGTGTCCCTTCTGATATTCAAGGGAGGCCCAGCTGGTTAAACCCAGTGCAAAAAATATTGATCTACACTCTCCACAACCTCACTTCCTCCAGGGAATCTCCCTTCACACACCCATTTGGAGCAGGCTGCTGGGTCTCCACCTAGTCTGTCTGCCTTAAGGGCTGGGTGTGTGTGCCCTTTCCAGTCACTGAGGTACACAAGCCCCTATTATTCTAGGCTTCCCTATCTGTCCCTCCTAGACGACTCAGAGCACTTCCTGTGGAGGTAGATATCTGCTCTACTCTCAGCTAGATACAATTTACCAGGAGTTTTACTTTCACTTAGTATCTTGGGGGTGGTGGAGGAGAGCCCTTCCGGGCAGCCAAGGATTTAATAACTCAGGATTACTTGTTTTGGCTTCTTTGTGTTTCTGACTCTCACTCTTCTAGGAGTTGGTAACCAGTGTCCTTGTATGCTGTGCCCCAAAGCAGGTCCCCACAGCAGCCTCTGGCTTTTTTAAAAATTGTTTTATTGATAGCTAAGATTTATATGTCTAACTCTTTGGCCATGTTCCCACAATCCCCCCTCATATGGATTTGAACCCTGCTGTTTGTGAGTATGGTGTCCATGTTTTTAATCATTTCATAGCTTTGTCTCTTCTACTTTGACCTTTGGCTGAACTTAGCACTACTGGATAATATATTTCCTAGTATTATTTTTTAATAAATGACTGATGACTAACCCAATGACTTTATTGTGTTTTTTTTTATTTTCTGATTTTTCTGGGTGACAGCTTGTAGGTGTATATGGAGTTCATGATTCAGATACATTTTATTAATGCCTAAAGCACAGGGAATATAATGGAAATGATTATTTTAATGAAGGCATACAACCATTAACATAGATTTTTATATTTGCTAGTTTTATTAAGCATTGTAACTTATGTTGCTAATTCTAAGTAGCATTCACAAAAATCAGGTTATTAATAATTCTCACATTAAACCCCACTATTCTTTTATTCATCCATTTTTAAAAACATAATTGGATAAACTATATAACTGATAAGATTCTGTTAAAGATTCAAGTGAAGACACAAACATCCTTCAAATTGGGGTCTACCTATGAAAAATGAAATCAAAAGTTGAAGTAAAGATGTGGATGACTTATGGAAAAGCTTTCGTGAGTATGGCAGATGTACTTCAAAAACGAGGGTGAGATCAAAGTCTTCACTCACAAATACTGACAGAATATATTACCAAAAAAAAAAAAAAAACAGATATGCAAGACCTACTAAAAGAGGTGCTGCAGCCTGAAAGGAAAAAGCAAGGGTGAGAGATTTGGAGAAGCGTTTAGAAATGAAGATTTTTTGGAAGAGTAAACTGAAGGATAAGAAGAGTCAATAGAATGGTAAGACAACAGAGAACCAAAGGACAAAATGGATGAATCAAGTAATGCCTTTGCAGTAATAACACTGGATGTTAATGGATTGAACTCCCCAAGCAAAAGACATAGACAGATAAAATAGATAAAAAAATATGAGCCATCTATATATTGCCTACAAAAGACCAACCTCAGACATAAGGATACAGGTTAAAAGTGAAAGGTTGGAAATAGGTAACCAGGCAAACAGTAACCAAAAAAGAGCTGAAGTAGACCAGTTAAGTATGAAATAACAATATTACAGTATATGAACAATAATTACTCAGTGCAGATAGCAAATTGTTCCTGTGATCAGGATTCTGTAAGTTTCTTCATACAAAATAAACACTAACTTGTAATTGAAGAGGACTGCAGAAGAAATATTTATTGGGTATCTAAAATATAGAGATATTTTTTGGGTACCTAAAATAAAGAGTTTTTTGGGGGGAACCTAAAAATATAATTTCTAGTATATTAGAATTATTATTTACATTTATAAATGTTTGTTGCTGTACTATATTTCTTATAATTGATTATATTAAAACTAACCTGGCCTTGCACTCTCTTTTAAAATTTGTAATTTCTTTCATTCTATTTTTCTATTTATTTTACAATTTTACAATAAAGGTCTTTTAAACACCTGAAAAAAGCTATTGATTATACACTTTGGATAGATCATATGATATGTGAATATATCTTAATAAAACTGCTTAATAAATAAATAAATACTTGTGTAAGAATAGGCAGAAATAGCAGCTATGTACAGCAGGGAAATCAGAGAGATTGAGAGGGGAGGAATTTTCTAATTTGTTTGTTTTTTGTTTACTACAATTACTATTGAAATTATGAAAATGTTTTAGTAATGACTGAAGTGATGAATGCACAACTATGTGATTATACCAAATACCATTGATTGTACACTTTGGATAAATTGTATGTTTTATTAATATGTATCAATGAAATGGATTTGTTTAAAAAAAAATAGGGTGGGTTGAGGAAAAATACACCAAATGTAAGATATGGATTATAGTTAGTAACATTTTGATGATATTCTTGTATAGCTTGTAATAAATGTATCACAAGAATGCAAGATGTTGGTGGAGGTGTGATGTTTGGGACCCCTGTAGGATGTTATGCATGTTTATTTTGTAAGTTCACAACTTTTATTGTTTATATATTTTCATGTATGAATGATATAATTCAATTTTAAAAAAACTATCCTATAAAAATAAATAAATAAAATGAGAGAATAATAGCTATAATTTATAAAAGCCCTTTATAATAAGGAATGTTTTCACAGTTTCTAATTTGTCCTTCATCATAGTTTTGTAACATGAACGGGAAAGCTATATATGAACATCTCTGCTTTGCAAAAAAGTGATATAATTTAGATGCATATACCTTGGGTAACTGTGCTTGATTAATTTGGGTCACATTATTGAAACAATAGACAAATAAAGTCTTGAGACACTGATTTATATTCATTTTGTTTCTACTCCTTACCCATGTAGTTGTTACCAATATCTATATGTAAGTAAAGCGGCTTTTTCTTTGTGATTCTAAATCATTTCCTGTCTCATTCACCTAGGGGCCTTGTTCATACATGAATAAGGGAATCAGGAGACTTTAACCTTTAGATGTGGGTGGAGACTGTAGAAAATAAACATTCCCATCCCTTTCCTTTTGGACCAGTGGAAAGGACTTGGTGTGGGAGCAAGAAGTTCCGTGATAAAATCACAGATCTACCATCATTATTATTTGTTTATCTTTAACTTCTCAAAGTATGAGTTTCCTAACAGTAAAATGGGGATAATATGATCTAATATGGGCAGATTCCTAAGCATAGGCACTGAACAATTTCTTTTTTTGCATTATTTGTCATCACGAGAACATTGTGAGGGCGTTAAGGTTAGTTTTCTAAGCTCTATTTCTCATTTTAAAATGATGGATGAAAACAAAAGCAACACAACACTTAGGACATACTTGTTATGTATAAGCTTAGAGCTAGGCACTTTCCCATAAATCTTTCCATATTATAAGCAATTGTTTTAGTCTGCCAAAGGAGTACAGATACAAAGTACCAGAAATCTGTTGGCTTTATAAAGGTTATTTATTTGGGATAAAAGCTTACAGTCCGAAGGCCATGGAAAGTCCAACTCAAGGTAACATACAGGTACTCACTCACCAAAGTCAGCTGCCATGTGTTGAAGCAACACATGGCCTGGTCCCTCAGGGTTTCCTGTATTAGTCTCTGGCATTGGGCTCATTTCTTTCAGGGCCTACTCAGCTGCTCAGCTACTCTTTTCTATTCAGCTACAAGCTATAAGGTGAAAAGCTCATCTCTCCCTGGGGTTCCAGGATCAAATATGGCAGAGATCTCCCTCTCTTCTTGTCTGTCTTGTGTGAGTGTCCATTTATATAAGCCCACCAATGCTGCAGACACTTAAACTGAGTCATGTTTTACTGACATGTTTGAATAATAACCCTAAGCTTAACAAGTAATTTAATCAAAGACATCTCAGATGAATCTAGTACAATCAAAGGGTATCACACCCAGAAGTGTAGATTAGTTTGCAAAACTAATCTTTCTATTTTTGGAATTCATATATACTCTCAGACTGCCACAGGGATAAATCAGTTCATCTTAAAGTCCTAATAGAGTTCAAACTTTTAAAGAAATGTTTGAAATAGTAAACATGGTTTCCAAGTGCCTCTTAAACTGTGTGTTATTTCTTATTTTATTTATAGATAATGTTTCCTGATCAGCGGGTAAAGTATTGGCCATGAAATTTACTCCTGCTCTCCTTCCATGCCAATAGCAGACATCATTAATAAATTGTAGTACTCCCTTCCTCAAAGCTTAGATGTGACTTTAGAATTCTTCTCACCAATTTTCTCCAGGAAGCATCTCCTAAATGGAAAGAGTGCCACTTAAGACAAAATCTGTTTGTAACCCAATCAAGTGTGGTTCATTCTTTCCCCCCACACTGAAAATCTAGCTATTTAAAAATTCATAATAATTTATCTTCATCTCAACTCTTCCTGTCCTCCCATTATTACCTTCAACTAATTTTGTGTTCTCAGTGATCAAAGAAAAACTTAAAATAAGTTTGGATATGGATGCACCAATCTTATGATTATGCTCATACCATAAAATCTTCTGGAATGAATATCTCTTTTTCCTAAGGGCAGATACTACAATGTCACTGTGATAGCTTTCAACTTTTCCACTGAAATTATGTTAAAGCTTCCATAACTAAGTTCATCCTCCTGAGTTTTTCACAGAATGCAAATATTCAGAAAATAGTATTTGTTGTATGTTTTTTTTTGTGTGTGTGTGTGTGTATGTGCGTGCTACATTGTAAATGCTGAGGGCAACATGCTGATTGTAGTGACCATAGCCAGCATCCTGGCACTTCTGGACTCCCCCATGTACTTCTTTTTTACTTTCCGTCCTTCCTGAATGCATGATTATACTCTGTCATCACTCCAAAGTTACCTGTGGACTTTGTCTATGAAAGGCAAACCATCTCCTTCCAGGGCTGCATAACCCTCTTTGCTGAACACTTCTTTGCTGGGGTGGAGGTGATTGTCTTCACAGCCAGGCCTATGACCAATATATTGCCATTTGCAAGCCCTTTCTCTACCCTTCTATCATGAACTGGAAGCTTTGAGGCATTCTAATTGTGGTAGCCTGAATTCTGAATTTGTGATACAATTCTCTTTACTTTCCAGCTGCTTTCTTTGTCCCCAATGTCTTTGATCACGTCACATACCACTTGTACCCATTGTTGTACATTGCCTGCATTAACACTAAAATCCTTGGGCTTTTGGGGTTTCAAATAAATTCTATACACTATTTAAATTTCTCATCTATTCTAAAACTTTAAATAGTATATAATACCATTGTTCGTTTTCCATTCTTTTTATTCCCCTTTCAACATTCCTTCTCCCATCTCCTGCCAAATAAATATATTGTTCTCAGTGATCTGATTTTTATTCTGAAGTTATTTTTGATGTCAATAATTAGAAACTTTACCTTAGTAAGATACAGTCTTAATGGTCAGCATTTGAAGTAGGCTCTAATTTATCCTAAGTTTATGTGTGAGGAAAAGATACATCAAAACTCAAAATAGTTCAAACTTTAGTTATCATCTATTTCAAATTTTAAGGTTCCTATGAGTGAATGATCACACTTATCAGTTTCAAGAAAACACTCACAGTACTTTGACAGAAACCGGAGTCCATTTTAAATAGTCATTCAATGTACCATGAATATTTAATGAGCTTTCATGATCAGCTTATCTCAGAGCTTGAAGGAACCTCAAGAGATCATTGACCCAGCTTCTTGCCTTTGGGCAGTTCAATGAAATCCTAGAAAATCACTCTTTGCAAAATTTCACCAACTTAACTGAGAAGCTTGATCATTGCCTCAGATCTGGGAATTGATTTAAAGACTCCCGACTGAGAAGTGTGATGTTGGATCTCAGTCACTGGCTTTCTTATTTCCCAGGCCAAGGGAGCTTATGGGATTACTATACTCTGTTTTTAAAGAAAAACACTTGAAACTTGTCATTAAGAGATTTGGTTTCTAAGCTCATTTGTGTTACTAATTAGCTAGGTGAGCTACGTGAGCTATTTCCTTCTCTTGGCCTCAATTCCACATATTTTAGGAAGATGAATAGAACATATAAATGTTTTTTCAACACTTTATCTGAGCCAGGTAACCTCTTTTTAAATATTTTCTTAGTCTTTACAGAGAGTTTTTAAAGCTAAGCCTTCTTATTCCCATTTAATTGGTGTGAAAGTGAGGCTCAGAATCTTTATGTGACTTGCCATAAATCTTCCTCAAGATTCTTTGAGTCCATTTTATTTTTCTGGAATTTTGGTAATACAGCATTTATTAACAGGTCAATACTTTGGAAAAATCAAAGAAGATATATCCCACAACCATGGGACACTAAACTTAACAAAACTCAAAGTTATTTGTGGAAATTATTTTGGGGAACTGGTCCAATCTCACCCTCTCCGTTCGTAGCCCTGCAGATTCCTCCTGCACCGTCGGTCGTACCTGGGGTATCAGGCTTTATGTTTCAGCCACCGACGCTGGCACGTTCCTTCATATAAAAAAGGAACTTGTAGAAGCGCACCCCCTGTCCATGGGTCCTAATAAAGTCCTGGACCCCCTGGTCAACCCAGTCCCCCTGCCACCAATCTCACTTCAAGCCAGGTTACAAATGCAACAGTTATGTCCGCTACACCCAACGCTACCTCTCTTAATTCTTACCCAAGTATCATTAGCCCAATTTGGCAAATAATTAACGCTACCTTCCTTGAACTCAATGCTACCCAACCCAATTTTACTCACAATTGCTGGTTATGTCTTTCTGTTAAACCCCCTTATTATGATGCCATAGCCCTTAATGCCACCTTTAACACTTCCTCCAATGACAACCCTCCATAATGTCAGTGGAACAAAGACAAAACCAGTGGCCTCACCATACAGTCCGTCCTGCACACTGGACAGTGTGTAGGTAATGTCTTTTTTTTTTTTTTTTTTTTATTGTGGGTAAAAATCAAAATTCTCACAATACATACAAACATTTGCAAAATGATATATAAATATATATGCATATATGTGTATTTCCTTACAAAAATGTTATATATATATATTTTAAGAGGTGCTTAGATTACCTAAAATATTACACGGAACCCACTGGGATTCCCATGTTGCCCACCTCCCACACCTCCCACCACATTGCAAACAAACATCTCCCACAGTGTGGCCCACCAACCTCAATGAATTTACACATCCTGAAGCCTTGCGACCAACCATACACCACAGTTCACAATGTAGACCACACTCTCTCCCACTCAGTTCTGAGTGGTGTGTGCTGATTTAAAATGGCCTACATCCATTGCCACAACAGTACTCAGGACAACCTCCAACTCCCAAAGAAGCCCCTGTATTTCAACTGCTCATCCCCTCCCTACCCAAAAACTGTCAAGTGGCCACTGGCTCCACCTCATTGTTATAATTTCTTGCATTGCAAGAATCACCATATGTGAGCAAGAGAATACCATCAAGTCCACTCTAGTCCATATTTCTTCCCCCAATCCAGAGGCGACTGGGATGGTGATGTCCACTCCAACTCCAAGTGAGAGAGGGCTTATATCCCATGGATATGGTGGGTGGGATGATCCTGCCTGCAGATGCAGGCCCTCTCCATTCCCTGGGATGGCCATTTCCCATCGTTGTCTCCTCACCAGGTGACTTGGATGAGTCCATTGAGCTGTAGGGTAGGAGTTGCAGCTCCACCTAGATTTCATGCACACCTGGCACATA
>JAKSZT010054372.1:619867-631737 GCA_026826555.1 Tolypeutes matacus | reverse complement strand
CCCCAGCAACCACCTTTGTCCATAGCTGCCAGCCAGAGGGCAGAGCATTCAATGCTGTCCATTCTGAGGTAGGAGATGGACACCAGCAGGTACAGTTGTAGCAGTTACTCAAAGAGATTTCCTGTCAAGATTCTTTCTTTTTTCATTACTCTCTTATGGGTTGTATCCAGTCTTCTCCTGGTGTCCTAAGCCCTAAAACATTTTTTTTCCAGGCCATTACTCTCTTTCTCCTAGCTATTCTTCTGAGAGAGAAATGAGTCCTGTGTCTCTCTAACATTCCATCTATCTGGAATGAACATGCTATTTTGATTACCATAGCTTGGTAATATGCTTTAAAATATGGAAGTGCAAATTTTCCAAATCCATTCAGCTTTGTCAAGTTTTTGGTTATTCAGGTCCTCTATTCCTTCAAACTAAATAGGATAATTGGCTTTTACATTTCTCCAAATAGGCTTTTGGAAATTTTATTGGGATTGCATTGACTACATAGGTCAGTTTAGGAAGAATTGACATCTTGACAATATTTAATCATCTGATCCATGAACACGGAATGCCCTACCATTTACTTTGGTCTTCAATGATTTCTTTAAACAAAGTTTTATAGTTTTCACAGTATAAGTCCTTTACATCCCTGGTTTAAATTTATTCTTAAATATTTTATTCTTAGTTGCTATTTTGAATGGGAATTTTTTCTTGATTTATTATTCTGATTGTTTACTGCTTGTGTATATTAACATTACTGATTTTGGGGTGTTGAATTTGTACCCTGCCATTTGCTGAATTCATTTATTAGCTCTAGGAGATTTATTTTGGATTTATCAGTATTTTCTGTATATAGGATAAAATCATCTGGAAATAAGAATGAAAATAATGAAAGTTTTAATTCTTCCTTTCAAATTTGAACACTTTTATTTCTTTTTCTTGTCTAATTGCTCTATCTAAAATTCCAGTACAGTGTGGGATAACAGTGGTGACAGTGGGCATCCTTGTCCTGTTTCTGGTCTTAGAGGGAAAGGTTTCAGTCTTGCCCATTGTAGCAGTTTGGTATTATTTATGAATTCCAAAAATAGATAGTAGATTATGTTTATAAATTGGTTTGTTCCTCTGGGCATATAAGATTATATAGGACTCAGTGGTTTCACTTTTATTTCATTAAATAATGATTGCAGATTTGCTTGAACTCTACCCTGCAGAGAAGGGAGTTTGGAGTTTTGATCCTGGAGCCTGAGAAGTAAACACATAGAGAAGCAGATATGTGAGGAAGGAGAGAATGCTCAATTGGACATGGTCCCGGAAAGAGAGGTGAGCTGTTTGTCTAATACTCTACAGCTGGCCTTGTGGAGAGAGCAGAAGAGCTGGGTCTGAAGAGAGGAATCCAGGAACCTGAACCATTGCAGACATTTACAGCCATATTGCTCCAATACGTGGAAACAGACTTTGGTGAAACTAAGTTATGCTTTATGGCCTGGTAACTGTGGGCTTCTACCCTAAATAAATACCTTTTATAAAATCCAACAGATTTCTGGTATTTTGCATCAGCACCCCTTTGGCTTACTCATATATGCTCTTTAATCATTTTTAGGAAGTTTCCTTCTATTCTTAGTGCTTTAAGCACTTTTATCAAGAAGGGGTTGTAGGCCTTGACAATCTTTTTTTTCCACATCATTTGCGATTATTTGTTTTTCTATTTTCACTGTGTTAAAGTGGTTTATTAAATTCATTTGCCCATGTTTAAAAAATTGCTCACCAGGCATAAATCCCATTTGATCTTGGTATGTAATTCTTTTAATGTGAGTTTGCTTTCAGCTTTGCTTGTATTTTGTTGAGAATTTTACATATATATTATTCAAAGATAATTGTCTGTAGTTTTCTTAACTTGTGGTAACATTTTAATATAAAACTTTACTTTTAGAGAAGTTATAGATTAACAGAAATGTTACATCAAAGGATAGCAGATTCTGCTATAACCCACCCCATTCCCCTCCCACATTTTCCCCTATTAATATCATCTTACATTAATGTGGTTCATTTGTTACAACTGATGAACCAATATTGAAGCATTGCTATTAACCAAGGTGTGTAGTTTATATTATTGTTACACTTTGTTTGCACTGTAGAGTTTTATAGATTTTTGGAAAATGTACGATGGCTTGTATACACCATTGCAATATCATGCAAAACATTTCCAATGCCCTAGAAATGTCCTGTGTACTACCAATTCTTCCCTCCTCCACCCCTCAATACCTCTGATAGACACTATCTTTATATGAATGTTACAAGTTCTTCTCTTCCTAAGGTAACAATAACTCTACTTTTTCTATGGTTGCATTTGCCTTTATGTTTGTTCATTCCTCAAAACTTGTGGTATCTTTATGTGGCTTTTGGTTTGAGGGTGATGTTGGCCTTGTAGAATGTATTAGGGAGCAGTTGCCTCTCTTCATTTTTTTCAGTCTGAGCAGAACTAGAGTTAAATCATCTTAGAATATTTGGCATAATTCCACTGTGAAACCATCTGTTCTTGACTTGTTTGTTGGGAGGTTTTTGATTTTTAATTCAATTGCTATACTAGTAATTGTATTGCTGAGATCTATTTTTTTCTTGAGTCCATTTAGTTAGTTTGTGTGTTGCTATGAATCTGCCCTTTTCATCTAAGTTATCTAATTTATTGGTGTGGAGTTCTTCATAGTATCCTATTATTGTCTTTTTTATTTCAGCAAGTTGGTAGTAATGTCCTCTTTTTAAAATCTGATTTTTGTTATTTGTATCTTCTCTTTTTTTCTTTGTCAGTCCCGTTGAAGTTAGCTGTCATAAAGATAGGAGAATTTCTCTTTTTTACCCTAAC
Organism: Tolypeutes matacus; assembly: GCA_026826555.1. Lineage (NCBI taxonomy): Eukaryota > Metazoa > Chordata > Mammalia > Cingulata > Chlamyphoridae > Tolypeutes > Tolypeutes matacus. The sequence goes on along the minus strand of JAKSZT010054372.1, from coordinate 628,895 downwards.
TTTTCAGCCGCTTCCTCCTGCTCTTCCCTGGTTGAGGTATGGTATTCTTCTTGATACCAGAGTTTCAAAATAACTTTTCAGACAGTCCTTGCCATTTTAAAGTATTTCTGGTGGAACGACTGATTCCTGGAACTCCCTACTCTACCATCTTCCCAAAATCCATATTGCAATCATTTTGATAGCAGAAACTGATCAATAATATATTTTTCTTTTTGATAAACTATATTTTTTGTGTAATTTTAACTTACAGAGAAGTAGCAAGACATTATCTACAGTTCTTTTGTATATCTCAACAAGTTTCCCTTGATTATAACATCTTACATCACCATAGGTACAGTCATCAAAATTATGAATGAACATTAATACATTACTGTTGGCTAAATTTCAGGCTTTATTCATATATCACTAGTTTTTCCACTATTGCCATTTTTTTTTTCAGTTAATGGAGCCCATCTAGGACAACACATTATATGTAAGACAGTTATCTTTTTAAAAACTTCAAATCATTAATTGTTTAATCATTGTCATCAGGACACTGTGCTATCTATTGTTGAAGATCTTTTTAAAGAAGCTTTAGATTTCATAAATGTTACATCAAAAATATGGGGGATTCCCATATAATAGCTTTTCCTCATTAGCATGGTACATTTCTTACAAGTAATGAACACATAAAGGTCTATAGTTTACATTATCATTTATACTTTACTTTGCAGCCCACAATTTTATTTATTGACAAAATGTATAATGGTCTATATCCATGCTTGCAATGTCATGCAAAACAATTCCACTGTCCCCAAAATGTCCCATGTTACACCTATTCTTCCTTCTTGCTCCCCTCAGAACCTCTGGTGACTACTGCCTTTATACCAATGTCACAAGTTCTTACTATTACTGAAATAATAATAAGTCTACTTTACTTCATAGTTGTACTCCCCCCTTATCATTCTTCAATCTTGAGGATTTGAGGATGTTGATACTTACTCTGTTTCTGATTGAGAGGGGACTTAGATCTCAAGGGGCAGATGGATGGAACTTTTAATTTCAGTTGTAGATAACTCTGTTTTTTTGTGATGGGCATTGTCCATCATCATCCTTTGGTTAGTTGTTCTGGGTGAATCCAATGAACTGGAATGTCAGTGTTGACTGCATATCTGCTGATATTCAGGGTTCACTGGCATAAGAGTAGACCAAAGATTTAAAACTCTTGGACAATTATTTAATGGATTTAGTGCTAATTATAGGTTCAATAAAAGAGGCATAAGAGCCATGTGTAGGAAAATTATAAGTGAGTCTAACTCTGATATATTGGGGGGATAGATTATCATAAATTTTAAGGAAAGGCCCACTGACAAGGTGCTGAATTCCTGGGGTTGTGTGTTCTGTCTACAGTGTCCATATATTTCTAGAGCCCTCATGTGCCCATCTGCTTGAGGCACTGTTTACTGCAGAGGTCAGTGAGATCCTCTGTTGAGATCCTCTGATTCATCTGTTAATGGACATTTGGGTTGTTTCCACCTTTTGGAAATAGTAGATAATGTTGCTATGAACATTGGTATGCACATATTTGTTTATATCCTGCCTTTCAAATCTTCTCAGGATATACCCAGCAGTGGAACTATTAAATCATATGCCAGATCTATAATTACCTTCCTGAGGAACCACCAAACCATCCACCACAATGGCTGCATCATTCTACATTCCCACCAGTAGTGGATGAGTGTTCGCCTTCCTCCACATCCTCTCCAGCACTTGTAGTTCCCTGTTTATTTTTAAAGTTGCCAGTCTAATAGGGGTAAATTGATATCTCACTGTAGCTTTTATTTGCATTTCCCTAATAGCTATTTATGTTGAGTATATTTTCATGTGCTTTTTAGCCATTTGTAATTCATCTTTGGAAAAGTGTCTATTCAAATCTCTTGCCCATTTTTAAAATAGTCTTTTTATACTCAAGATATAATATATGTTGGATATTAGGCCCTTATAAGATAAAAGGTTATGAAATATTTTCTCCCATTGAGTGAGCTGCCTTTTCACTTTCTTGACAAACTCTTGTGAAGCACAAAAGTTTTTAATTTTGAGGAGGTCCCATTTATCTATTTTTTTTCTTTCATTGCTTTTCTTTGGGTATAAAGTTTAGGAAAACATTTCCTACTACAAGATCTCATAGATATTTCCCTACATTACATTCTAGGAGCTTTGTGATTTTGGCTCTAATATTTAGATCTTTGTTCCATCTTGAGTTATTTTTTGTATACAGTGTGAGATAATGACTCCTCTCTCATTTTTTTAAATATAGGAATCCAGTTCCCCCAGCACCATTTGTTGAAGAGGCCATTCTTTTCTAGAGTGGACTTGGAGGTCTTTCAAATATCAGTTGACCCTTTATGTGAGGATCTAAATCAGAACTCTTATTTCAGTTCCGTTGCTCAATATGTCTATCCTTGTGAGAAAATCATGCACTTTTGACCACTCTATCTTTAAAGTAGCAGATTCCCCCAATTTCATTTTACCTTTTCAACATGTTTTTGGTATTCAGAGCCCTTGACCTTCCAAATAAATTTCATATATTTTTTTTAACAATCCAGTAAAAATGCTGTTGTAATTTTTATTGAGATAAAATTACATTAAATCTGTAAATCAATTTGCATAGGTCAAACATCTTAATGAAGTTTAGTCTTCCGATCCATGAACATGGAATATTCTTCAATTTACTTAGGTCTTATTTGATTTCCATTAACAATGTTGTGTAGCTTTCTGTGTACAAATTCTTTACATCATTAGATAAGTTTTTTCCTAGATATTTGATTCTTTTAGTTGGTATTTTAAATGGATTTTTTTTTCTTGATTTGTTCCTCACATTCTCATTATTTATATACTGAAATGCTACTGATTTTGCATGTTGATATTATATACTGCCACTTTATTGATCTTATACATCAGATCTAGAAGCTTTGTTGTAGATTTTTCAGGGCTTTCTATGTATAGGATCATGTCATCTGCAAATAGGGAAATTTTTACTTCTTTTCCAATTTGGATGTCTTTTATATCTTTTTCTTGCCCAAGTGCTTGATTAAAAAATTTTAACACAATGTTAAATAGAACAGTGACATGGGGCATCTTTTTTTTTTTGTTCCAGATCTTACAGGGGAAGCCTTTAGCATTTCACCATTGAATATGCTGTTAGCTGTGGGTTTATCATATATACTCTTTTTATCATGTTGAGAAAGTTTCCTCCTATTGCTATCTTTTGAAGTGTTTTTATCAAGAAAAGATGCTGTATTTTGTTAAATACTTTTTCTGCATCAATAAAGATGATCATGTGATTTTTTTTTCTTTATATCTGTTAATGTGGTGTATTACACTGACTGATTTTCTTATGTTGAACCATCCTTGCATACCAGGGATGAAAGCCACTTGGTCATGGTATATAATTCATTTAGTCCATTGTTGAAATGATTAGCAATTATTTTTTTTGAGGATTTTAGCATCCAGTTTCATTAGAGAGATTGGTCTGTAGTTTTCTTTTCTTGTGGCCTCTTTATATGGCTTTGGAATTAGGGTGATGGTGGCATCATAGAATGAGTTAAGCGATGTTCTCTCCATTTGTGTTTTTTGGAAGTTTAAGCAGGATTGGTGTTTGTTCTTTCTGGAGTGCTTGGTAGAATTCACCTTTGAAACTAACTAGTCCAGGGTTTTTCTTAGTAGGGAGGTTTTTGATGACTAATTCAATCTCTTTACTTGTGTTCAGTCTGTTGAGTTCATCAATTTGTTCTTTCATCAATGTAGGCTGTTTCTGTGTTTCTAGAAATTGGTCCATTTCATCTAAATTATCCATTTTGTTGGCATACAATTTTTCAATGTACCCTCTTATGATACTCTTATTTCTTTGGGATCAGTGTTGATAACCCTCCCTCATTTTATTTTATGTACTTTCATCTTCTTTCTTTCTTTTTTAATCTAGCTAAGAATTTGTCAATTTTATTAATCTTCTCAAAGAACCAACTTTTGGTTTTGTAATTTTTTCTTTTTCTTTTTTTAATTCTCCATTTCATTTAGTTCTTCTCTAATCTTGTTATTTCCTTTTTTTTTTTTTACTTGTTTTTGGATTAGTTTGTTGCTCTTTTTCTAGTTCTTCCATGTGTTCAGTTATGTCTTTGGTTTCAGCTCTTTCTTCTTTTTTAATATAAGCATTTACGGCTGTAAATTTCCCTCTCAGCACAGATTTTGCTGTATCCTATAGTTTTTGATATGTTTTGTATTCATTTTCATTTGTTTCAAAGTAGTTACTGATTTCTTTTGCAATTCTTCTGCAATTTCCTCCTTGCCTTACTGATTGTCTAAGATCATGTTGTTTAACTTCCATATCCTTGTGCCTGCTCTGTTTCTCTACCCCTTATTAAATTCCACCTTCATTTGTTGGGGTCAGATAAATTACTTTTGTTAATTTCAATATTGCTGAATTGGATAGTTGTTCTGTGGCATATCATGTGGTCTATCCTGGGGATTAATCCATGTGTGCTCAAGAACAATGTACATCCTGCTGTATTTAGGTATAATATTCTGTATATATCTGCTAGGTATAGATCCTGTAATGTATTATTCAAAGCTTCTATTCTTTATTAACCCTCTGTCAAGATGTTCTGACTAATGGTGATAATGTTTTATTACATTTTAACAATAATTTTGGAAATTCCTTTTATCTGAAACAAGAGGGGGTTCATTTGTTTATATATAAGGGATATTTTAGTTCTAAGTTTATCTAACTTTCAGAGTTCTCAAGATAAGTACTGCAAAAAAAACCACTTAATACTTAGATTAATAATGAACATTGGCTTTCCTCCTTACTCCCCACTAAATTTAAAGTATTTACTGTAATAGTAGTGAATCCTTGTGGGTGCAATGGTCAAAGTAAAGTAGTTAGACATTGAGATCAGTTAAAAGCATTGTGAATTTGAAAATTACATCTACACTGTAACCAAACAAAATATTTAACATATTTAAATCAATTAAATGATGAGTAAAAGCAATCAGCCATGTTGATGGTTAGGTAAGAATAAGGTGTAAAAATGTTGGCATTACTGCTGAATATTAATGGTTCTAGGGACTTGTTCTTGACAGTCATTGTGAACTTCTGTGTTTCTTACTGCATAAATGTTTTTATGTGTATTGTTTTATCTGATTCTCACAAAAACCATATCAGCCACATTCTAATTATAAACATTTTACAGAAGTGGAAACTAAGGCTTCAAGGATTTTAAGAGACTGGTTCTGAGACACTCAACTAATTAGAAGACCATTGATTTGAACCAAGCTCATTATGAATATGGTGTCCATATTCTTACTCATTTCATTTCTTTGTCTGTTCTGCTTTGACCTTAGTCTAAACTGACCACTATTGGCTAATATATTTATAAATATTACATTTTAATAGACGTTTTATGATAAATCTGAAGACTTTATTGTGTTGGTTTTATGTTTCCAGTTTTCTGGGTGACAATTTGGAACTGTATGTGGATTTCATGGTTCAGATACATTTTAATGAATAATTAAATCTTGAAAACACAATATAAATGGTTGTTTTAATGAAAGCACACAGGCATTAACATAGATTTGTATATTTGTTAGTTTTTTGAACTTTGCAAACTATTTTGGTCATTCTAAGTGGAATTCTTAAAAGCCAGGTTACTAATAATTTTCACAATAAACCCCACTTTACTTTTATTCATTTACTTAAAAAAACATACAAATGTATAAGCCATATAATTGATAAGTTTCTGTTAAAAGTTCAGGTGCAGACACAAATATCCTTCAAAGTAGGTTCTACCTATGTAAAATGAAGTCAAAATTTGAAATAATTTTCTGAATGACTCATGGAAAAGCTTTCTGTGAATAAGGCAGCTAGGTTTTTAAATGAAAGAATAATAACAACAATTTATAAGGGCACTTTATCATAAGGAATGTTTTCACAGTTTAATTTTGAACTCCAACCTAATTCTGTGACATGAACAGGAAAGTTATATATGAATACCTCCAGTTTGCAATAAAGTAATATAAATTGGAAACATACACCTTGGAAAGCTGAACTTGATCAATTTGGTGCATGTTATTGAAAAAATTGGCAAACAAAATCTTAAGATTTTAGCTTATATTTAGCTTGTTGTTTCTACACCTTACCTATGTCGTTGTTGCCAATTAGTTTCCCTAGTGATGGAGCTATTACCTTGTGATCCTAAATCATTTGTTGTCTCCTTCGTTGAGGGGACTTATTCGTATGTTCACACATGAATATGGGAATCAGAAGACTTTAATCTTTAGAAGTGGGTGGAGACTGTAGAAATGAAACATTCCCACCTATTTGTCTTTTGGACCAGTGGAAAGGACTTGTGTGGAAGCCAGAGGTTTTGTGTTAAAATCCCAGATCCACCATCTGTTTTTTTGTTTATCTTTAATTTTTCAAAGTATGAGTTTCCTACCTGTAAAATGGAGATAATATAATCTAACATGGACTCTTTCGTAAGCACAGGCACTGAGCAATTGCTTTTCTTTCATTATTTATTAGTCATCATGAAAGCACTGTGAGAGAGTTACTCTTAATTTTATAAACACCAGTTCTCATTTTAAAATGATGGATGAAAATAAAAGCAACACAACACTTAGGGCATACTAGTTATGTGTAATCTTAGAGCTAGGTCATCTTAAAGGCCCAATACAGTTCAGACTTTTAAAGGAATATTTGAAATAGTAGGCATGATTTCCAAGTGCCTTTTAAACTGTGTGTTATTTCTTCTTTTATTTGTAGATAATGCTGTCTCCTGATCAGTGATGAAACCATGAAAGTCACTCCTGCTCCCATTCTGTGCCAGTAGCAGGCATCATTAATAAATTGTATTCCCCCTTTCCCTGAAGTTTAGATGTGACTTCAGAATTCTTCTCACCTATTTTCTCCAGGAAGCATCTCTTGTAAGGACAGAGTTGGCACTTGAGAAAAAACTATTTGTCACCTAACCAAATATGGATCTTTTGCTTCCACCACAGCGAAATTCTGTTTATTTTTAAATACATAATAATTTATATCCATCTGAATTCTGCCTGACCTCCCACTACTATTTTCAACTAATTTTGTGTTCTCACTTACAAAAGAAATACAAAATAATTTGCATAGAGACGCATGAACTTTTTTATAAGTATAATAATACCATAAACTTGTCTGAAATGAATTTATTTTTCTTCTAAGGGCAGAATCTACATGCACACTCTGATAGCTTTCAACTTTTCCATTGATATTATATTAAATTAAAGTTTCCATAAATGAATTCATCATCCTGAGGTTTTTACAGAATACAAATGTTCACAAAATATTATTATTATTATTATTATTATTATTATTATTATTATTATTATTTTTACCGGGAGGTCCCAGGGATCGAACCCGGGTCCCTCCATATGGGAGACGGACGCCCAACCAGTTGAGCCACATCCGACCCCCATTATTTGGTTTTTTGTTTTGTTTTGTTTTGTTTTGTTTTTGTCTGTGTGTGTTTTGCTGCATTTCAATTGTTGAGAAACAACTTGCTGATATTGTTGACCATTGCCAGCAGCCTGGCACTCCTGGACCCCTGTATATTTCCTTTTTACTTTCCTGTCCTTCCTGAAAGTTTGATTTTCCTTTTTCACCACCACAAAGATCCTTATGGATATCCTCTATGAGAGGAAAACCATCTCATTCCAAGGTTGTATGATCCTGTTTGCTGAACACTTCTTTGCTGGGGTGGAGGTGATTGTCTTCATAGCTAAGCCTATGACCAATATGTTGCAATTTGAAAGCCCTTACACTAGCCTTCTATCATGAACTGGAAGCTCTGTGGCATTCTAATGGGTGTAGCCTGAACTCAGAATTTGTGATACAAATTCTCTTTAGTTTCCTGCTGCCTTTCTGTGTCCCCAATGACTTTAATCACTTCATGTGTCACTTGTACCCATTGTTGGAGCTTTCCTACACTGACACTCACATCCTTGGTCATTTGGTGGTCAGCAACAGTGGGTTTATCTGCATCACAAACTTCTTGTTACTCATCTCCTACACAGTCATCTTGCTATCTCTGAGAACTCATAGATCTGAAGAGCAGGAGAAAGCTCTCTTCACCTTTGTATCTCACACTGGTATTCTTGCAGTTTTATTCTTTGTCCCATGCATATTTGGTAGGCACAAATCCATTTGTTCTGTCCTTTAACAAAATTGTGGCAACATTTTACACCATCCTAACTCCTGTGCTCAATCTTTTGATTTACACTTTCAGGAATAAGGAAGTGAAAAATGCCATCAGGAATGTGTGGAATAGATTGGTGGTGCTTTCAGAAGAAAAATAAAACATTAAATTCAAGTTGAAGAAAGAAATTAAAATAACATTAGACAAAACTTTTATGGGGAATGGATCTTGTAAGACAGGAGTAATGAAATGCAATAGAAAAAGAATTAACATGGGGGTCAGGAAATTATGTTTCTACCTTTGAAAACCCAACAACTCTGAGTTGCTACTCAGTATCTTTATATGTAAATTCAAAGGAGTTGAATTTTATGCTTTTTATGATATAATAATGAACAAATTGAATGAAAAAGAAGAACCACTTTACTTAGCAGACTGCTTACCACTCACACTAACCTTGTACCTTAGTGGAAGAAGACAAAACTATTTAGAGATTAAAAAAAGAAATTTCATTAAACTATTTCAAGGGAAAAGACGTTATTTTTAGGACACTGAATATAAAGGAAAAACGGTCAGAGCTCAGGAGGGGGTAGAGATAGGGTATTCTTAGAACTTCAATTGCAGCTCTAGAGGGGCCAGAGGTCCTCAACTAGTTTTGTTCCCTCAGCAGGGCAGAATAGATAGTGAATTAAGCTAGGTAGTAAAAGTGGGTTTATTCACCAGTGAACAATAGAATTGTATAACTGCAAATCATTCTCCCCATTAAGGTACTTCTCACTCACAATTTTTATACTGGTTGAAACAAAGAAAGTTAATCATTAGTG
>JAKSZT010054372.1:535036-547500 GCA_026826555.1 Tolypeutes matacus | reverse complement strand
TTTTTTTTTTTCTTTTTTATTGTGGGTAAAGATCAAATTTTTCACAATACATACTAATATTTTAAAAATTATATATGAATCTATATGCATATATGTGCATTAGCTTACATAAACATTATTTCTTTACACACACACACACACACACATATATATATATATTTTTTAAAAGGTGCTTAGGTTTCCTAAATATTTCACAGAAATTACAGAGATTCCCATGTTTCCCACTTCCCACACCTCCCACAACATCCCACACAATCATTCTTCATCAGTGTGGCACATCATCCAAAATGGATAGACATATCCTAGGGCCTTGCCACCAAGCATAGAACACAGTTCACATCGTAGAACACACTCTCTACCACACAGTTCTGCATGGTATATGCTGATGTAAATTGGCCTACATCCGTCATCTCAATGCCACTCAGGACAACACTCAAGCCCTGAAAAAAAACCCTGTATTTCAACTGCCCTTTCCTTCCCTGCCCAAAAAGCCTCCAGTGGCCACTGGCTCCACCTCACCGTTATAATTTCTTACATTGCTTGATTCACAATATATCTACAACAGAATACCATTAAGTCCACTCAAGTCCATATCTCTTCCCCCAATTCTGAGGGGAATGGGATGATGTCTACTCCACCTCCAAGTGAGGGAGGGATTATATCCCATTGATACAGTGGATAGGATTATCTTGCCTACGGCTGCAGGCTCTCTCCATTCCCTAGGATGACGCTGCCCAGGGTCATCTCCTCGCCATGTGACTTGGATGATTCCATTGAGCTGTAGGTTAGGAGTTGCTGCTTCATTGAGATTCCACGCACACCTGCCACATAGGTTAGCCAGAGGCTCCAGTCTCTGGAAGTACACCTAAAATCTCCAGCATCACATATAAGTTTGAATAGAAGGGACTGATGGACCATATGCAGGGAGGACTTATTTGAGTCCAACTCTGTCACTCTCAGGAGCACAGATTACAAAGTAGATCCCGCTAATAAGGCACCAATTTCTGTGGCTATCCCCACTTATATAGGACCTGGGTGTGTCCAGAGCCCTCAGGAACCCCTCTGTGTGAGGTGATATCCACTTTGGTGTTCTATGAGATCTTACTGTGTTGTGCGTAAGCGTTGCCTCTGGGATGACCTCTCGACTCTCTTTAAACTCTCTTAGACACGTGAATTCATTTCTCTTTACATTTTCCTCCTTTTTTCAAGGTCTTTTTCCAATCATGTTTCCAGTTGGCTCTCGGTATTAATCTCTCATTGCCAGGGGGTTTCATCCCCAGGAGTCATGTCCCATGTTGGGGGTAAGGTAATGCTTTCATATCTTGAGTTTGGCTTAGAGAAGCCAATTTTGAGCAACAAGCAGGCTCTCAGGAGGCAACACTTAGGCACCCCATAACAGTAGGCTAAGTTTCAATCACAAGAGCAAAGACTCATAAGACTAGTCATCAATAAAAAGCACCCAACAGTGGGCCATCCTCTTTTGTCAGACACTACTCCTGCACTCACGGGACTGTTGCTGCTCCCTTGGAGAATGTGGCAGAGCTCTCCAGGCTGGAATTTTGAATTACCTGTTTTATTGAGTGATTGTCTACAAACCATTGACATGCCCCATTCCTTGATCATTTGAAGAATTTCATATATCTTTCATATATATTCGGATGTACTTACTCCCATGAATCCCCCATCCCAGACAACCCCCACCAATGATTCTCTGCAGCCCCCATTGTAACCCTTCTTTGATCTAAACCTTCCTTGAACATGAAGCCCATATAACAACCAAATACAATTAATAGGATAAATAAATAATAATGATAAGCTTAAATGCAAGGAATAAATACAAGGGAACTCAGAAGAAAAAATAACAAACTAAAAATAAATATAATTAGTGGATTGGGACATTCAAGAAATAGGAAAAAAACAAAAAAATTCCTTTTTAAAAATATTATTCTTTTTCCCTTTTATCACTGTATTATCAGATGTTGTGGGTACCGTGACACCTTCCACCTTTCATTCCCCACTGTCTCCCAAATTTTCCTTTAATTTTCAAGGACGTTTTAGGTCACAGCAAAGTCACACACAGAATACTAGAGACTCCCACATACCCAAATTCCCTCCCACTTCCCCAACCCATATTAAAACATTTTTTAGAAATGGATGTTATCATTGTTATATTCAGATATTAAAATATAGCAACTAAACCTTGTCAATGGTTTACAATATAGTTTACAATTTAGATGGTACAGTTTTGTAATTTTTGATATTTACCATGTCCTGTGTCCATTAATATAATGTAATGAAAAACCTTTCCCATTACCACTAAATACCCCATTTGATATTAACTGTTCCTTCCTACCCATCCCCCTGTGCCATATGACACTCTCCTGTCTTGACTCATGGAATGACAAGATTCATAGTTACATGCCCTGAGTATTCCAACCTGCCCTTCCTAACCTAACCTTCTGTCAACTCTGCGCCACCAAAGCCAGTAATATCACTGCCCATCTCTCCTATCCTTCAATATGCAAATATACACTATCCCTTTACCATAGTTTATATCCATATGGGTGATGGCTCACAGCCTACACTTCTCTTTCTCTCCCTTGTTAACCTATCTTTCAGACAATGGTTCTCAGAGACTGCTCATTTTCCTCATTTCAAATCAGTGAGGTCAGGTCATAGAGTGTTCATCCTTCAATGCCTGGCTTTCTTCACTTGACATAAGGACTTCAAGATTAATCCACGTTATTCTGTGTGTTAGAATTTTATTCGTTCGTACAGCTGAGTAATATTCCATTGTAAGTATGTACCACGTTTTGCTTATCCATTCATCTGTTGATGGGCACCGGGGCTGATTCCAACTTTTGGCAATGGTGAACAATGCCAGTATGAACATTGCTGAGCATATATCTGTTTGTGCCTTTGCTTTCAGTTCTTCTGGGTATTTATCCACCAGTGGAATTGCTGGATCATATGGAAGATCTATTGTTACTTTTCTGACGAACTGCCAAACTCTCCTCCACAGTGGCTGGACCATTCTGCAATCCCACCAGAAGTGGATGAGGGTTCCTATTCCTCCACATCCTCTCCAACACTTAGAGTCTGCTGTTTTTTTAATAGCTGCCATTCTGATGGGTGTAAATGGAATCTCATTGCAGTTTTGATTTGCATTTCCTTGATAGAAAGCGCTATCAATCATTTATTAATGTGCTTTTTAGCGCTTGGTATTCCTTCCTTGGGGAAGTGTCTTTTCAGGTAACTTGCCAATTTTTTAAATCGGTTGTTTCTCTTTTTGTTTTCAGGGTGTAGGATTTCTTTATATATGCAGGATACTAGGCTCTTATCAGATATATGGTTGCGAAATATTTTCCCTCATTGGGTAGGCTGCATTTTTATTTTCTGAATAACATCCTTTGAGGTGCAGAAGTTTTTAATTTTGATGAGATCCCATTTATCTATTTTTTCTCTTGCTCCTCGTGCTTTGGCTGTGAAGTTTTGAAATCATTTCCTATTACAAGGTCCTGTAGATATTTTCCAACATTATCTTCCAAGGTCTTTATGATTTTGGCTCTTATATTTAGATCTTTGATCCACCTTGAGCTGATTTTTGTATAATGTGTGAGTTGGTATTCTTCTCTCTTTCTTTTGGTTATGGATATCCAGTTCTCCAAACCCCACTTGTTAAAGAGGCCGTTCTCTCCCAACTGAGTGAGCTTGGAAGCCTTGTCAAATATCAAATGACTGTATATGCGAGGATAAATATCAGAACCCTCAATTTGATTCAATTTGTCAGTAGCTCTATCCTTGTGCCAATACCATGCAGTTTTGATCACTGTAGCTTTGTAATATGCTTTAAAGACTGGTAATGTGATACCTGCAACTTCATTTTTCTTTTTCAATATGTCTTTGGCAATTCGAGGCCTCTTGCTTTTCCAAATATATTTTGTGGTTAGTTTTTCCAGTTCCTTAAAAAATATAGTATTGATATTTATAGGGAGTGCATTAAATATGTAGAGTAGTTTGGGTAGGGTAGACATCTTGATGATGTTTAGTCTTCCTATCCATGAACAGGGAATATTTTTCCATTAATTTAATTCTTCTTTGATTTCCATTAACAGTGTTGTATAATTTTCTGTATATAAGCCCTATACATCTTTAGATAAATATATTCCTAGGTATTTGATTCTTTTAGTTAGTATTGTAAATGGCATTTTTCCCCTTGATTTCCTCCTCTGATTGCTCATTATTGGTGTATAGAAATGCTACTGATTGTTGAGCATTGATCTTATAGCCTGCAACATTGCTGAACTACTTTATATATTCCAGAAGCTTTGTTATAGCTTTCTCTGGACTTTCTGTACATAGGATCATGTCGTCTGCAAATAACAAAATTTTTACATTCTTCTTTTCCAATCTCGATGCCTTTTATATACTTTTCTTTACTCAGTGCTCAAGCAAGTACTTCTAAGAAAATGTTAAATAAGAGTGCTTATGGCAGGCACCCTTGTCTTGTTCCCGATCTCAGAGGGAAGGCTTTTAGGATTTCACAATTGAAGAATAGTTAGCTTTCGTTTTTTCATATAAACCCTTTATCATATTTAGATAATTTCCTTCTATTCCTATATTTTGCAGTGTTTTTTTTTTTTTTACATGAAAGAGTGCTTTATTTTGTCGAATGCTTTTTCTGCATCTATAGAAATGATAATGTGCTTTTTATCTTTCAGTTTGTTTGTGTGGTGTTTCATTGATTGATTTACTTATATTGAACCATCCTTGCATACCTGGGATGAAACCCACTTGGTCATGCTGTGTAATCGTTTTGATGTGTTGTTGAATGTAATTAGCAAGTATTTTGTTGAGGATTTTAGCATTGAGATTCATTAGAGAAATTGGTCTGTAATTTCCCTTTCTAGTGGTATATTTGTTTGGTTTTGGTATTAGGTAATGTTGGCATCATAGAATGAGTTAGGCAATTTCCTTCTATTTCTATTCTTTGGAAGAGGTTAAGTAGAATTGCCATTATCTCTTTCTGGAATGTTTGGTAGAATTCAGCTCTGAAGCCTTCTGCTCCTGGGCTCTTCTTAGTTGGGAGGTTTTTTTTTTGTTTTGTTTTGTTTTTATTTTTTTTTATTTATTTATTTTTTATTATGGGTAAAAATCAAAATTCTCACAATACATACAAACATTTGTAAAATGATATATAAATATATATGCATATATGTGTATTTGCTTACAAAAATGTTATTTATATATATATATATATATATACATATATTTTAAGAGTTGCTTAGATTACCTAAAATATTACATGGAACCCACTGGGATTCCCATGTTGCCCACCTGAGGGAGATGTTTGTGTGGGATGTGGTGGGAGGTGTGGGAGGTGGGAGGTTTTTGATGACTGAGTTTATCTCTTTACTGTAGTGGAGTGTTGAGTTCATCAATTTCTTATTTCATCAATGTAGGATGTTTGTGAGTTTCTACAAACTTGACCATTTCCTCTAAATTATAATTCTTGTTGGCATATAATTTTTCAAAGTATCCTCTTATGATATTCTTTATTTCTGTGGGTCAGTAGTGATATCCTATTTCTTGTTCCTTATTTTGTATATTTGCATCTGTTCTCTCTTTTTCTTTGTTAGTCTGGCTAAGGGTTTGTCAATTTTATTGATATTCTCAAAGAACCACCTTTTGGTTTTATTTTTTTCTAGTGCTTTCTTATTCTCTATTTCATTTAGTTTTTCTCTAATCTTTGTTAGTTCCTTCTTTCTACTTCCTTTAGGTTTAATTTATTGTTGTTTCTCCAATTCCTCCAAGTGTGCATGGAGGTCTTCAATTTTAGCTCTTTCTTCTGTTTTAATATATGTATTTATGGCTATGAACTTTCCTCTCAGGACAGCTTTGGCTGCATCCCATAGCTTTTGATATGTTGTGTTGCATTTTCATTTGTTTCAAGGTAATTACTGATTTCTCTTGAGATTTCCTCATTGGCCCTCTGCTTGTCTAAGAGTGTGTTGTTTAACTTCCATATCTTTGTGCCTAACATGTTTTATGGCCCTTACTGAATTCCAATTTAATGCCATTGTCATCAGAGAAATTACTTTGTATAATCTCAATCTTTAGGAATTCATTGAGAGCTTTTCTGTGGCTTAGCATGTGGTCTATCTTGGAGTATGATCCATGTGCACTCGAGAAGAATGTAAATCCTGATGTATTTGGGTATAGTTTTCTGTATATGTATGTTAAGTCCAGGTCCTCTAATGTATTGTTGAAAGTCTATGTTTCTTTCTTGATTCTCTGGCCTGATGTTCTGTCTAATGATGATAATGGTGTTTTAAAGAGCCCTGCTATGATTGTAGAGTCATTTATTTCTCCTCTTAGCTTTTCCAGAGTTTGCCTCATGAATTTTAAGGCACCCCGATTAGGTGTTTAAATGTTTATGATTGTTCTTTTTTCTTGAGGGATTACCCCATTTATTAATATATAGTGTCCATCTTTGCCTCTTACAATAGTTTTGCATTTAAAGTCTATTTTGTCTGATATTAGAATCAGACTCCTGCCGTTTTATGGCTAGTATGTGCTTGTAAATTTTTTTCCAGCCATTTACTTTCAGCCTCCTTGAATCCCTGGGTCGAAGGTGGGTTTCTTGTAGACAGCATATAGATGGATGATATTTCTTTATTCATTCTGCCAATCTGTGTCCTTGAGTGGTGAATTTAATACATTAACATTCAGTGTTATTCCTCACAATGAATTTCTTACTTTAGCCATATTTTCTTTGGATTAATATATGTCATATGTTGTTTTGTTTCTGTTTTTGTCTTTTTAGTTGATTTTAAACTCTCTTAACTCCTGATTTTTCCTTTCAACATGTAGAACTAGAGAAATTGGAATCCTGTAAATTGCTCATGTGTATGTACAATGATGCAAACACTACAGAAAATATTTTGGCAATTCCTCAATAATTTATACACAAAATTATATGATGATTCAGCAATTCTCTCCCTTGATATATAACTTCAAAATCTGAAGAGAAAGAATCAAGTAATTGTGCACAAATATTTAGCTAGCATAATTTAATATTGCAAACAGCTGGAAACAACCTAATTATCTTTCATCTAATGAGTGATAAACAAAATGTATTTTACTCATACATTGGAATTTCGTTCAGCAATAAAAAGGAATGAAGTAATGGTACAAACTTTAGTATATCTTGAAGTGCCAGTTTCTTATTGAAATACTCTCTTAATTTCTGTTTATCTGTGAATATTTTGAACTTTCCATTATTTTTGAATGTCAGTTTTGCTGGATACAGAATTCGTAGCTGGAAGGTTTTTTTCTTTTAGTACTTTGACTATGTCACACCACTGTCTTCTTTCCTCCCTGTTTTCAGATGAGAAATCAGCACTTAATCTTATTGTGCATCCCTTATATGTGATGGTTCTCTTTTCTCTTGCTGCCTTGCATGTTTTCTCTTTGTCTTGAGCATTGGGTATTTTGACGAGTATATGTCTTGCAGTTGGCCTGTTGAGATTTATACTGTTTGGGGTGTGCTTTGCTTCCTGGATCTGCACATACAACTCTCTCAATAGCGTTGGGAGGTTTTTAACCATTATTTCCTTTAACACTCCTGCTATTCCCTTTCCCTTCTCTTCTCCTTCTGGGATGTCCATAATGTGTATGTTGTGTGTTTTGGGTTGTCAGTTAAATCTCTGAGATTGCCAATGAGGAAATCTCAGTTAAAATGTCTGCTGGATTTTTTATATATTTATTGTCTATCTATTCTACTATCTGCTTGATTTCAGCTGTATTGTCTTCCACATCACTAATTCTTTCTTTTGTCTGTTCAAATCTGCTGGTATGTGAATCCATTGTCCTATTGATTTCTTGGATTTTGCCATTGATCGCCATCATATCTGTTATCTTTTGGGGCATGTTTCCAATTTCTTCAGTATGTTCTCCCAGTGTCTTCTCTATGTTCTTAATGTCTTCCTTCACTTCATTAAGTTGTTTCATGATTTATGTTTTGGAATCTTTGATTAGTTGTTCGATGTTCTGCATATAATCCTGGTTTGTACTTTATTCATTGGAGTGGTCCATGTCTTCCTGTTTCTCAGGGTGGTTTGTCATTTTTTCTTACCCTCTCTTCATCATTTTATCTTCCTGGGCTTATTCAGTTGATTAACTTCTCTCTGTCCTCTCGAGTTTTATTTAGTTGGTGTCTCAGTGTGTGTGTTAAGTTTTCTCTTTGACACTTTTTCTTCTTATTTTGTTTCCTTGCTTCTTTCTATATTATGTTGAAGGCAAAAAATTAGTTCCAGAGGAATTGAAAGCTGTGATAAAGGAAGAAGGATAATAGTAATATTGATAAAAGTTTGAAGAGGGGCCAAATACGACTTAGTGAAATGAATATTTAATTTGTGTAGGCAGTGTACAGTAATAGGAAAAAAAGTGGAGTACCTACAATGGGCTGGGGAACCAAATAGAGGAATATACATATAATGATTTAGAAGGCTAGAATGATGAGGAGGGAAGAAAGAGTAAAGACAAGGATAAAAGGAAAATCTAATATTAATAAAATAAGAAGAAAACAAACTAGATACAAAAAAACTGGCCCCTTACATTGTGGGCTAATGAAAAAGCATAGTGACTAAGAACCACATCAGAAAGAAGAAGGCAGAGAGCTGAAGGAAATATAAGAGATAGCTTGGGATACAATATCAATAAGAGAGAAAATGGGAAATCACTGAAGAAGAAGAACAGCAAAGAAGAGGTAAGCTAGTAAAACCTAATTTTTTGAAAAATGAAGGAAAACAGAAAGTGGGGAGAAAAGAGGAAAGAAGATCAAGAGAACAAATAGAGAAAAACCAAACAACCAAACCAGCAAGCAAACAAAGCTATGGGTAAAGTGTTCGTTCTAGGGTCCTTGCAGATCCTCTCAGCCTGCTTGTGTTTTTCAATTACCCTTCTGGGTTCTCTCTGAAGGTTTTGAGGCAGATTTTCAGAATTAAACTAAATTAAGAACAGCAATTCATTTTTTAATTGACTGTCTACTTCTTTTTTTTTCTTTTTGTTGATATAAGGGACCCAAAAGATTTTCACTGCTAGATCACCCCCTTCAACAAGGGGGCCATAAATAGGCTCATGGAAACTAATCAAGCCCTTCCCAAATCCTGCCCTCTCCATGGGAGTGAAGCCATGATGCTTGTCAGGGCAGAGTGATAAAATTGGCTGACTCCACCCCCTCTGGGGCCAGGCATCAGTGTCAAAGTTCTGCTGCATAAATCATATTTCCTCAGCAGATTTGCCTCTTGGCTAAGTCTGGCGCTGTTTGAAGCCAGCTTATCTGATACCCAAAGCTATGAGGGGTTCCAGGCAGCCAAATCCACAGAAGTTAAACCCCTCTACACCTTCTGTCAGAGCCCTCCCTCCCTCAGATTATGGTGCGTCAAACCGGGAGCATGAGTCACGGTTGCAGGATTCATGGTTGAAACCAGCCATTTTCCCTGTGGGTGGCTCAGCCGTCTGTGTTAATCACCACAGGCAGGTTCAAAACCCAAGAATTTCCACAGATCACTCCACGCCATTGATCTGCCCACTGCTAGGTGACCCAAGATTCTCACTACATGTGCCGAAAGCACAGAACCTTGGGCAGGATCCTGCTCACAATTGGCCATTCCCAGAGAGCTATTCAGTAAGTATCCTCCTAAACAGATGCTTTCTTGCCCCTCTCCTGTAGCATTTTCTTTTAAGACACCCCAACCATCTATATTTTTTCAGTTTTTTCACCTGATTCTGATGTGGATTCAAGTTTAACATCCACTGAACTACAGTCACCTGCTTTTTACTTAACTCCAATTTTCTTTATTATTTCAAATCAGAAATGATCCTTTCATAATTAGATGATATACCTCTAATCTCAAGTATTTTAAGAAGTTAGAAAATTTATTTATATTTTTACGTTGTACTCCAATATTTTTCTCATATGTGATAAGCTATGGGATGAATGAAACTAGAGATTGCATGTATTTCCAAACAGTAAAGTGTACCCAAATAATCTGCCAATGCAGATAATTCTGAGGAAAGAGGAATGGGGATTGAGGCTAGAGAAGGAATTTTACTGTTTGCCATAACAGACATATTTTTATAATATTTGCATGGATAATTTGGTTATAATTCAAAAGAAATTATGAAAATAGTATACAATGAAATCATACAAAGTGGTTGATTTGAAGATAGTGATTTATTTCTGCAATGTTACTGGCGGGGTGCACTTCTCCTCACCCTTTGCAAATATAGTTGCCCATAAAGGAAAACTGCTCTCTCCCGTGGGCAACCTCCTCTCTGCCTGGACGGGTGGAGGCCACACTCAACAAAAGTGAGCACGGAGCACAAGGAGCATGGACATCACCGTGTGAAGGCCACACTGCGTTCTACACATGTCTGGTTAGAGGGCTGTTAACACCACAGGAGAAGACGATCTTTCTGCTTCTTACTCCCCAGTGAAACCTGGCTGGAGTGACTCACATCACTACCTGAGGCTGTGAGTGCTGAGCAGGGCTTTCTCCCTGTCATCTTTTGTGGACATAGAACATATGATGATGTTTTTCATTGGGGCTTTGAGAGATTGGTTCCAAAAAGGACATTCCCTCTCTGGATTGGGGGAACTGCAGTGAACACATGTTTCATTCCACCTTCTTCAGTTGTTCATCAGTTTCTTCCCATCCAAATCCTCCGTTCTCTTCTGGGATTGAGGAAGTCTGCATCATTTCAACACTGTTAAAAATCTGTTGAAAATTTAATATTTAATTAGTCTCATAAATATCTGGCATCAGTACCTTCTGAGTTTTTCTGCAAACCTTGCCCTCTCTCATAACCTTAATTCTATTCTTGTCAGCCCTAGGTCCCAGTAATTTCTGGGATTTCTGTACTATTCATTAGGGTCACTGGCATAATGTTGCTCATTCTAGTGATGTTATTGCTGTAGTGAATGCTGTAGTGTGAATTTTGACATTTCCTTCCTGTGACCAACAGTTTTCACCTTGGCATTGCTCTTTCTTACTTGCCCCAAGATTGGAGAAGGTGAACATAGAACTGGAAGCAGGAGACATGTTTCTGTGCTTGAAAACCATCAGGGGTATAGTAAGAGCAGCCTCCTCAGAGGGTCAAGGCTGGAGGCCAAGGGAAGGACGGAATTGCAAAAGGAGCTGCAGCAGGTAGTCTCATGTCTATGCCCTGACTCCTCTGAGCACCAGTCCCCAGGCCCCATGCTTTAATCTCACCCTGAACACCTGGCCAACAACTGCCTGATGCAGGTACATCATACTGGGGCATCTGTGACTTTATACTAGTCCCCAAACCATGTGACTCCCCTGCCAGATTCCATGTCTTGCTAAATCATTATTGATCCAGAAGGATTATTTTAATTAAGAAACATGCATAAAAAGGGTTAAAGAAAAATGAAGTATCCAAAAATATATCTCTTCTCCAGTCCTCCTGAATTAAAAGCAAGTGTTTATCTTGTTTGAAGAAACTTATTTAATACTGATCTCAGGAACTATTTGCTAATTGCACTGAGTAATTACAGTTCATATACTATAATATTATTATTTTACATTTATCTGGTCTATTCCAGCTCTTTTTTTGGTTACTATTTGCATGGAATACCTTTTTCCAATATTTCACTTTTAACCTAGTTGTATCCTTACATCTGAGGTCTTTTGATTGGGGAGTTCAAACCATTAGTACTCAGTGTTATTACTGTAAAGGCATTAATTACTTCACCCATTTTATTCTTGGGTTCTTTGTTATCATACCAGTCTATTGTCTGTCTTCTTATCCTTTAGGTTACCCCTCTTAATAATTTTCATTTCTAAACTTTTCTCCTATTTCTCACCCTTGTCTTTTCCTTTCAGGCTGCAGCACCCCCTTTGGTATCTCTTGCAAATCTAGCCTTTTGATAACTTATTTTATCAGTTTTTGTTTGTTTGTGAAAACCTTGAACTTAACGTCATTTTTGAAGCACAGCTTTGCCAGATACAGAATTCTTAGCTGACAATATCGCTCTTTCATTGCCTTAAATACATCATATTACTTTATTTTCTCCTCCATGGCTTCTGGTGAGAGGTCTGTACTTAATCTTATTGTGTTTTCCTTGTATGTGATGCTTTGCTTTTCCCTTGATGCTTTCAGGATTCCCTTTCTCTGATATTTGTCATTCTAAATTGTAGGTGTTGGGGATAATTATATTTGGATTTATTCTGTTTGAAGTGTGCTGTCTTTCTTGGATATTTGTATTTATGCCTTTCATAAGGGTTGGGAAGTTTTCAGCCATTATTTCCTCAAATACTCTTCTGCCCCTTTTCATTCTATTCTCCTTCTGGGACATCTATAATGCAAATATTTGTGGGTTTTGTCTTTTCATTCAATTCCCTGAGACTCCATTCCATTTTTTCCATTCTCTTCTC
>JAKSZT010054372.1:500338-534936 GCA_026826555.1 Tolypeutes matacus | reverse complement strand
TGGGAAACCTCCTCTCTGCCTGGAAGGGTGGAGGCCACCCTCAGCAAAAGTGAGCACGGAGCACAAGGAGCATGGACATGACCGTGTGAAGGCCACACTGCTCTCTACACGTTTCTGGTTATAGGGCTGTTAACACCACAGGAGAAGTCGGTCTTCCTGCTTCTTACTCCCCCGTGAAGCCTGGCTGGAATGACTCACATCACTACCTGAGGCTGTGAGTGCTGAGCAGGGCTTTCTCCCTGTCCTCTTTTGTGGACATAGAACATATGATGATGCTTTTCATTGGGGCTTTGAGAGATTGGTTCCAAAAAATGACATTCCCTCTCTGGATTGGGGGAACTGCAGTGAACACATGTTACATTCCACCTTCTTCAGTTGTTCATCAGTTTCTTCCCATCCAAACCCTCCGTTCTCCTCTGGGATTGAGGAAGTCTGCATCATTTCAACACTGTTAAAAATCTGTTGAAAATTTAATATTTAATTAGTCTCATAAATATCTGGCAATCAGTACCCTCTGAGTTTTTCTGCAAACATTGCCCTCTCTCATAACCTTAATTCTATTCTTGTCAGCCCTAGGTCCCAGTACTTTCTGGGATTTCGGTACTATTCATTAGGGTCACTGGCCTAATGTTGCTCATTCTAGTGATGTTATTGCTGTAGTGAATGCTGTAGTGTGAATTTTGACATTTCCTTCCTGTGACCAACAGTTTTCACCTTGGCATTGCTCTTTCTTACCTGCCCCAAGATTGGAGAAGGTGAACATAGAACGGGAAGCAGGAGACATGAGTCTGTGCTTGAAAACCAGGAGGGGTATAGTAAGAGCAGCCTCCACAGAGGGTCAAGGCTGGAGGCCAAGGGAAGGACGGAATGGCAAAAGGAGCTGGAGCAGGTAGTCTCCTGTCTATGCCCTGACTCCTCTGAGCACCAGTCCCCAGGTCCCATGCTTTAATCTCACCCTGAGCACCTGGCCAACAACTGCCTGATGCAGGTACATCATACTGGGGCATCTGTGACTTTATACTAGTCCCCAAACCATGTGACTCCCCTGCCAGATTCCATGTCTTGCAGGTCTTGTTGACCAAGAACAATTCCCCATCCGTCTTACCAGTAAACATTCCTGTGGAGTATGGAGACACCCATAGTTTACAAGTGAATTCCCTGGCAGCAGCATCATAGTGCCATTTGGGAACAGGGCAGCTCTCCAAATCTGTGTCCCTAGCTCTTTGATTTCGCCAAGCGCTGCCAATGCAAAATACCAGAAATAGGTTGGCTTTTATTGGAATTTATTAGGGTTAAAGCTTACAGTTCTGAGACTGTGAAAATGTCTAAATCAAGTCATTTAAAATGCTGTTTTAACAAGGGTCAACTGCTGCTGGACTCCTGCCAAGGCAAAATGTTGGGCCTGCCTGTCTCTCTCTGCCTTCTCCTCCAAACTCACTTTCTCACTGAGCTCAGCAGTGGACCATCAGATGCAATTGATCACACCTCTCCCTTCTCCTCTGGCCTGGATGTCTTCAGTTTCAAGACATCCTATGACTCCGACCTCTGGCCTCTCCGTCAGCCTCTCAGGGTTTCTGTGTCTCTCCACACTTGTAGGAGATCCTGGAGGCGTCTCTCATATGGCAGGGTAAACATGACAGCACTCTTTCTCTGTGTGTTCCATGTATGTTTGACTTAAGCACAATGATTGGGACCCATCCTGGTGCCTGAAATCTAATCAGAGAACCTTAACTAAACTAAAGCAATGTTTAAAAAAGTTACTAATCAAAAAGATCCTTATCTGAATCTAACCAAACTTTCCTACATACAAAAGGCTTAAACAAACAGCAATGGGTTAGTAGGAACATACTATTCTGGGATCCACACAAGACTCAAACAAGGTCATTAACCCCAGGCACAGATATCAGGAGGGGTCTGCCAAGTTTGGGAGAAATGGGAACTCATGAAGCAGTGGCTGTACTTTGGGTGTGGCCATCATTGAGCAAAATTTTGTGCTGACAACCATTGCATTGTTCCCTAGAATGGTCCAAGAAGAAGTTGAAGTGGTACGCTTCATGCAAATGACTCCCAGGAGAAAATTTTAATGAAACTTTTATTACCAGCCGGGCACACTCCCTATTGAGAGTGGCACCTAACGTCCAGTGACTGCAGTTTATATAGAACTTCTTCACGAATGGCTATAGCAACCATCAAACATATTTCTATGGCAACCGAAAACTGAATTGTTTTAATCATCATACATATTTCTATAGCAAAGCAAGCAAGCAATATTCCAAAAACTGATGTTTGCTGTTAGCATTCCAGCAGGGAGGGGGAGTGGTTGATCTTTGAGGCATGACATACTGTTTTTTTTCAGACCTGGATGGGCACCTGGTTTCCACCCACAATTTTTAGAGGATTTTTCTACTGGGAATTTCCTGGTGCTGTTTTAACTCCTTCTCATTCCCCACTCCTGTAATGGCATTAGTCAAACCATTGACTCTGCATCAGTGGCCAAGGGATTGTAATGAGTGCCTGTTTCTAACTAATGAGAGAATTTCTTTAATTACTTCTGAGTAGTTAGCGTAGAAACAGCAGGTTTTGCCTAGGGCTACATATAGTCCTCTTTGTTTTAAAAATAATAGATCTGGCCTATGTCTATTCTGAAAAACCATTTTGGCCAGAGAGGATAAGGGTGTTTTGAGGTGACTAACTGACTTTTTCAATTTTTTTAGATTTGTGTCAATCTGAATAGATAAGATTTTAAAGTTTTTTTGTAGGTCTCCTAGAGTTAGAATTGGTTTATGACCCCACTTAAACAGCTTTTGGCCTTCGTTTACTGATATATATTTTTTTGAACACACAGTGATGCACTGGGAATAATGCTTCCATTTGCCCCTATCCCAATGTTATAAGGAGGTTGGGGGTTTAGGCAGAGCCAACAATCTTTGGTGGCATTTGGTTGGCCATTGTTAAGGAAGGCGAAGACAGAGGATAACATGAACAACAAGGGGCTCTGAGGGGGGTTGGTTGGGGAAGATTAGGTTTTTTTATTTATTTTCGGGTGGAGTTTCTCTTTCTGAATTAAGGAAAATATCCCGGTTGGGGCCAACTGGATTAAGTGCAGGGGTTTTAAGAATACCTCACTGGATAGTGAACTCAGTTCTGAGGTCTCAGCCAGTTACATATAGCCTGAGGCCCCATGTTTTACATCCCTCCCAGGCATTATAAGACCCATTAGTGATATGGATATGGATGAGGTTGCCAGACCCTATAGTTGGGTTCTGGGGCCTTGCTTTCCTATTGATGCTGATGGCAACATCTTTGAAAGTTCATGGGGCTAAGGTTTCACAACCCCATTGGGCACATGGTACTGTCCTTGAGTGCTGCATTCTGAGGGCCCATCTGCAGAGCAGACATAGAACAGAACCTGAGCTAGTCCTTTTTTTAAATTTCAGTTTCCACATCCCCAACTTGTAAAAGAGTTTGTAAAGGGATGTGAGCTGCTTGGCTTTATGTGATATTCTTTTCTGAGGAGGGAACATAAATTGAAAGAGAGGGTAGGATTTTTCTTGGCAGTTTGTGTAGCATTTAGAACCTCCCCATCTTTGGTTCTGGTTAGGCTCCAGTAATAGGAGATTAACCGAAAGCCACTACTAGCACAACTGCTAGTAACCAGTAGGGACAGCAAATTATTTGCCAGGGCAGTGTTATATTCCCCTCTCCTTCCCCACACTTAGGCTTAATTTATCCTGCAAATCTTGCTTTTTAACGAGTTTTCTATCCTGATGTCTGTCTACTTTCTTGCTTTTGAGTCCTCCGTTCCAGACCTGATGACTTTTAGGTAAGACGCATGTATCCAGTGACTTTTCCCTGTGATCTTTTCTGCCGTGGGTGTTGTGAAGATCACCAAATATGGGCCAGTCCACCGTGGCGCCAGTGTTCCAGCCTGGAGCTTTCAAACCCAGACCAGATCTCTGTGCTGTGCCTGAAATAAAGGAGGGTTAGTACTTGAACAAGGGAGATGGGCTTCTTGGACCATCTGATTGACTGTTTTTCTAATCTGGTTCATCACCTTTAGAATAGAGAAAAGACATTGGTTGTTATATTCAGATATTTTTTTTCTAACCCCAAATTGGGCAACAGCAGCAGGGGTCTGCTAAATAATATTTTGTAGGGCTTAATGCCCTGCACGTAGGGGTTACATCTGGCTTTAAGGAGGGCAAAAGGAAGGAGACTCACCCAGTTTTCACCAGACTCCAGAGCCAACTTGGTTAGGGTTTTTTTCAAGGTGTGGTTCATTCTTTCACCCTGTTCCAAACATTGGGGCCGAAATGCACAGTGCAGTTTCTAATTTATATCCAGGGCTTTTGCCAGTTTTTGAGTCACCTGTGCTATGAAGGCTGGGCCGTTATCTGACCCTATTCAAAGAATCAGCTTGAAATCTCAAAATGATTTCTGCTATCAGGTTCTTAACTACTACTGTGGCTGTTTTGTTTTTAGTTGAGTAGGCTGCCACCCATCCAAAAAACGTATCCACCAGCACCAGGAGATACCTATATCCATATTTTCCCAACTTTATTTCAGTAAAGTCTATTTTCCCATGCTCTTCTGGTTCCATCATGTGGAGCCTGGTTCCCACTAGAACTTGGACACCTCCTCATTGATGTACTTTTGTGCAGGCTTTGCATCTTGATGTGATACTTCTACTGATTTTAGACAAGCCTGAGAAATAAAAGTTTCTTTTTATTAGTTCTATTAATTTGGTGCCATCCATATGTGTGGTGTCATGCAGCCTTTTGACCTATTTTCTTCCCATCACTTCAGGTAGGTATGTTCTGCCATCAGGCAGGACTAACTAACCTTCTGGGGAAATTTTAGCTCCTAGACTTTCCCCTTGCTTGACGTTTTTTGGAGAGTAGTGCATTATCGGGGGCTCCCATCTGGGGACTTTTGGGAGTATTTGGACAAGGGCAACTGGTAGGAAGGCAGAGGATCATGTGACTTCATCTACCAATTAGTTGCCTTCAGCCTGTGGGGAGTTTCCTTTCTGGTGTCCCTTGCAGTGAACAATAGCTACTTGGTTAGGGAACCAAATGGCTTTAAATAGCACTAAGAATTCAGCCCCATTTTTTATTTCTTTTCCTCCAGATGTTAAGAATCCTTGTTCTTGGTACCGTGCACCATGTATATGGGCTGTAGCAAAAGCATAATGACTGTCCATATAAATATTGACAGTTCTGCTTTTTGCCCATCTTAGTGCTTGGGTAAGGGCAATTAGTTCAGCCCATTGAGCAGAGGTGCCATGGCTTAAGGATTGAGCTCAGATTGTTTCGGGTGGCTCTACTATTGCTGATCCAGCATAATGGACTCCTTCTTTAACAAAGCTGCTGCCATCTATGTAGAGATTATGGGAAGCCTCCAGTAAAGGCACATTGGTGAGGTCTGGGTGTAGCCCCGTTAGGGTTTTCAGCAAGTGTAAGCATTTGCGGGACACTGGGGGGCACTGGAGTCAGGGAGCAGGGTGGCTGGATTTAGGGCCTCCGTTTTTTAGCATACTACAGAGGGTGGTTTCAACAATAAAACTTGATATTGTGTGATTCTGGCATTAGATATCCAGTGGTCCAGGGGACTGCGGAGGAAGGATTCCAACGAATATGGGGCTGTTACCAGAAGGTTTTGGCCAAAGGTTAACTTACAGGCTTTCTTGACTGAAAGGGCAGTGGCTATAATGGCTCTTAAGCAGTTGGGTCATCCAGTAGCTATATAGTCCCGCTTTTTTTCTTTTTTGAGAGGTATGCTACTGGTCAGTGTCATGACCCAATGGACTGGGTTAAGACTCTTTTGCTAACTCCTCAACTTTCATCAATGAATAGATGAAAGGGTTCGGGGAGATCAGGTAGCCCGAGGGTGGGGGCATGCACCAGAGCTGTTGTCAGACATTCAAAGGCTTTTTGTTGCATTTTGGTTCACAAAAAGTCATTTCCCTTGCCCGCTGTGGTGGCATAGAGGGGCTTAGCAATTTCCATGAATCTGGGGATCCACAGCCTGTAATATCCCACCCTACCAAGAAATTCATGTACCTGTCATTTTGAGATTAGTGCTGGGATGCTCAATACAGCTTGTATCCTGTTGTGTGAAAGTCACCATTCCTTTTTATTTTTAAGATGTATCCCAGATATGTTATGGAGTGGGAGCAGAGCTGAGTTTTTTTGGCGGATATACGATACCCCATTTTCACCAATGCTTTGAGTAGGCGGAGGGTAGACACTTTGTAAGACTCTGAGTCCGGTGCGGCTATAAGGAGGTAACCTACATACTGAAGTAAGGAAACAGGGATGTTGCTCCCTGAAGAGGGACAAATCCAGCCCCAGAGCCTCCCCAAACAACGTGGGGGAGTTATTGAATCCTTGGGGAAGTTTGGTCCAGGTTAGTTGCCTGCTTCCCCCAGGTTGAGGGTCCTCAGAAGCAAAGATGGGTTGGCTAACTAGTGCCAAATAGTATGGAAAAGAATGCATCTTTTAGATCCAGGACAGAGTAGGTGGTATGCTCTGGAGAGCCCTGGCTTAGAAGTGTGTAAGGGTAAGGGACAGTGGGTTGTAATTTTTATAGACCACCATTAGATGCTCTAAAAAGGCAGAGGGTGACTCATTAGGCCCTTGGGTAGTTTCACTCACCTTAGAAAGATTTGTTGGCTTTTTGGTGGCAGCTCAAATGCGACATAGGAGAGTCTGGTGAAACTGCTCGAGAGCCTCTCTACCTTGATTTTGATTGTAATTCCAGTCAGGTCTGGTTGAGGGGAACACATGTTCTATTCAGCCAGTGTCAGTAGTAGGTTGGCCATCTTGGCTTAAGATGGTTTTGACAGCCTCCCTCCTGATTCTGAAAACTTCCTTAAGGAAATAACTACTCCTGTGCTCTGAGAAACACCTCTGAAACAAGCTCTGTTCCCATAGGTTCTCTTTTGTAAAAGCATAACTTAGTGTTTCATTTTTTTTTTTTACTATATTGGATATTTAGAGTAATCACAAAAGCTTACAATGCTGAAGGCAAGTTTTTAAGTACAATGGCCACAATAACACCATTTTTCCATATGCAATCCAAAGGATTCTCCAATGAGCAACTCAGAGTGCCTGAGTGACAAAGCAATCCTTTAGGACAGCTAGTGAAATTGCAACTCACTGTCAATTGCAGGTGAGGAAACTTCATTCCCTTCTCATTATTTGTTTAAGCAAATCTCTAAGAGAGGCATGAAAGTCTTTAAGACAGTTAAACATTCATATAGTTTAAATATATGTGGTAGACTTGAGTACTGGCTCCACAACTTACCTGTTTATGAATTTAAGTCAGTTCCTTAAACACTTTAACTTCCAATTTCCTTTTTTGTACAATGTAACTAATAATTTTTATTTAACATTATTAATATTAAATTCTCCCAATTCTAATCCTATATATAGTTTTATATCAGTGTAGAAAGGAGAGAAATTAGAAAGGTAAAAGGTAAAGAGTTATTGAATGTTAGTCTTTTGTATTTCTTTTAGTTTTTAAAGATTTTTCTTAGGGTATATATTCTTCCACTGTTAGGGAAAAAAGTTTGAATTTTGTCTGTGATGTGGTTGAAAACCATTAAAGTTGGGAGAGATTAAATTACAAATTACTTCCCTACCTAGGAGACACAATTACTACCTAAAACACATTTCCTGTTTGGTATGACACTAACTGCTTGGTACATGCAATGATGAACTAGAAGTTCAGGGAGGGTGTGGGGAAGAGAAGTGGGAGATAGAAATGGAAAGGAGATAAGGACATAAATAAATGTATCATGCTTTGAAAATTTACTGAAGGGCCTAGTGTCAACGAATAATCCTAAATGTCCCAGAGAAACTTCTTGGAGAAAATCATTGCCCATCACCTCACCTTCTTTTTTAAAAATGGACTCGAAGAATCTTGAGGAAGATTTATGGCAGGTCACATAAAGTTTCTGAGCCTCACTTTCACACCAATTAAATGGGAATAAGAAGGCTCAGCTTTAAAAACTCTCTGTAAAGACTAAGAGAAGATATAAAAAGAGGTTACCTGGCTCAGATAAAGTGTTGAAAAAACATTTATATGTTCTTATTCATCTTCCTAAAATATGTGGGATTGAGACCAGGGAAGGAAATAGCTCACCTAGCTCACCCAGCTAATTAGTAACACAAGTGAGCTTAGAATCCAAATCTCTTAATGACAAGATTCAAGTGTTTTTCCTTAAAAACTGAATACAGTAACCCCATAAGCTCCTTTGGCCTGGGAATTAAGAAAGCCAGTGACAGAGATCCAACATCACACTTCCCATTTGGGAGCCTTTAAACCCAACTCTGAGGCAATTATCAATCTTCTCAGTTAAGCTGGTGAAATTTTGCAAAGAGTGATTTTCTAGGATTTCATTGCACTGCCCAAAGGCAAGAAGCTGTGTCAAATATCTCTTGAGGTTCCTTCAAGCTCTGAGGTAAGCTGATCATGAGAGCTCATTAAATATTCATGGTACATTGAATGACTATTTAAATTGAAATCCAGTTTCTGTCAAAGCACTGTGAGTGTTTTCTTGAAACTGCTAAGTGTGATCATTAAATCATAGGAACCTTAAAATTTGAAATAGATGATAACTGAAGTTTGAACTATTTTGGGTTTTGATGTATCTTTTCCTCACACATAAACTTAGGATAAATTAGAGCCTATTTCAAATGCTGACCATTAATACTGTATCTCACTAAAGTGAACTTGTTAATTATTGATATCAAAAATAACTTCAGAATAAAAATCAGATCGCTGAGAACAATATTTTTTTTGGCAGGAGATGGGAGAAGGAATGTTGAAAGGGGAATAAAAAGAATGGAAAAAGAACAATGGTATTATTAACTATTTAAAGTTTTAGAATAGATGAGAAAATTAAATAGTATATAGAATTTATTTGAAACACCAAAAGCCCAAGGATTTTAGTGTCAATTCCGGTAATGTATGACAATGGTACAAGTGTTATGTGACATGATCAAAGACATTGGGGACAGAGAAAGCAGCTGGAAAGTAAAGAGGATTGTATCACAAATTCAGAATTCAGGCTACCACAATTAGAATGCTTTAAAGCTTCCAGTTCATGATAGAAGGGTAGAGAAAGGTCTTGCAAATGGCAACATATGGTCATAGGCCTGTCTGTGAAGACAATCACCTCCACCCAAGCAAAGAATTGTTCTGCAAAGAGGGTCATGAAACCCTGAAGTAGATGGTTTGCCTCTCATAGACAAAGTCCACAAATAAATTTGTAGTGATGACAGAGTAGAAACATGCATTCAGGAAGGACAGAAAAGTAAAAAAGAAGTACATAGGGGAGTCCAGAAGTGCCAGGATGCTGGCTATGGTCACCACAATCAGCAAGTTGCCCTCAGCATTTGCAAGGTAGCACACACACACACACACACACACATAAAACATACAACAAATACTATTTTCTGAACATCTGCATTCTGTGAAAAACTCAGGAGGATGAACTTAGTTATGGAAGCTTTAGCATAATTTCAGTGAAAAAGTTGAAAGCTATCACAGTGACATCATAGTATCTGCCCTTTGGAAAAAGAGATATTCATTCCAGAAGGGTTTGTGGTACGATCATAATCATAAGATTGTTGCATCCATATCCAAATTTATTTTAAGTTTTTCTTTTATCACTGAGAACACAAAATTAGTTGAAAGTAATAATTGGAGGACAGGAAGAGTTGAGATGGAGATAAATTATTATGAATTTTAAAATAGCTAGATTTTCAGTGTGTGGGGGGGAAAGAACCACATTTGATTGGGTTACAAATAGATTTTGTCTTAAGTACCACTCTGTCCATTTAGGAGATGCTTCCTAGAGAAAATTGGTGAGAAGAATTCTGAAGTCACATCTAAGCTTTGAGGAAGGGAGTAATACAATATATTAATGATGTCTGCTATTGGCATGGAAGGGGAGCAGGAGTGAATTTCATGGCCAATACTTTAACCGCTGATCAGGAAACATTATCTACAAATAAAATAAGAAATAACACACAGTTTAAGAGGTACTTGGAAACCATGCTTACTATTTCAAACATTTCTTTCAAAGTATGAACTCTATTCGGACTTTAAGATGAACTGACTTATCCCTATGGGAGTCTGAGATTATATATGAATTCCAAAAATAGAAAGATTAATTTTGCAAAATAATCTACAGTTCAGGGTGTGATACCCTTTGATTGTACTAGATTCATCTGAGATGTCTTTGATTAAATTACTTGTTAAGATTAGGGCTATTATTCAAACATGTCAGTAAAACATGACTCAGTTTAAGTGTCTGCACCCTTGGTGGGCTTATATAAATGGACACTCACACAAGAAGACAGACCAGAAGAGAGTGAGATCTCTGTCATGTTTGATCCTGGAACCCCAGGGAGAGATGAGCCTTTCACCTTATAGCTTGCAGCTGAATAGAAAAGAGTAGCTGAGCAGCTGAGAAGGCCCAGAAAGAAATAAGCCCGATGTCAGAGACTGATACAGGAAACCCTGAGGGACCAGGCAGAGATCATCTGTCATCTTGCTTCAACATGTGGCAGCAGACTTCGGTGAGAGAGTACCTGTTATGTTACCTTGAGTTGTACTTTCCTTGGCCTTTGGACTGTAAGCCTTTATCCCAAATAAATAACCTTTATAAAGCCAACAGATTTCTGGTACTTTGTATCTGTACTCCTTTGGCAGACTAATACAATTGCTTATAGTATGGAAAGATTTATGGGAAAGTGCCTAGCTCTAAGCTTATACATAACAAGTATGTCCTAAGTGTTGTGTTGCTTTTGTTTTCATCCATCATTTTAAAATGAGAACTAGAGCTTAGAAAACTAACATTAACTCCCTCACAATGTTCTCGTGAAGACAAATAGTGCAAGAAAAGAAATTGTTCAGTGCCTATGCTTAGGAATCTCTCCATGTTAGATCATATTATCCCATTTTACTGGTAGGAAACTCATATTTTGAGAAGTTAAAGATAAACAAATAATAATGATGGTATATCTGAGATTTTAACATGGAACTTCTTGCTCCCACACCAAGTCCTTTCCACTGGTCCAGAAGGAAAGGGGTGGGATTGTTTATTTTCTACAGTCTCCACCCACATCTAAAGGTTAATGTCTCCTGATTCCCTTATTCATGAATGAACAATGCCCCTAGGTGAATGAGACAAGAAATGATTTAGAATCACAAAGAAAAAGCCGCATTACTTACATATACAAATTAGCAACAACTACATGGGTAAGGGATAGGAACAAAATGATGAATATAAGTCAGAGTCTTAAGACTTTATTTGCTTATTGTTTCAATAATGTGACCCAAATTAATCAAGCACAGTTGCCCAAGGTATATGCATCTAATTTATATCACTTTTTTGCAAAGTAGAGATTTTCATATATAGCTTGCCTGTTCATGTTACAAAACTATGATGAAGGACAAATTAGAAACTGTGAAAACATTCCTTATTATAAAGGGCCCTTATAAATTATAGCTATTATTCTCTCATTTTATTTATTTATTTTATAGGATAATTTTTTTTAAAATTGAAGTATATCATTCATACATGAAAATATATAAACAATAAAAGTTGTGAACTTACAAAATAATCATGCATAACATCATACAGGGGTCCCAAACATCACCCCTACACCAACATCTTGCATTCTTGTGATATATTTGTTACAAGCTATACAAGAATATCATCAAAATATTACTAACTATAGTCCATATCTTACATTTGGTGTATTTTTCCCTCAACCCACCTTATTTTTTTTAAACAAATCTATTCCATCGATACATATATTAATAAAACATACAATTTATCCAAAGTGTACAATCAATGGTATTTGGTATAATCACATAGTTGTGCATTCATCACTTCAATCATTGCTAAAACATTTTCATTATGTAAATAGTAATAGTAATTAACAAAAAACAAACAAATAAGAAAATTCCTCCCCTCGCAATCTCTCTGATTCCCTGCTGTACATAGTTGCTATTTCTGCCTATTCTTACACAAGTATTTATTTGTTTATTAAGCAGTTTTATTAAGATATATTCACATATCATATGATCTATCCAAAGTGTACAATCAAAAGACTTTTATTGTAAAATTTTAAAATAAATAGAAAAATATATTGAAAGAAATTACAAATTTTAAAAGAGAGTGCAAGGCCAGGTTAGGTTTAATATAATCAAGTATAAGAAATATAGTACAGCAACAAAAATTTATAAACGTAAATAATAATTCTAATATAATAGAAATTATATTTTTAGGTACCCTCAAAAAAACTCTATATTTTATTTCCCCCAAAAATATCTTTATATTTTAGTTACCCAATAAATATCTCTTCTGCAGTCCTCTTCAATTACAAGTTAGTGTTTATTTTGTGTGAAGAAACTTACAGAATCCTGATCACAGGAACAATTTGCTATTTGCACTGAGTAATTATTGTTCATATACTCTAATATTGTTATTTCATACTTATCTGGTCTACTCCAGCTCTTTCTGGGTTACTGTTTGCATGGTTACCTATTCCAAATCTTCCACTTTTAACCTGGCTGTATCCTTATGTTTGAGGTTCATCTTTTGTAGACAGTATATAGATGGCTCATATATTTTATCCATTTTATCTGTCTATGTCTTTTGCTTGGGGAGTTCAATCCATTAACATTCAGTGTTATTACTGCAGAGGCATTACTTGATTCATCCATTTTGTCCTTTGGTTCTCTGTTGTCTTACCATTCTATTGTCTGTCTTCTTATTGTTTAGTTTACTCTTCTTAATAATCTTCATTTCTAAATGCTTCCCCAAGTTTCTCATCCTTGCTTTTTCCTTTCAGGCTGCAGCACCCCCTGTAGTATGTCTTGCATATCTGGTTTTTTGGTAATATATTCTGTCGGTATTTGTCAGTGAAGATTTGGTCTCACCCTTGTTTTTGAAGGACAACTGCCATACTCACAGAAAGCTTTTCCATGAGTCATCCACATAGTTACTTCAACTTTTGATTTCATTTTTCATAGGCACACCCCAATTTGAAGGATGTTTGTGTCTTCACTTGAATCTTTAACAGAATAAGTTATATAGTTTATACAATTATTTTTTTTTAAAGATGAATAAAAGAATACTGGGGTTTAATGTGAGAATTATTAATAACCTGATTTTTGTGAATGCCACTTAGAATTAGCAAAATAAGTTACAATGCTTAATAAAACTAGCAAATATACAAATCTATGTTAATGGTTTTATGACTTCATTAAAACAATCATTTCTATTATATTCCCAGTGTTTTAGGCATTAATAAAATGTATCTGAATCATGAACTCCATATACACCTACAAGCTATCACCCAGAAAACCAGAAAATAAAACAAACACAATAAAGTCATTGGGCTAGTCATCAATCATTTATTAAAAAATAATACTAGGAAATATATTATCCAGTAGTGATGAGTTCAGCCAAAGGTCAAAGCAGAAGAGACAAAGCTATGAAATGATTAAAAACATGGACACCATACTCATAAACATCAGGGTTCAAATCCAGATGAGGGTGGATTGTGGGAACATGGTCGAAGAGTTAGACATATAAATCTTAGCTATCAATAAAACAATTTTTAAAAAAAGCTAGAGGCTGCTGTGGGGATCTGCTTTGGGGCACAGCATACAAGGACACTGGTTACCAACTCCTAGAAGAGTGAAATTCAGAAACACAAAGAAGCCAAAACAAGTAATCCTGAGTTATTAAATCCCCAACTGCTGGGAAGGGCTTTCCTCCACCACCCCAAAGATATTAAGTGAGGGTAAAACTCCTGGCAAATTGTATCTAGCTGAGAGTAGAGCAGACATCTACCTCTACAGGAAGTGCTCTGATTCATCTAGGAGGGACAGTAAGGGAAGTCAAGAATAATCGGGGGTTGTGTACCTCAGTGAATGGAAGGGGCACACACACCCAGCCCTTAAGGCAGACAGACTAGGTGGAAACCCAGCACGCTGCTCCAAACGGATGTGTGAAAGCAGATTCTCTGGAGGAAGAGAGGTTGGGGAGAGTGTAGAGCAATTTTTTTTTGCACTGAATTTAGCCAGCTGGGCTTCCCTTGAATATCAGAAGGGACACAGACTCAACAGGGACAGGTGAGGGGGATCATCCCAGGCTGGTGGTCATACCCAGCCACCTACGTAAAGAGAGAAATTACATCAGAGAGAATTCAGAGACAGGCAGTGATCAGCACCAATCCTGCTGACTGCAGGGGAGCTAAACTGCCCTAAGCAAAAGGGGCTGGTAGAGTCCTGAAAGGCCAAATAGACAGAGCAGGCAGAATAGCTCAGTGGGGGAATTCCTACCTATCACATATAAGGTCCTTGGTTCCATTCCTGGCTGCTCCTTGAGGAGAGATCCACAAGGTTATCAGGCAGCCAGCTGAAACTTTATGACAGAGAACATATAGACATTTTCTTTGCTTTGACTTTAATTGTATTTAATTTTTTTAAGTTCATTTTCTTCTTTTTCTCTTACTTGACTTACTAAAATCCAGTTCAAAACCTTCAGAGCACAGGCTGCAGAGTGGATGACTGAGGAACACCTGCAGCCTGAGAAGATCCTTAGGGGTCTAAGAAATAAGGCTGTTTTTCTGTGTTTATTATAAATTTTTTCTTATATCTCCTTTTAAAAAAAAAACAAACAAGTTGCTCCTGACTTTTTTTCTTGCTTGTTTTGTATCCCTTCCCTTTCTTTCTCTGCTTGTTTGCTTTTTCTTTTTCTTTCTTTTATTCTTTTGGTTACTCATCTATTCTACCTATGCTACTTCTTTTCACTCCTTCATCATTATACCTTTTGTTTTCCATAGTTGTTCTTTCATTCCAACTCCTTTATTTGGTCCCCAGTTTTTCTTGTTTGCATTTATCCCTCTCTCCCTTTTACTCTGTAATACCCTCTTTTTGCTTTTTTCCTCCTCTCTTCTCTATTTTCTTTTCCTCTGTTCTCACCATTCCAGCATTTTAACTTCTCTATTCTGTTTCTTGTTCCATTGTTTCAATTCCACTTTCCTAATCTTATTCCTCTGTGCTTCTTACTCTGATAATTTTTCAATTTCCTAGGTCTTATACATTTGCTCTCCTGACTTTTACTAGTACCATTACTATTATTTCTTTTGTCTTTCTATCTCTTTTATTTTACCTGGTCCCAAATTTTTTTCTTTCAAAGGAACATAGACAGATCTCTTTCCAAAAAAAAAAAAAAAAAAAAAAAAAAAAAAAAAACAGCTGAGTGGGGGCAAGATCCTGCCCGAGGGAGCTGTTTTTGGGAATGCACAAAGTAGGAGGCTACAGGACATGGAACTGGAGAGAGCCAGATGAAGAGTTAAATTCCTCAAGATGCTGCTGCTTTGATTCATGGTTACTGTGTATCCTCTTCCTTGATTTCTCCTTTTCTATATATACCAAATTTGTATACCAAGCTCCTTTTCCTTTCTTCATCAGCCTATCTTTTGCTTTCTGTTTTTCTGCTTACATTACACGTCACTTTGTTCAGTCCCCAATTTTTCTGGTTTTTATTTCTATCTCATCTTCCCTTTTCTCTTTCTTTTATTAACTTTTTCTTTTTTTTCTTTTCTTTTTTTCTTTCCTTCTCTCCTCATCATACTGGCCTTTAAATTTAGTCTATATATTTTTCTCTATTTGGTTTCCCATTTCATTGTTGGTACCTCACTTTTCTATACCTTTTACTCTACACTGCTTACATGAGTTAAATACTCATTTTCCAAAGTCTTAAATGTTTCTTCTTCTAACAATTACTATTATTTTTACTATTATGCTTTTACTTTCTTTACCTCTTTCACTTTCTCTCACTTTATTTTTTTCCTCCAAGAGAACATAGACAGTAGCAATGACATAGAATAAGAAGAACAAAGTGTCAAAGAGAAAACTTACACAAATAAACAGCAAATTAATAAAATCATAGAGTAAAGAGTTTTTTAATAAACACATCAAGTTAAAAGGATGACCAGAGGGCAACAAAAAATTACAAACCATACTAAGAAACAGGAAGAAATGGCTCAGTCAAATGAACAAACTAAAAACCAAGAAGAGGTACACAACATTGAACAACGAATCAAAGCTGTCCAAACAAATATCATGGACTAACTTAATGGAGTGAAGGAAGAGAGTAAGGATATTAAGAAGACACTTGGAGAACATACTGAAGAAATTGTTAATATACATAAAAAGATAATGGATATGATGGTGATGAATGGCAAAATCCAGTTAATCTAAAAGACACTGGAAGCACATAAAAGCAGATTTGAACAGGCAGAGGAAAGAATCGGTGATGTGGAAGACAATATATCTGAAATAAAAAACATAGTAGAATAGATAGAAAAAAAGACAAAAAAAAACACAAAAACACAGCATGGATTTGAATGACAGCACAAACTGCACAACATATAAATTATAGGCATCACAGAGGGATAAGAGAAGGGAAAGGGGTCATAAGGAGTGTTGGAGGAAATAATGGCTGAAACTTTCCCAATCCTATTGAGGGAAATGGACGTACAAGTCCAGGAAGCACAGGGCATGCAAAATGTATAAATCACAACAGGCCTACTTCAAGACATATACTCATCAAATTGTCCAAATTTCAAGACAACGAGAAAATACTGAAAGCAGACAGAGAAAAGAGAACCATCACATACAAGGGAAGCTCAATAAGATTAAGTGCTGATTTCTCATCTGAAACTCTGGAGGCAAGAAGGCAGTGCTATGAGATAGTTAATGTAGAAAAAGAAAAACCATGCAGCCAAGAAATCTCTACCCAGCAAAGCTAGCATTCAAAAATGATGGAGAGTTCAAAATATTCACAGATAAACAGAAATTAAGAGAATATGCCAATAAGAAACCAGCAGTTCAAGAAATACTAAAGAGAGTTCTGCATGTTGAAAGAAAAAACAGGAAAGAGAGAGCTAGAGGAGTGTGTAAGTACAATGAAAACAACAAAAAGAGAAGGAAAAAAAACAAGATATGACATCCAAAAACCCAAATAAAATATGGACAATGCAAGTAATTCCTTGAGAGTAACAACACTGAATGTTAATAGATTAAACTCACTTGTCAAGAGACACATATTGGCAGAATGGATTAGGAAATATGACCCTTCTATATGTTGTCTACATGAAACAAATCTTAGACCTAGGGATTCAAGGAGGATTAAAGTGAATGGCTGGAAAACAATTTTACAAGCAAACAACAACCAAAAAAAGGGCATGAGTAGCTATACTGTTATTGGACAAAATACACTTTAAATGGAAATCTATTGTAAGAGACAAAAATGGACACTATATATTACTGAAAGGGGTAATCTTCCAAGAAGAATGAACTATCATAAACATTTACACACTTAACAGGGGCAACTCAAAATACATGAGGTGAACAATAGAAAAACTAAGTGGAGAAATAGATGCCTATAAAATAATAGTGGGGGAATTTAATACACTATTATCCCCATTAGACAGAACATCTTGACAAAGAATCAATAAAGAAACAAAGACTTTGGTTAACACATTAGAGAATCTGGACCGAAAGATATATGCAGAACACTACACCCAAATACAGCAGGATACATATTCTTTTCAAGTGTACATAGATCATACTCCAAGGTAGACCACATGCTAGGCCACAGAAAAAATCTCAATGAATTCAGAGAGATTGAGATTATACAAAATAACTTCTCAGACTACAATGGAATGAAATTTGAAATTATAAGGGCCAAAGAACCAGATTAGGCACAAAGATAAGGAAGCTAACAATATACTCTTAGATAAACAGTGGGTCAAGGAGGAAGTCTCAAAAGAAATCAGTAACTACCTTGAAATGAAAGTAAATGACAACATAACATAGCAAAACCTATGGGATGCAGCCAAAGCTCTACTGAGAGAAAAATTCATAGCCCTAAATGCATATATTAAAAAGAAGAATGTTCTAAAATTGAAGACATAACTGCACACCTGGAGGAATGGAAAAACAACAACAAACCAACCCCAAAGGAAGTAGAAAGAAGGAAACAACAAAGGTCAGAGCAGAACTAAATAAAATAGAAAATAAGAAAGCACTATAAAAAATAAAGAAAGCCAAAAGCCGGTTCTTCGAGAAGATCAATGAAATTGACAAACCCTTAGCCAGACTAACAAAAAAAAAGGAGAGCATATACAAATACACAAAATAAGAAATGAGGAAGGGGATATCACCACTGACCCCACAGAAATAAAGCGTATCATAAGAGGAGATTTGAAAATTTATATGACAACAAGAATCATAATTTAGAGGAAATGGACAAATTCCTAGAAACTCACAAACAGCTTACATTGGCAAAAGAAGAAATTGATGAACTCAACAGTCCAATTACAAGTTAAGAGATTGAATCAGTCATCAAAAACCTCCCAACTAAGAAGATCCCAGGACCAGATGGCTTCACTAATGACTTCTACCAAACTTTCAGAAAAGAAATAACACCAATCCTGCTTAAGTTCTTCCAAAAAATAGAAGCAGAAGGAACATTGCCTAACTTATTCTATGATGCTATCATTACCCTAACACCAAGGCCAGAGATGCCACAAGAAAGGAAATTACACACAAATCTTTCTAATGATCCTAGATGCTAAAATCCTCAACAAAATACTTGCTAATTGCATTCAACAATGTATCAAATGAATTATACACTATGACAAAGTGGGTTTCAAAGAGTATACAAGGATGGTACAACATAAGAAAATATAACAATGTAATAGATCACATAAACAGATTGAAAGAAAAAAACATGATCATCTCTATAGGTGCAGAAATAGCATTTGACAAAATTCAGCATCTTTTCCTGATAAAAATGGTGCTAAACATAGGAATAGTAGGAAACTTTGTGAATATGATAAAGGGTATATATGAAAAACCCACAGCTAACACCATCTTCAAAGGTGAAATCCTAAAAGCTTTCCTTTAAGATTGAGAAAAAGACAAGGATGCCCACTATCAGTGCTCTTATTTAACATTGTCTTAGAAATACTTGCTCAAACACAGAGGCAAGAAAAGGATATAAAAGTCATCCAAATGGGAAAGAAAGGAGTAAAAAATTCAATATTTGCAGAAAACATGATCTTATACATAGAAAACCCTGAGAAATGTACAACAAAGCATCTAGAACTTATAAAGGAGTTCAGTAAAGTCTCAGGATATAAAATCAATGCTCAAAAATCAGTAGCAATTCTGTACACCAATAATGAGCAATCTGAGGGTGAAATCAAGAAAAAATACCATTACAATAATAACTAAAAGTATCAAATACCTGGGAATAAATTTAACTAAAGATGTAAAGGACTTATATACAGAAAACTACACAACACTTTTAAAGGAAACCAAAGAAGCCTTAAAAAAAAATGGAAAAATATTCGATATTCATAGATATGAAGACTAAACACCATTAAGATGTCTATCCTACCCAAAATAATCTAAAGATTTAATGCATTCCCAATAAAAATCAACACTGTATTTTTAAAAGAACTGGAAAAACTAACTACAAAATGTATTTGGAAGGGTAAGAGGCCCTGAATTTCCAAGGACACATTGAAAAAGAAAAATTAAATTGGAGGAATCATACTACCTGAATTTAAAACATACTACAAAGCTACAGTGGTCAAAACTGCATGGTATTGGCACAAGAATAGACATACCAGCCAATGGAACCAAATTGAGAGTTCTGATATAGATTCTCACACATACAGCCATCTGATATTCGAAAAGGCCACCAAGCCCACTCAGTTGGGAAAGAATGGCCACTTCAATAAATGGTGCTTGGAGAACTTCATCTCCATATCCGAAATAATGAGAGAGGAATAGCATCTCACACCTTATACAAAAATCAACTCAAGATGGATTAAAGATCTAAATATAAGAGCCAAGACCATAAAGACCTTGGAAGATAATTTAGGGAAGCTTCTACAGGACCTTGTAATAAGAAATGATTTTATAAACTTCACACCCAAAACATGAGCAGTGAAAGAAAAAATAGATAAAAGGGACCTCCTCAAAATTGAAAACTTTTGCACCTCAAAATATGTTATCAAGAAAGTAAAAAAAGCAGCCTATCCAATGGGAGAAAATATTTGGGACCATATATTTGATAGGAGCCTAATATTCTGCATATATAGAGAGAAATTCTACACCTTGAAAATAAAAAGACCAACAACCCAATTAAAAAATGGGCAAGAAACCTGAAAAGACACTTTCCCGAGGAAGAAGTACAAATGACTGAAAAGTGCAAGAAAAGATGCTCAACGTTACTAGATATTAGGGAAATACAAATCAAAAGTACACTTAGTTTCCATCTTACACACATTAGAATCATGGCTTTTAAAAAAAGAGTAAACTGTAAGTGTTGGAGAGGATGTGGAGGAATGGGAACACTCTTCCACTGCTGGTGGGAATGTAGAATGGTCCAGCCATTGTGGAAGAGTTTGGCAGTTCCTCAAAAAACTAACTATAAACTTCAATATGATCCAGCAATTCTATGACTGGGTATATACCCAGAAGAATTGAAAGGAAAGGCTCAAACGGATATATGCATACAAATGTTCATAGTGGCATTATTCACTATTGCCAAAAGTTGTAATCAACCCAGGTGCCCATTCAACAGATGAATGGAAAAACAAAATGTGGTACATACATACAATGGAATATTACTCACCTGTAAGAATGAATAAAGTGGTAACAGATGGAATAATATGTATGAATCTTGAGAACTTTATGTTGAGGTAAGCAAGCCATGCATTGAAGGATGAACAATATATCATCTCACTGATATGAATTAAAGAAATTGAGCAGATTCAGAGAACTATTCAGAGAACTATAGGTTTAAAACAAATTGAAAGAGAGGAGAAGGATGTGATGCATCACCCATAAGGACATAATCTATGATAAGGTGAAAGATTGTAGTTGTGTATTGAAGAAATAGGACAGGAGGATAGTGATATTACTGGGTTGTGTGGTGCAGGGTTGACAGGTAAGTAAATTGGGAAGGGTAGGTTAGAAGATCCATGGTACTGTGGGAAGTGTTGGGAGAGGGACCATGTGATCACTGGGATCTGTGGGTATGTGCTTGAAAGTACAAAGTTGGAAATGCTCTTATGGCAATATGACAAGGACAGGTTACTGGTTTAGGGTGTTGGATGGGGCGGCATTCAGGACAGGGCACATCTGGAGTAGGCTTCTATGGAGTATGTAAGTCATCTGTCATAATGTGTAGTATCAGTGGGTGGAGATCCATATAATGAGCAGGAAGGAGTTGGAGTCCCATCCTCAGTAGAAACAATTTGTTTGAGAGTGTCTCAAGAGCAAGGTTTGTTCCTAAAAGGGGAGGATAAACCAGTGTGTCAAGACCTGTCTTATTACATGTACCATTGAATCCTGTCATCCAACAAGTCAAGCCAGGGGTCATCATGGGCCCCAGGTGGATGGGGTGGGAACAATAGAATGATTAAACAGGGGGCATTTAGTGGTCAGTGGAAATGTTCTTCATCACCATACAGTGATGGACAGAGGACATGGGAAATATCAAACTTTATAAAACTGTACAGTATAAAATGTAAACCATACTGTAAACCATTGGCAATATTTAGTAGCTATGTTTCACTATGTGTATATCAGTTATAACAATGCTGCCATCCACAAATAAAAAGATATTAATATGGGGGAGAAAAAGGGGGAAGATTGGATATATGAGAGTGTCTTGTATTCTGTTTATGACTTTGCTGATACCTAAAACTATTTAAAAACAAAATGAAAAATAGTGAGAAACTGGCAAATGAGAGGGGGAAGGTGCCACTGTATAGACTGGACACCAGATATTGCAGTGATGAAAGGCAAAATGTCAAAAAAAATTTATATTTTTTATTTTTTAAAATCTCAATCTTTTAACTTTATTTTATTTTGTTTTTTTTAAAAAATAAAATGATATATATTTTGTCTCTTACATTTAAACATATCATTATTATTTCATTGTCATATTAATTGTATTCAGCTATTTTAATGGCTTCATTTTCCAAGAGGCTTTGGATCCCAGCAGGGTTACAACTGGGGCAGGGAAAGATACTTGCTGTGGGGTGTCAACAATGGGCGATGCATGGGAGGAAGTTCACCTGAACATAAACATAAGGTATATAGAAATGTTCAAATGTTCACAGGGCATTATCACAGTGGGTAGAGAATCACTCAATAAATGAAAGAATACTGAATTCTCATCCTGTAGTGTTCTGTCACATTCTCTAAGGGAGCAGCGATAGTCCACCAAGTGCAGGGGCAGTGTCCTAAAAGGAGGGTGATCTACTTCTGGGCCCTTGTTATTGATGACTAGCCTAATGAGTCTTTGCTTTTGAAATTGAAACTTGGCCTATTGTTATGGGGTGCCTAGGGGTTGTCTCCTGAGAGCCTCCTTGCTGCTCAAATGTGGCCTCTCTCTAAGTCAAACTCAGCATATGAATGCATTACCTTCCTCCCAGCATGGGACATGACTCCTGGGGATGAGCCTCCCTGGCACCAAGAGATTGCTACCAAGTGCCATCTGGCAATGTTACTGGAAAAAGACCTTGAATATAGGGGGGAAAAGGTAAAGGCAACTGAGTTCATATGGCTAAGAGACTTCAAAGTGAATCAGAAGGTCATCCCAGAGGTAAGGCTTATGCACATCTCAGTAGGACCTCATAAGCTTCCAAAGTGGATATCACCCCAAATATAGGGGTTCCTGAGGGCTCTGCAGACAACCAGGTCCTATGTCATAATGGACAGCTTTGGAGTTTGGTGCCTTTCCAGTAGGCATTATTTTAGTTTGTGCTCCTAAGAGTGACAGAGTTGAACTCAAATATGTCTTCCCTGAACATGGTTCATCTGTCCCTTCTATTCTAACCTATACTTGGTGCTGGAGTTCGTAGGTGTACATCCAGAGACTGGAGTCTTTGAGCTGTCCATGTGCCAACTGGGCCCAGAATATCGGTGGTGCTG
Source organism: Tolypeutes matacus (assembly GCA_026826555.1). Taxonomy (NCBI): domain Eukaryota; kingdom Metazoa; phylum Chordata; class Mammalia; order Cingulata; family Chlamyphoridae; genus Tolypeutes; species Tolypeutes matacus. The sequence continues at coordinate 511,875 of JAKSZT010054372.1, read as the reverse complement.
CAACTCCTGCTCTACCACTCAAAGGAATCACCCAGGACACCTGGTGGGGAGACGATGATGGACAACAGCCATCCCAGGGAATGGAGAAAGCCTGCAGCTGCAGGCAGGATAAATCCATCCATCTTATCCATGGGATATAAACGTCCTCCCAATTGGAGGTGGAATGGACATCACTATCCCAGACTCCTCAGAATTGGGGGAAGAGCTATGAACCAGTGTGGACTTACTGGTATTTGTGATTCAAATAATAGAAGAAATTACAAAATTAATGTGGAGCTAGTGGCCACTAGATGATCTTGGTGCAGGGAGAGGGAAAAACAATTGTAATATGGAGGCTTTTTCACTACTTGGGTATCTTCCTGAGTAACATTGCAATTACAGATATAGGCCATTTGATATCATCACACAACAGCCAGAACTCTGTGGGAGAGAGTGTAAACTACTATGTGAACTATGGCCCATGCTTAATGGTAAAGCCCCAGGATGCGTTTATAAATTGCAAAGAATATGCCACACTAATGACGGATGTTCATGTGAGAGGTTGTGAGAGGTGTGGGGATTGGGACATATGTCAATCCCTATATATTTTGTATAACATTTATGTAATCCATATATCTTTTAAAAAATAATTTAAAAATCTATAAAAAATGTTTGTAGATGTTTGGAAACGGATAGAGGTGATTGTAGAGCATTATCATGTGTAATTAACAATGTTGATATGTGGGTGTGATTGATGTTTACACAGGAAGTTTAGGCGTGTGTATATCATTAGAAAGAAAGCTAGAGGATGAGACATGGGGCTGTAAAACATAATGAACCTTGTTGTGGATTATGAATGAGGTCAATATAGCAAATATGAGAAGGTCCTTTTGGAACTAAAACAAGTGTACACCACTATTATAAGATCTTCATAATAAGGTGGTATATGGGCAAAAATACACCTAATGCAAATGATGGATTATAGTGAAGTAATATATGAATATTTTCCATGAATTATAAAAAGGTACCACATTAATGCTAATTGCAAATAATATGGTAGTAAAAGGGTTATGGAGATTTTCCTCTTGGAGTAATGAAAATGTTCTAAAATTGATTGTAATGATGAAAGCACAACTTTGTGATCATACTGAAAGTCACTGCTTATACATCTTTAATGGTTTGTAGGTTATGTGAATAATACTGCTTAAAATTTTAAAGAAAAATCATAGGACTATATAACCTAGTGAATCCTATTGTAGATGATGGACTGTAATTATTACTACAAGTATATGAATGTTCTTATATGACACTATATCATGGTGTTAATAATAGGGTGGTTTAAGGGAAATATATACCTAATGAAAACTAAGGGTGATAGTGAACAATAAAATTTTTAAAATCTTCCATCACAGTAGCAAAGGTAGCTACTAATAAAAAATAGTACACTACAAGAATTTTTAAAAAATCCAAGTGTGGGTGTCCAGTGGGTTTAGGGCCCAGGTTACCTGTCCCTAAGGGCCATTCAGCTGGCAACACATAGATTCCTGCATGCCACAGGACACAATTTAAAATGTAACAGACTTCCTCACAGAGAAACAAAGTACAGATGATACTGTAGATGTACTTTCCCACAAACTGTCCATTTCCTTCCTACCATAACATCACCAGACCCCATTTATGGGCTTCATGTGACCTTAGAAAAAACTATATTAAGAAATATCTTTGTTCTGGGGGCTTTATATTATCCCTCATTTCCCATCTCTTTGCAGACCATTATCTTCATTTTCTGAACCACCACCTTTGGAGACCCTCTCCTGTCCATAATTTCCAATAAATAAAGCTTATGTCTGATTCCATACTGGATACATTTTTGGGGTCTTGCAGCAGGTTGACACTGCCTTTCAGTAATTGGGTTATAAAAATTGGTGAGCCACTAGCCAGGAGACCGAAATACTGCCAGCAGTAGCAGGCATGAGATCAGGGAAAGGAGAATCCATGGGGGAAATGTTGAGTTGGCCTATAATGTCAATGTGGGGAGGGGTGGCTGCCCTCCTGGAATGAGTGGGGACTAGCAATAGAGTAAAAGGATGCCCAAAAACCTCATGCATGTATACTGACTGTGCTAAAGCAGGTAGCAGAGAAGCTGATTTTATAGGAAAAAGTGGGAGAGTGCCAGATAGCAAAAGAAAGAAAATGGTCCCTGTTAGGAAACTTGGAGGTGGCAACTGAGGCAGAACAATTGGCAAAGGCCTCTGCACTACTTAGAAGAAAAGTTAAGGATAGAAAGGGAAAAAGATTTTTCTAAGCAACTTAACCTCCCCAGAACCTCCCCAAACCCTCCTTCCCTTTGAAAGAGCAATGGGGGAATGGCTAAGTGTGACAAGAAAGGGACATGTAGGTTCAGGTTAAAACTCTCATCTATTATCCTGAGGAATTAAAAATTATAGTTTGTCCTGTAATTCCCCAATTTAAACTTTCTAACATTTAAAATTAGGGTAATTCTTCTAATTACCAAATTTCAATAAATAAAAAAAAGCCCTTGAAACTCATAGAAAGATCTTTTCTAAAGTATGATTAAAACAAATCAATAAATCACAATATAAGTTGCAGAGCCTGGCAGTCAATATACTTTTAAGGTCATTCAAAAATTTAAAATTAAAAAGAGTTCTTAGCTTCCTGTAGAAGGAGGAAACGGAAAAACATTTATTGCATAAACTATAATTGTTCAATATTTATTTGGCTTGGGTGTAATCTCCTTAGGTTGATAGAATACTAATAAAATAAATTAACATTACATGCATTAAATCTTTAAGATAATGAAAATTGTAAGTTCACTTTAATAAATTATACAGTTGTCTTAAATTAAAATGACTAGTTTTCATAGAAAAGAATGACAATGTAAGACTAGACTTAAATGGATAAAAGTAAATTTCATGGTCACTAATTGTAATTTACTAAACTTAAAAATTAAAATCATTTATAGGAAGTTTTCAAAAGCATTTTCTAAACGGAATTATTTAAATACCTAGTTCTAGTAAGCCATTATTAATTAATAACCTAGTTTAATATTGTTAACAAAAAATAACTTCATAACAAAAATCTCTATCAAAGTCCATCTCAATACACAGATTATGGTGGTGGTAAAGGAGGATAATCTTAATTCCATTGGGAACCTTAGGTTTTCATTAAATAATAAAGAACATAGATTTTTTACTATATTGCTAAAAGTAAAATGTCCATTATTTAGTGTAACATGGTAAAAATGTAAAAGTAAATGGTAAAGTACTAAAAATATTTCAGTTAATTTGATGTGTTACAAACTGCATTAAAAATATTAAAAAATTGTATAAAAATTAAAAGTAAACATCAGTATTGTCTAACTTTCCCGTGCATTCAATCTAGGCCCCCAGTAACCTGCATGGTGCCTCTCCATTTGAGTTATTGGCTTAGTCAGTGACTATGACTCATAACACAATAAAAGTATCTACCACATCTATGGACATGACTATTAAGTGCATGGAAAGCATGTTGCTGTTTTGGATGGCTGGAGCAGCCAGCAATGGCTTAATATATCCATATTTACAGTGGACATTGAATACAGACCAGCTCTATTTCAATGATAATTGTCCTAAATGCAATCTGTTGTCCTAGATGGGATTCCATAACAGGAAAAATGACAATAGTGGAAAAACTAGGGATATATGAGTAAAGTTTGGAGCTTTTCCAACAGGAATGTATTCAGGTTAATTACAAAATTTTTATGAATGTAATCATGGTGATGTAAGATGTCAATATCAGGGGATTATTGGTGAGGAATATAAAAGAACTTTTTCTAATATCTTTGTTAATTTTCTGTAAGTATAAAACTAGAAAAATTCAATGTTTATCAAAAAGAAAAATGAAAGTAACAGATCAGATTCTGCTATCAAAAAGATAACAATACAGATTTGGGGTAGGTTGTAGGGTTGTGATTTAATAGTTAGCTAATAGAACAACTATTAAAATGACAGGAACTGTCTGAAAAACTATTTTGAAACTCTGGTAACCTGAAGAACATTGTACCTCATCCAGGGAAGAGCAGGAGGTTGCGGCTGATAAATTAAGGTAAAGAAGAGTAAATTGTTCTCTCTTTATGACAACTACCTTTAGCTGGACTCACAAAGAAAAAAAAGAAAGAGGATACAAATAACAAATATCAAAAATTAAAAAGGGAGCATTATACCAACCCACTGAAATGAAAAGGACTATAAAAGTATGTTATGAACAATTGTACACAAATAAATTACACAATCTAGATGAAATGGGCAAATTCATAGCAACACACAAACTAACTACAAGGACTCCAGGAAAAATAGAAAATATCAACAAACCAATTACTAGTAAAGAGATTGAGTTAGTAATCAAAACCTCCCAAAAAAGAAAAGTGCAGGATGAGATGGTTTCACAGAGGAGTTCTGCCAAATATTCAAAAAGACAAACTCCAAATCTGCTCAGACATTTCCAAAAAAGGCCAAAATCAACCACAGGGCAAAAGTGAGAAAAATATAACACCAGGATCGAGAAATGAGAAAACATATGGGGGAAATGTCACTATGGATCAAAGTAGACTTATTGTTACTGGTAACAGAAGAACTTGTAACGTTGTTATAAAGATAGTGGTTATCATAGGTTCTGAGGGGAGGGTGATTGAAGAATAGCTGTACACACAGCATTTGTAGGATATTGGAAATATTCTACATGATATTGCAATGGGGTACACCAGCCATTATATATTTTGTCAAAACATATAATACTGTACTGTGAAAAGTGTAAACCATAGTATAAACTAAAGACATTGGTTAGTAAAAATGCTTCAATATAGTTTCATCAATTGTAAGAAATGTACCACATTAATGTAAGATGCTATCAATAGGGGAAAATGTGAGGGAAAGAGGGTGGGTCTTATGGGAATCCCTTATATTTTCAATGTAACTTTTCTGTAATCTATACTTGCCCTAAAAATAAAGTTTTTAATAAAAAGTTTACACACTACCACAAGGAAAGAAAACTATAGATGATTATCTCAGATAAATATAGATGTAAAAATCCTCAACAAAATATTAGCAACCTGGAAGAAAAAGCACGTTAAAATAATTATATACCATGATTAAATGAGAATTTTCCCTGGTAGGCAAGGTTATTAAAACATATGAAAATCAATTAATATATTACACCACATTAACAGAGTAAAAATAAAACATATTATCATCTCAATGATGAAGAAAAAAACATTTGACAAGGTCTTTGAGAGTTTGATGTTATTGATAAATTCCAAAAAGAAATATTGATTATGTTTGTAAACTGGTCTGTTCCTCGGGGCATGGTACTCTTAGACTGTATTAGATTCAGAGGTTTCACTTTTACTTTATTAAATAAATATTAGGGCTTTTATATCATAAGCATGACTCAGTTTGAGTCCCTACCCCCTCCCTTTGTGGGCTATATAAATGGATCTTCAAGCAAAGACAAGGAAGAAAATGCACAAAGAAGGAGAACACGAAGAATTTAGTTTTGAACACTAGAGTCCCAGGGAGAGAGCCAAGCTGTTTGCCTGATAGTTTGCAGCTGAAGAGACCAGAGCCCTGAACATCTGTGAAAGCGTGTGAAGAAACAAGCCCCCAAAAGATAGATGCCCCTTATGCCAGCCTTCAGCAGAGATCAGAAGAAGCTGGGACCATGGAGCCTTAAGAGGAAGAAGAAGGCTGAATCCATACAGAGGGTGGTAGCCATCTTGGTCCAACAATTGGCAACATATTTTGGTAAGGGAAGTAACTTACTCTTTATGACCTTTTCACTGTAAGTTTCTACCAAGAAGAAATACCCTTTATAAAAACCATCAGATTTTTGGTACTTTGCATCAGCACCCTTTTGGCTGACTAATACAAGGTCCATCCCCCTATCTTGATAAAAGTAAGAATAGAAGGAAACTTTCTCAACACGATAAAGGGCATATATGAAAAGCCAACAGCTAACATCTTACTAAGACTGAAACCTTTCCCTCTAAGACAAGGAATGAGACAAGGGTGCCCACTGTCATTACTGTTATCCCACACTACTGGAATTTCTAACCAAAGCAATTAGAGAAGAAAAAGAAATAAAGGGCCTCTGAATTAGAAGGAAGAGTTAAAAACTTCCATTATTTGATTAAGACATTTTCCTATATATAGAAAATCCTAAGAACACCAAGATAAAGGTTCTTGAGTGAATAAACAAATTCAGCAAAGTGGTAGGGTACAAAATCAGCACCCAAAAATCATTAAAATTAATATAACAAGCAATGAATAACTGGAAAAGGAAATAAAGAAAAATATTCCATTCAAAATAGCAAGTAAAAGAATAAGAATAAATTTAATCAAGGATGTAAAGGATTTATGCAAAGAAAACTGCAAAACATTACTTAAAGAAATCAAAGAAAACCAAAATAAATGGAAGGACATTCCATGATCATGGATCAGAAGATTAATTATTGGTAAGATGTCAATTGTACCTAAACTGATACTTACTGGAAAACATCTATTTGTTCTTAATGTATGTTTTTCAATCTGTCTGAAATATACTTGCAGAAGTGAAAAAGCCAATTATCAAATTTTCTTGTAAAGGCTAGGAGACCTGAAGAATAAAAAACATCTTGAAAAGCAAGAAACATATTGGAAAACTTGCATTTTGGGACTTTAAAGCATATTACCAAGTTACATTAATCAAAATAGCTTGATATCTCTGGGAAAGTTGAGTATTAGAGAGACACAAGACTCATTACTCTCACAGAACTAGATAACAGGCAGAATCATCCTGGAAAAAATGTTCTAAGACTTAGGACACCAGGAGAAAGCTGGGTACCACACAGAAGAGAGAGAGGGAAAAAAATAAAGTGTCGTGACAAGAAAACTCTGCAAGTAAAATCTGTCAGCCATATCTGCTTGTGCCCATCCACCACCCTCACAGCAGACAGATTTGAGTCCTCCAACCTCTGGCTTGCAATGATGGATAAAGTGTGCTGTGTGTGGATAAAGTTTGTGTGATGGATTCAGATTAAGGCTGATTCAAATTTTGGTGAAAAATTTTGGTCTTCTGGGTCCCAAGAGCCCTTCCATGCTAGGTGGGGTCATACCATTGTTTGCCTGGGTTCCAGCAGGAAAATCCAAATTTTTTACTGAATTGGAAAAACTAACTATGAAATTTATTTGGAAGGACAAGGTGCTCCGAATATCCAACACATATGGAAAAAGAGAAATGAAATTGGAGTAATCACACTACCTGAACTTAAAACTTAATACAAATCTACTTACTACAAAACTGCATGGTATTGGCACAAGGATAGACATAATGACCAATGGAACAGAACTGAGATCTCTGATATAGGTCTTTGCATATATAGTCAAATGATATTTGACAAGACCAAGAAGCCCACTGTACTGGCAAGAACGGCTACTTCAACAAATGGTGCTGGGAGAACTGGATATCCATATCCAAAAGAATGGGAGAGGATCACCATCTCATGCCTTATACAAATATTAACTTAAGATGGTTTAAAGATCTAAATATAAGACACAAGATCATAAATCTCCTGGAAGATAATGTAGGGAAGCATCTACAAGATCTTGTAGTAGGAAACAGGTTCATAAACTTTATACCAAAAGCCCAAGCAACAAAAGAAAAAGAAGATAAATGGGACCTCCTCAAAATTAAAAAACGTTTGCACCTCAAAGGGGTTTGTCAAGAAATTGAAAAGGCAGCCTACACAATGGAAGAAAATATTTGGAAGCCATCTATCCAATAGGGGCCTAATATCCAGTATATATAAAGATATCCTAAACCACAAATATAAAATGTGAAAGAACCCATTTAAAAAAATGGCCAAGTGATTTGAATAAACAATTCCCCAAAGAAGAAATACAAATGGCTTATAAACCACATGAAAAGATATTCAGCATCACTTTATATTAGGGAAATGCAAATCAAATATACAATGAGATACCATCTTACACCTATTTGACTCATGGCTGTTAAAAAACAGAGGATTATGAGTATTGGAGAGGATGTGGAAGAAACGGAGCACTTATCCACTGCTTGTGGGAATGTAGAGTGGTGCAGCAGTTTGGTGCACCACAGTTTGGTGGTTCCACAAGAAGCTAACCAGATAACCGCCATATGAACCAGGAATCCCACTGCTGGGTATTTATCCAGAACTGAAACCAGAGACATAAACAGATATGTGCACACCAATTTTCACAGTGGCATTATTCACCATTGCCAGAAATTGGAAGCAGCCCATATGTTCATCAACAGATGAATGGATCAGCAAATTTTGGTATATACATACCAAATATTATTCAGTTGTAAGAAGGAATGCAGTACTAACACATGGGATAACATGGGATAACACATGGGATAACATGAATAAATCTTAAAGGTCTTATTTTGAATTAAATAAGCCAGGGACTGAAAGACAAATACTAAACTCCCTCACTGATATGAATTAAGCAAATTGAACAGATTTACAGAACTAGAGACTGGAAGATAGGTTTACGGGAGATAGAAAGTGAGCAGATATCCAGGAAGAGGGAGCCAAAATAATTTGCTCCTTTTGAAATTTCTAAAATAATTTCTTAATGGGTCTTTGTTATTTTAAATTTCTAAATGTGCATTAATTCAGTGTATGTTGATGTGTTTGATTTTAAGTGGTTTTTGTTCTTATCAGATTGTCCCCTATTTTTATTTTTAATAAATGTATTCCTTTCCTTGAAAAAAAAAAAAAACCTACACACACACACACACAAAGAAAGTGAGTAGAGAGTTGTGAGCCATTGCCCATATCGGCAAAATATATGATAACTTGGAAGGGTTGTGCAGGGGATGGGCATGACAGTGGTGCAGCAATTCTATTGGGATTAGTGGTGCTGGTTTATAAGGGGGTAGTTTGGGTGTTTAGGTAGGACTATTCATAGAACTAGCTCGTGGTTTCGGGGAAGTAGGAGGTGACTTCTGGAGATTTGCAGGTCTATGGTTAAAATTACAATGTTTGGAATGTTTTTCTGGCAAATATGGCAGGGGAGGATTACTGGTGTATAGTGTTGAATGTCGGGGGTAGTGCATACAGGAAAGTGTGCACCTGGGGCAGGTTTCCATGGAATATGTAAGTGTTCATCTTGTCATAATTTGTTATATCAGTTTGTGGAGAGCCACACAATAAACAAAATATTTAACTCTCATCCTGGGGAGTCCTGCTATGTTCTCAAATAGAAGGGCAAGAAACTCTCAAGAACATAGGCAGTGCCTAATGAAAGAAATCAAACCAATATGTCAAACTCTCAATGTTAATGCAAGTATCTATGAATCTTATTCTTCAAAAAGTGAAAAAGTGTTTACCTAGGTCCCTAGTGGAGGGGGAGGGAAGAATAGAATAGATGGAACATAGGGCACTTTTAGGACATTAGAATTGTTCTGCATGATCTCCCAATAATGGATTCAGGCCATTTAAATTTTGTCAAAATTTATAGACATGTACAGTACAAAATGTAAATCATTGACCATAGTTAGTAGCTATGCTTCAATATTTGTACATCAATTGTAACAAATGTACCATCCACATGTAAAATATTATTAATAGGGGAGAGGGGGAAATGGGGAGGCTTTTTGATGTATGGGAATCCCGTACAACTCTATGTGAATTTTCTATAACTTAAAGCTTCTTTGAAGATTAAATGCAAAATTAATATGACACTGGGGGAATATATGGTACATACAAGACAACAGCTCTTACAGTGATGAAAGTCATAATCTCTAAATTTTTAATTTACAACATTTTTAAATTTTTTAAAATTTTATATGTTATCTTTAAAATTATCATTATTATTTCATTTTCTTATTATTTTTATTTGGTAATTTTCTTGGCTTAATATTTGGAGAGATTCTGGATAACAGAAGAGTCACAACTGTGACAGTTTGGGGAGGAACATTGGTGCAGGATGTCACTGATAAGGGGATGCATGGGAGGTGTTCATTTGGGACAAGCATCTAAGGCATATGAACTTGTTCAAGTGTTCATGGGGCATTGTCGCGGTGGGCGGAGATCCACACAATAACCAAAAGAATATCGAATTCCCATTCTTGGTATTTCTGTTGCATTCTTTAATGGGACAGCAAGAATCCCCCGAGTACAGGGGTGGTATCTAGGGAAGGAGTATGGACCATGACACTGAGCCCTTGAAATTGATAGGTGTACTTATGAAACTTTTATTTTGAAACTGCAACTTAGTTTAGTATTATATGTTGCTTAAGAGTTACCTGCTGAGGGCCTCCTTGTGGCTGAAATGTGGCCTCTTTCTAAGCCAAACTCAACATATAAATGTACTACCTTCCCCTTGGCATAAGGCATGACTCCCAGGGATAAGACTCCCTGGCATTGAGGGATTATTACCAAGCACCAACTAGCAATGCACCTGGAAAGGGGTGGGGGGGAATGGTAAATACAAATGAGTTCTTTGGCTAAGATATTTCAAACTGAGTTGGGAGGTCATTCCAGAAGTTATACTTATGTAAGTCTCAGGAGGATCTCATTGACTGCCATAGTACATATTGCCTCAAATAGCAGGGATCCTGAGGGCTCTAGAGACATCCAGACACTACAGACAGGGCAGACAGCTCAGGAGTTTGGCACCTTGACAGTGGGCATTATTTTGGAATTTATGCTCCCCAGTGTGACAGAGCTGGACTCATTTGTGGTTTCCCTGCACATTGCTCTTCTATTTGAACCTATAGTTAGTACTATACTTGATAAGTGTATGGCAAATAAGCTTAAATCTTTGGTCTGTCCATGTGCCTGTTGGGCCTGGAATCTCAGCAAAGTTGCTACACCTACTCTCAAGCTCATAGGACTCACCTAGGGCAACTAACAAGGTGATGATGATGGACAATGCCCATCCCAAGGAATAGAGATAGTCTGCAACTGCAAGCAAGATAGTTCCATCCATCTGCCCCATGGGATTTAAGCTTTTCTCAATTAGAGACAAAGTAGGCATTGCCATCCCTAAATCTTCAAGATTGGCTAATGAAAAATACACTAAAGTAGAATTACTATTTTTCTACTGTAGACATTGTTATTCTAGTGATGGAAGAATGGTTATCATTGATATAAAGACAGTGGTCCCTGGGTTCTGAGGGGAGGAAGAGTGAAAAATAAATGTAATATGGGGATATTTTCAGGATATTAGAATTGTCCTGCATGACATTGCAATGACAGATATAGCCATTATATATTTTGTCAAAACTTACAAAATTGCATGGGACACAGGGTAAACCTAAAAGCAAGCTCTAATACATCATTAGTGGCAATGCTTCAATATGTGTTCATCAATTGTAAGAAATGTACCACATGAATGAATGATTGTTGCCAATGTGGGAAAGTGTGGGAGGGAGTGGGGGTCCCCTAAATGTTTTATGTTACATTTACATAATATAAAGTTTCTTTAAAATAAATAAATAAATAAATAAATAAATAAATAAATAAATAAATAAATAAA
>JAKSZT010054372.1:485828-500328 GCA_026826555.1 Tolypeutes matacus | reverse complement strand
AAATAAATAAATAAATAAATAAATAAATAAATAAATAAATAAATAAAACAAGCAGGCTCACACCACTATATCCCTATGCAAGACAGAGAAATTGAGCTTCAAAATTAACTCACCACCATAATCAGATGCCTAGACATCAGGGAAATATTACAAGCCAAACTAAGAAAAAGGAATATATGATTCAAGCAAAGAAAATATCAAAGCACAAGATGAAAGAAAGGATATGATACAATTAACCATGAAATTCATACGAATATCCTAAATCAAATCAATGAGTTGAAAGACAATATAGCTAAAGAGATAAAGGATATCAAAAAGACATTGGGCAAGTACAAAGAAGAATCTGGAAACATGAATAGAAAAATAACAGAGCTTATGCAATGAAAGATACAATAGGTGAGATTAAAAAGCACATTAGAGTGTGGTTAATTAAGGAGTTCCAAGAGTCAGCTTGCCCTACAAGGAAGTTAATAATCACCCAGAGCTATCTAAAACACCTGTTTCAGGGCCACAAGAGACTGGAAAAGCATCCTGCAACATCCTTGAAATGATGGAAGAAGGAGGCTGCCCATCTGTGTGGGAGAATAGTGAGTAGAGCACTCCACTCTGTGGAGGCTGGTGCCTATCCTCCACTGGCAGTGCAAGCCACCTCCTGAGTTATTCTGTGGCTGGAGTTGGAAACTCCATTTCCCAAAAATGGGGGACTAAGAGGTGGTTGTGTACTGACTTCAGCTACTGATTAGTAAATTCATCTGGCTAAAGTGCAATACCTAAGAACTGCTAAAGTTTGAAGCTGTCCAAGTCAGATAAAGGCCTGTGGCCACCTATTTAACCTCACCCCCAGCATGAGAGGAAGCAGGGCTGACTAAAAATCACAGTGTTTGTAGGAACTGGCTTCTTTCCACCAAGGTAGGATTGCAGCCCCAACCTAGGCTCCAGCCAAACGTTTGGCAGGGAGGAAGCTACGGAACCTGCACCAGCCTCTCTGGGCAACTGCAGGCACCTGTAGATCTAACCAAGCACCACAGTAGGATAAGAAGGGAACTATCTACTCAGCTTCTCTGGGCAACTGCATGGTCTTACGGTCATGTGTAGACTGATTTGTTGAGTACCTGGGTTTCCATCCCTTCTGTCCTCCTAAAATAGGAGGGGTCTGGTGTCTCATCATTCTTTATGGCCAACAACAGGTGCTTTTGGCCCACATGGATTATATTTTTGTGTACTCTAGAGGATCCATCCCCATCCCTGGCAGGGAAGGAGGGGGGCTGGTGCTATGTCAGTCTATCTGGGCAAGTGCAGTCAGTTTTGACCAACACAGCTTAGTTAGCTACCCATACTTGCAGCTCTGTCCCTGACCAAGGCAGGGGAGGAAGGACTGTAAAGCTTCAACATTCTCTCCAGTCAGCTACAGATGGTCTTGGCCTGCCTGACTTGTATTGCTCACACAGCTTCATCTCCATTCCTACCTTGGCAGGGGAGAAGCATGGAAGAAGCTTCTTTTGTTTCTGGGGCAATGTGGGCAGCTTCAGCCTCCACAGTTTACAGTATCAACTACATACTCAGCTCCTATTACATACCCAGCAAGGGCAAAAGGGGAAGAAAGCCCTAAATTAAAGACAATAAATAAATTTAGTTAACCAGATGTCAAGACACCAACAAAAAAACTACAATGCATACCAAGAAACAGCAAGATATATGGCTAAGTCAAAGGAAAAAGGTAAGCTTCCAGATGACATGAAAGATTTGATACAACTAATTATAGATGTTCAAACAAAACTTCTTAATAAATTCAATGAGATGGTAAAAGAGATTAAGGATATTAAGACAGTGGGTCTGTCTTCTCTGCCTTGGGAGCAGCCCTCCTTCCCGCAGACCCTCAGCTACTGAAAATGTATACTTGCAGCAAGTTTGTCTCCACTCCCTCCCTGGTCAGGAGCACTTAGCTGCTGAGCTGATCATTGTCTGTAGTGGTGCTGAAAGGACCCCAGACACAGACAGATGAAAGCCTCAGCAGCTTGGCAGCCTCGTGTTCCCTGACCTCACTTATCCCCAGTCTCACCTTCCAAACCAGCACCATCACAAGGGACATCAACACAGCAGCCAACTTCATTGGGGCTGGGCCCACCACAGTCAGGGTGACTAGCTCTGGGGCTGGGTTTGTGACTGTGTTTGGGAGCTTCATCACTGGTTATGCCAGGATGTATCAGAGATTGAACCCAGGACCTTGTACATGGGAAGCAGGCACTCAACCACTTGAGCTACACCCACTCCCTCATTATTCCTTTTTACAACTGAATGATATTCCATTACATATAATACATTTTGTTTATCCATTCTTCTGTTGGTGGATGTTGGGTTGTTTCCACCTTTTGGCTATTGTGAGTGATGTTGTTGTGAATACTGGTTTGCAAGAATCTATTTGAGGCCCTGTTTTCAGTTCTGTGGGGAATGTAGCTGGATGTTGAATTGCCTGGACTTATGATAGTTCTCTGTTAAAAATTTTGAGAAACTTCCAAATTTTGGCAGCATTTGCACTAATTTGCATTACCAGTAACAATGGACAAAGGTTCTAATATCTCCATACCTTCTTAAAACTTGTTATTTTCCTTTAATCATGGCCATTTTATTGCTTGAGAAGTGGTATCTCATGATTTTGATTTGCATTTTCCTGGTGACTGATGATTTGGGGTATTTTTTCATGTGCTTATTGCCTATTTGGATATCTAGTGAGGTGTCTGTCCCATTTATAAATTGGGTTGTTTGTCTTTTTGTTGTTGAGTTGGAGTTCCTCATGTGCTCTGGAATTTGAAGCCTTATTGGATATGTGGTTTGCAACTAATTTCTCCCATTCTGTGGACTGTCTTTTCATTTTCTCGATGATGTCTTTTGATGCATTAAAGTTTAATTCTGATAAAATCTAATTTATTTTTTCATTGCTCATGAATTATCATGATATTGTCTCATGTAGCAAGTGCAGATCAAAGTTTGATTTAATCATGCAATCCAACCTCTTCACAAGTGAGAACAAAATGCGCCGTTTTCAAACATAAAGCTAGATGAGTTTTGAAAGCTGTACTCAGCCATGTAATCTACACTACAGTCAATATATGGAATATTTCTATCATGTCACAAAGAATGTCATGTCCCTTGTCAGCCAATCACATTTTATAATTTCTGCAATACATTATTTCATTCACAGGCAAAGAACAATTTGTATTTCCTTGTAAACAGTGAATGAAAGGCACAACTTTGAAAAACTATTTTCCTAACAAGAAGACCATAATATATTTAAACCTAACTCTATATATTTCATATATGCCTATTCATTTGACAGAAGGAAACAAGGAAGAAGTGTCTGGGAGTAAGAACTTCCAATATAGTACCTGTGACAGTTTGAATTTTGTGTATTCCAGGAAAAGACTATGTTCTTAAACTAACCCATTCTTGTAGCTGTGGGGCCCTTTAATTGCATTAAATTTAGTTCAGGGCCCTTTTATTATATTACTTGATAAGATCAGTTTAGGGCTTTTGATTGGACTACTTCAGTGAAGCATGAACCCTCTCCCTTCTTGCCCTCTTGCTGGGTCTGACATAAAAGGAGACAGAGAGAGACACTCACAGGAGAAAGGAAGCTGTCATTTTTTATGCTGCCATGTGATATAGGACTCAAGGATTGTTAGCAGCCAAAGCTTAAGCATGAAACTTTCAAGAGGCTGGGACAATGGAGCAGCTAAAGGCTAAAGAGATAAGCCATATGTCTGATGTCCCACAGCTGAACTCAGGAAGAAAGTAGAACAACAGAGACTGAGAGAGGAGCCCCAGAAAGAGTCAAGCACTATGCATAGTTGCCCACAACTGATCTCAGGGAGACAGTAGATTCTGAAGGGGAAGGCAGGGATCTCGGCAGAAATTGGCTGCCATCTTTGCCACATGTCAGGAGACCTGGACCACCAATAGCTGAATTTTGTGAGGAAGCATCTATGATGATGCTTTGATTTGAAATTTTCATGGCTTCTTAACTCTAAGTTTTACTCTAAATAAAATCCGCATTGTAACAGTAAACCCATTTCCAGTGCTTTGCATTGGAACACTTTGGCAAACTAAGTCATGCACTCTAGTAGTTGTGGCTGGCTCAAACCAAAAACATTCATCTTTCTGGGTGGACATCATATTCCAAAACCTACTATAGCCTTAACTTTGCATAAAGACCAAGATAGACTTTCCCAGCATCCAGATCTGGAGTGCACTGGCCAATTTCACTTGCTCGGGCAAAGATGCCCTTTACAGGACCTTCTTGCTGACTCTCAAGCAAGAAACCACTGAACTAGGGACAATTTTAAATGCAAGAATTTGCTCTACTCCAAAGCCCAACCACAACAGGGCCTGGGCAGCCCAACTGTTAGTGTAGAGACATATGTTCAAAACCTTGGACTCTGCTGTTTCTCTGTTTTTACTGTTTTGTTTTGTTTTCCACCAGTGTTTTTCCATGAAGAGATTGAGTTTCAGGCTTCCTTCTCTTCTTTATTTTGTTCCACATGTCCTAATTCACTTCCTCCTCCCATTTCTTTGTCATAAAAAGACCCTTTATTCCTTCCATTGCCCAGAGTCCTGGGAGAGATCAAACCTTAGAATAAAGGCTTAAGTTTAATTTTAAAATATTCTATGTTTGCACCCATGAAATAACTGTACAAACTGCTTATGGACTCCTTTTATTATTAGATAGACTAAGAATCCACAAAAATTTCCTCAAGAATCCTGGCGTTACCATAAATTATATACATTTTAATACTGCTAATTATGTACAAATATTAAAATAGGTATAAATACCTCAGGCTTGAAACTTACATAATTAGGTAATTGAAAAAATTTACAACCAGAAATACATTACCAATTAATTAAAAGTATTTATAATTAAAGGCTTTATTTAGGGTTTATCTGCCTGAAAAACTCACCAGTTTTGAGTAAGGTACTGAAGGTTACAATTAAAAGTCCTTTGAGTTTGGTTCTCCTCTACTATCTCTAACTTGATCTTTCTGAAATATTGTAGAATACT
The DNA here is from genome assembly GCA_026826555.1 of Tolypeutes matacus. NCBI lineage: Eukaryota > Metazoa > Chordata > Mammalia > Cingulata > Chlamyphoridae > Tolypeutes > Tolypeutes matacus. The sequence goes on along the minus strand of JAKSZT010054372.1, from coordinate 495,275 downwards.
AGTTAAGCAAAGAAAGGCACTGTCTACAATTCATTGACTATCAATGACTTTTGAATGTCTCAAGATTGTATCTCATCTTTTCTTGTTCTGCCATAAGTAAAAGCACTATTTGTGCCATTGTAATGGCAAGCAGGAGAAAATAAATATGGCTTTAAATGTTGATTGAATGATCTAGAATATGTTTTATGTATTTATTTGTATTTATTTCATGGAAAATTTTTATTGACTTGTAACATGTGTAGAAAAGTACACAAAGAACAAAAATACAGATTAATGAAATATCTGAAAGTGAACACACCATGTAACCAGCACCAAGATCCAGAAACATTACAACCAGTATCTTAAAATTCTGAAAAGCCCTATTGCTTTATGTGTAGCAAATGACTCCTCAAGGGCAACTACTAAACTGTTTTTAAAACACATGGCTTAGTTTTGTTATGCTTTGACGTTTATATAATTGAAATCAGGTAGAACACTGATTCTGAATATGACCTAATTTACTCACAAAATATTTGAGTAATTTATTGATGCTGTACATTTGTATATTTTTCAGTTTCATTATTTTATAATACTCATTATATGAATATTGCAAATATATTTATTCAGTCTTTGATAAATGAGTATTTGGATTGTTTTCAGTTTTTTTTTTCCTTGATTGCTTTTGGATGAACATTTTTAGGCTTTTTTATTTGATACAATTAGCAATTAAATTGCTGGGTCATTATATATGTTCATCTCTACTTCCTACTCTTTAAATCTCCAACAGCAATGTGTGTGGCATCCAGTTGTTGTATATCCTCATGAATAATTTATATTGTCTTCGTTATTTAATTTATCTGGTGAGTACATAGATGTGTATAGTCATGTCCTATGAAGTTTTTTTATTTCCCTGATAACTAATGAAGTTAAAAATTTCCAATTATTAAGCACTTTCAAAATTTGTTTAATAGTTTATTAACCTTTGTATATGAAAGTTTTGCTGGGGAACATTATCCTCTTTTTATGTGTGTGTGTGTGTCTCTCTCTATAAAATGTGGGGTGAGAATGATATATTTCTTCTTTAAATGTTTGGAATCACTGAATAATAGAGTCATCTGGCCTGAAATTGTCTTGTGGGGAGGCCTTTAATAAAAGATGCAATTACTTTAATATACATAAAAAAATGTCATCTTCAGGTCAATTGACAAGAAATATATAAGAGAGCAAACAGTCACCACTTAAGTGGAAGAAGCATTCAGAATGGAGGAAAAAAAAATAAGAAGAAAAAGGGAAAGTTCACACAAATGATGAGGATGTAGAGTATTCTGCTTATTGACCTGAGGTCCAGAAGATCCAATGGCAGAAGATGTGGAGAGAATAAAGTTAAAATGAAAATGTTTTTTATAAAAGCTGTAGTGGATTTAAAATATAAGTTTAAAATATCCTTATATAATCAAACAAACAAAAAAAAAGATAGAAGTCCATAGTTGGACTCTCTTCAAAACCTACAAACTCACAAAAGTCTTTGATTTACAAATGAATTTTTCGAAAACATAATCTATTAGAATGTGAACTATGAAGACAAGGACTTTAGTTTATATTTTTACAGATAGCCCGAATAGTATTTGCACTTAATAAGTATTCAATAAATTTTAGTGAAATTGAAGTGAATTTTGAAATAAAATTCTTCTGTGGATGTTATTGAAGCCCAGTGCCTGTGCCAGAAACTATTAGATATCCACTAAAATACACTCTCCCCTTCAGCAGTAACAGAATTTATCTGGTTTCATTCCCTTAAAATGTCCGTGTTCAAGCATTGATGTCATTGCAAACCCATATCCTAAATGGAAAAAATTCTCAAAACATGCTGCTATTGGACATTAAGCAGTCTCTGACACTGTAATGTGTCCAAAAATATACACAGACATTATATATTGAAAATATCTACCCTCTTTGTAGATAGGTGAAGCACTGTTCTTATTGATTCACTCTAGGCAACTTGTGTAAATTCCAGGCTGAAATCTAAAATGTTCAATGCGTACTCCTCTAGGTTATTTCCTTTTGTTATCTCCTGAAACAAAGAGTCCAAAGTTAGATAACAGTGCCCATGGCAATAATTTACAAACTGCAGTGCACATATGAATCACCTACTGTTAATGTTCAAATGATGGTTCATCACCATACAGGTGTAAACCAGAATTCTGCATTTCTAACAAGCTCCCAGGTAATGCCAGTGATGCTAGTTCATGGATTGCATGTTGAATATAAAGGACTTAGGAAAGGACCAAGGAAAAGCCAGGAAGGAACCTGAGTCACTGAATGAAGGAGAGCTGATGAACTGCCCTGTCATCCTGGACTCTTTACATGTAGCTGTCACTTCAAAGAGAATAAACCCCCTATATGTTAAACAATTGTGCCATTAGGTCTCTCTTTTATAGAAACCTGGTCTTACACTAGATAAATACATACTCAAAACATAAATGAATCCACTCTCATCATGATGTAATAATATTATATTTCTGAGAGGGTATCTCTAGTTCTAATAATTTCAGTCACATACAAATAAGAAATTCCTTCCCCAACATTTTGAGTATTTTTCCATTAAGGATAGGTATGTGTGGTGCATTTTATATATATAATGTTGGTGTTTAAAACTAATCAACATAGATATATAAAGGGAAAGGATAAATAATTGCATCCTCGACAGTGGAGCAACTACAGATCATGGTGTGATCATCACATTTACTGGACAGACTGAAATTTATTAATTGCCAGTGAAAAACAACCTTACATAGCCAAGTTTATTTGACCAAATAAAAAAAGTTCTGGAATATAAATGAAAACTGAGTTTTGTAATTTGCTGGGGAAATGTAATTAAAGAACAGGAAGTTTAATTGACTTAGACTCATTTATAGTTTCATACACATGCCTCTTCTGCCCCTTTTATTTGAACCTATAATGAGCACTATACTTGTGAAATATATTTCCCAGAGACTTAAATCTTTGATATGTTTATGTGCCAGTTGAGTCCTAAATCTCAGCAGAGTTGCAAAACCCACTCTTCAGTTCACTGGACTCACCCAGGACTACTCACATGGAGATGATGATGGACAACACCCCTCCCAAGGAACAGAGTGTCTGCAACTGAAAGCAAGATAGTTCCATGCATCTGCCCATGGGATCTAGCCTTCCTCTTAATTAGAAACAGAGTGGGCATCACCATCCCCAAATCCTCATGATTGGGGAATGAACAATGGACTAAAATAGACATTATTATTCTATTATAGACTTATATTTATTCTGAAAATGGAAGAACTTTTATCCTTGATATAAAAGCAGTGACCACCAGAGGTTCTGAGGGGAGGGAGAGGGAAGAATAAGTGGAATTTGTGGGCATTCTGGGGACATTGGAATTATCCTGCATGACTTTGCAATGATAGATACTAGCCATTATATATTTTGTCATAATCTACAAAATTGCATGGGATAGATTGTAAACTATAATGTAAACTATAGTCCACGGTTAGTAGCAATGCTTCAACATGACTTCCTCAATTTTAGCAAATGTACCACACTAATGAAGGTTGTTTTTGATTAAGGAAAGTGTGGGATGGGAAAAGGGAGTGCATATGGGAATCCCCTATATATTTTTTATGTAACATTTATGTAATCTAAAGTTTCCTTATAACTAAAAGTTAAAAATTAAAAAAGAATAGGCCTTAATGCTTACAATGTTATATATTTACCATTGTATGAAACAATACCACAAATTTAGCAGCTTAAAACAAATCTCATGCTATCTCACAGTTTCTGTGAGTCAGGAGCATCATTAAGAGGAAACTTAGAGCAGTTTCTTTGGGAAAAGAAGCTATTAGCCAAGGTCATTACTGAAAGGGTGGTTTAAGCAAAGAAAGCAGATGGAGAAAAGTGCCTTAAGGTACCAGTCTGCTCTTGTGGTAAAAGAAAAAAGCCACTGAGACCAGATACAAGAGAATGAAGAGAATGAAGGCATGAGTAACAGAGGCCAAAGCTCCAAAAGAAAGTAAAATCATTTTAAGGATTTTGGCTCTCATTCTGCATAAAATGGAGAAAGAACAGGGTTTTTATCAGACAAGAGATCTGATTGGATTCAAGTTTTATAAAGAGCCTCTAGCTGCTGTGTTGAAAATGGATTCAGCAAGCATGGAGCAGAAGCAGGAAGAATTATGAGTCTATTGCTGTAATTGAGGCAAGAGATTATGGCAGCTTATACAACAATAATCGGGGAATTAGTATGAAAATATATCAGAATCTGCATATATATTGAAGGCCAAATTTTTTTTCTAATTTTTAGGTGTGACATGATATCAACACTTTATTTTTATTTCAATGTTTTTTAACATTTAAGGATGATTTGTTTGGGGAAGTATGAAGAATGCAGAGAATTTTTTAAGTAAAAGCAATCAGGAGATAATTGTGAAGATACATTTTAGGTAGGTATATAGAGGAAGAGGTCAAGTAATCAGTTGAATAAAGTAGTCTGGTATTCAGGTGAGATATCTGGAATGATGATACAAATGGAAAATCTTCATCAAAGTGATGATACACAAATCAATGAGTCCTTGATTTGAAATTGATAATATATAACATAAAATCAGAATGAAATTATTTCTCTGAAATGTAGTGTCCTAAACCCATGTTTCTCCAAGGAATCTAAGCTAATCTTAATTACAGATGGGGCTGAAGAGGCAGGAGTTTCCTCATCATCACTGTCCTTCCAGAAATGCATATGCCCAAAGGAGATTCCTCAAATATAAGATGAAATATTTCTTCCTTCTATCATCTTAGCTCCATCACCATTCCTGCTTCCTCCATTCTCTTTTTTTCAATCCCTGATCTTCCCTTCTGTCTATATAGCAATGCAAAACTAAAACATGAAATGGTATTACTAAACTTGTCAAAAGGCAAGTGACTTGTTGATAAAATATTAAAATATAAGATGAAAAATTTCTTCCCTCTATCATCTTAGCTCCACCACCACTCCTTCTTCCTCCGTTCCTTTTTCAATTCCTGATATTCCTTTCTGTCTATATAGCAAAGCTAAATTACAACATGGGATAGTATTACTAAATTAATGAAAATGCAAGTGAATTGTTGATAGTTTAAGTTACAAACCAGGAAATCATGCTTCATTATCAATAAGACTTGCAGTTTGAGAGGTTTTCCAGTAAATATTATGGACTTTAAGTAATTTTCCAAAGTTTTATCATCAGAGTTTGAATTTCAATATATGGATTTACTGTGTAAAAACCAATTTTATGCAAATCCTCTCAAACTCTTATTTTATAGGTTAATTCTACAACTTAGAGTCCAGACCTCAAAGTTATATGAAAGCAATCTTCTTTGTTTAGGTGCCCAGATTCTCTCATGGATTGGTATTTGTTGCCCAAACTCATTAGTTAACAGTATTCTGAAGCAGAATGTAAATTTAATGAGATGTCATGAAAAATCTAAATCAAGAAAAGAATGTTTAATTGGTCATTGTTCAGGACCTTTCTATCTAGATAGGAAAGTCTGTATAGGAAATCCAATTACAAGATGATGTTTTCTTTATAAAGAGAGACTTTGAACAAGGGGCATTTTTGATTATGGCTTCAAGTATCCATATGCAAAAAAAAAAAAAAAACCCTCTTAACACAGAAGAGCACCTGTCAGGCAGACTGGCCAGAAGATCTTATTGTTAATCAGTGAAATACCTCACTTTCTTAAAATTGTGCCTGATACCTAAAGAGAATATTTACCTCCTTGATATGCTCTATTATGTGTACACTTCAGTTAATTAATTCTATCTGCAGATAGATTATACACATATGTTATATGGTACTATACAGTTCTTTTTTATATATCAATTTTTGCTTTTTCATATCCATAATTGCATCCATGAAGTGCTGATTATTATAACGCTCACAATTTTACAAAATTTTCACAAATTCACAAAACAAATTTTGGTATAGTGTCTGTTGTTTTAAATTAAAAAATAGTATATAATAATAAAAATTATAAATGAACAATGATTAATATGATTAATAAAATATATTGAAACATGAAAGATTATGGCTCAATATAGTGAATGTTCTTGATAGCCAGGTTTGCTCTTAGATGAAAAAACTGTTTATAAGTTAGATGAGGATAAAAGCCACGTTTAAGGATGTTACAAAAAGAAGCCAAGCATCAAATACGGGCTCAATTACCAATATTTATGGTCCTCCTACAGTGACTTTGGGCTCAATGTTGAGCCAGAAAATAGTTTCTATATTCAGAAATGTCTTAACTGAATCACCAAAAACCATATAAAGTAGAAATCAAGTACAAATATTGGACTTGGAGTAGAAACATGGAAATGACATATCCAAACCAGAATATTGTACAAAAAGGGAGGTAAAATTATAAGCATAACAAGCTCTGGTTAACAAGCTGCACTTCAGAGAATGGGATTAATTACTGGGAATTTGCATCCACAAATCTTATTGCAATTCATGTTTTATCACTTTATGGGACACCAGCTTAAAATAAATGTGTCTCTATTGTGCTAAATCTATTTATTTCCCCAAAAGTCTCACTGAGAGGGAATTATATTTCATACATCAGAATGTATGTTTTCTCTGCTGTATCAATTAATTGTATTTACACAGTTTCAGAATTAGCAAATGGAGTTTTCCACTCTTTGCCACCTCAAATCTCAGTTTGCTACACCATAACTTTCTCATGGAATTTTGACTTCTGAATTCCTAAAAGTGTAAATCATGGGGTTGAGCAAGGGTGTACAAATCATGTAAAAAATGGCCACCATCTTGTCCACAGTAAATGTGGCTGGAGGGTGTGTGTATGTGAACATACATGGATCAAAGAATGTGACCACGATTATTTGGGAAGTGCAGGTGGAGAGGGCTTTATTTTCTCCTTCTGTGCTCTGGTTTCTCATAAAATGTAAGATTAAAATATAGGAAATGATCAGGATTATGAAACTCACTGTGCATATGGCCCCACTATTAAAGACTAAAGATTTATGACATAAGTGTCCATGCAGGCAAGTTTCAACAGAGGTTGCATATCACAGTAATAGAGCTAAATAATATTAGGACCACAGAAGGATAATTTCAAAGCTGAGAAAATCTCTGCTAAAGAATGGATAAAACATCCCACCCAGGCCAGATTCACCAATATACTACAGACACTTCTGTTCATGATGCTTGTTTATCAGAGGGGCTTACAAACGGCCACATAACAATTAAAAGATGTAAGGACAAGCAAAAAGATCTCCATGCATACAAAAAAGAGAAATGTAAAGATTTGGTTCATGCATTCATTGTAGGAGATGACTTTCTTCTCATATACAACACCTATAATCAACCTTGGTGCCATGGATGTGGAGAAACCGACAGCAGCAAAGGACAAATATAAAAGGAAGAAGTGCATGGGGCTTCCAAGCATCCAACTGTATCTGATGGTCATCACGATAAGTGAATTTGTAAAAAGAGTTGCAAAATAAAGAAACAAGAAGACTGCAAACACTATTTCTCGCTTTAGTACATCCTGTGTTATCCCACACAGAATGAACTTCTTTACACTGCTGTTCAGATCCATGATTTCAGTAGTTGTGGATATCACACAGCTGAGAAATGGACAAACGGCAAAGAAAATTGAGTGTTGATGTGGCAAGAACAATGGACTTGGACTCCAAATCACCACTCCAAATAGTTCTAATTGATGGACAACAAAATAGAGTGGTTCCAAAAGGTTGTCATGCATTCAAATCACATGGGAATTTTTTCAAAAGTCTGATTCCAAGTCTTTAACTATGGGGACGTTTTGGGTGGAACAAGTTTTTTTTTTTTTTTTTTTTTAATGTATTAGGTGATTGTGCTTGTTGTCAGTTTCTTAAATTGCTGACTTTTTTGGTATAACCTTAAGCAAGTCACTTTTTAATGTCTTAAAACTTTTAGTTTATGAGAAAATGAGATTTAGACATTTTATTAAGTGTATGCACATATATATATATATATAATATGTACATAGATATTGCCCTCAATAACTAAAAAAACAGTATTCTTATTTAATTCAAAGTTATTAAATTTGAAGATTCCCTCTTGAGAAAAATATTTCTTCATTTGCACAATGATTTCTGTCCATTATTATTATTATTAAAATTTGTGTGTGTGTCCATTATTATTGACATTGTCAGAGTCTTCATTGGGCTATATATTAAGAAGAAATTATTTATCCAACTTTTGGCTCACAATGGCCATCTTACCTTCATTGTTGTTCAGAATATATGAGATGTTTGAATAAATTATTGAGCCTGGAATTATTGAGGGAAATTACCATGTACATGAAATCACCCCTGGCTCATTCTAGATGCATAATATTGCATTTCATATCCTAAGGATTCACCTTTATGTACCGCTTAATATATTTATATAACCTGAGTAATATTTTTACTCACATATTTCTCTTACCACTATCATTCAGAGGCTTTGTTTTCTTCCAATTTTTGTTTCTCTTGAAACATCATTTTTAAAAAGCATTTCCAAATTACCCCATGCATATATTTCTCCATTATGTTTCTCTATTCTTTCTTCATATATATATATGAATCTATATGAAAGCAATCATGCTACAAAATTATTATATATGCTGATTTTTATTTTTGGATTTTTAAAAGACTTTTCCATGTAAATAAAGGGCATGTTTATGTAATTATGCACTTTGTAGTTGTAAACTCACACAAAAATCTATTAATATCAAATGTTGTAATTAATTTTTTATTAATTTAAGGGATTTTCAAATTTGCACTCATAAAAAACTTTTGTAGAATTATCAGTATTTTAATAATTCATTAAAATATATTTAAATGGAATTACTGTAGCAGAAGAGATGAATATTTACCTAATTATTGATAAGTATTTTCAAGTAGCTTTCCAATTTGTTATTTTCTGTATTTATTATAATTATTTAAATTATAGAATGAATATATCTCCATATTAAACATCTAAACTTTATAGTAGGTTAGAGGGTAAAAGATAAAATTGTCCTTTCAAAACAAATTTCCAAATCCCACTGTTAATTCCTTACATAATATTACAGATTTTACAGCCTTTTAATTTATATAGCATTTTTAAAAATATCTCTGTGTACAAATGGTATCATTATTCTCCATGCTTCTACAAATATAGGCATATGGTAGAGTTTTCTAAGGAAAAAACAAATTTGGAATATTCTCTGCTTCATTAGTAAAGTGAAATTAAGGTACACATTTCTTTTATTCTGGGCGATAGTATACTGTTTCTTTATATTTTTCTTATTATATTTTATTTATCTGAATTATATATAACATTTGTAAATCAGTTTTTTGCTATCTTTAAGTTTTGAACTCCCTGTTCGTTTTTTTTATAGAGTTTAGATTATTACTTTTATTAGTTTATTTTTTTT
>JAKSZT010054372.1:470799-485728 GCA_026826555.1 Tolypeutes matacus | reverse complement strand
AGTGTTGTGTTGCTTTTATTTTCATCCATCATTTTAAAATGAGAACTCGTGTTTATAAAATTAAGAGTAACTCTCTCATAGTGTTTTCATGATGACTAATAAATAATGAAAGAAAAGCAATTTCTCAGTGCCTGTGCTTAGGAAACAGTCCATGTTAGATCATATTATCTCCATTTTACTGGTAGGAAACTCATACTTTGAAAAATTAAAGATAAACAAAAAACAGATGGTGGATCTAGGATTTTAACACAGAACTTCTGGCTTCCACACAAGTCCTTTCCACTGGTCCAAAAGACAAATAGATGGGAATGTTTCATTTCTATAGTCTCCACCCACTTCTAAAGGTTAAAGCCTTCTGATTCCCATATTCATGTGTGAACATACGAATAAGGCCCTTCAGTGAAGGAGACAAGAAATGATTTAGAATCACAAGGTAATAGCTCCATCACTAGGGAAAGAAATTGGCAACAACGACATAGGTAAGGAGAAGAAACAACATGCTAAATATAAGCCAGTCTTAAGATTTTGTATGCCAATTTTTTCAATAATCTGCACCAAATTGATCAAGTTCAGCTTTCCAAGGTGTATGTTTCCAATTTATATTACTTTATTGCAAACTGTAGGTATTCATATATAACTTTCCTGTTCATGTCACAGAATTAGGTTGGAGTTCAAAATTAAACTGTGAAAACTTTCCTTATGATAAAGTGCCCTTATAAATTGTAGTTATTTTTCTTTCATTTAAAAACCTAGCTGCCTTATTCACAGAAAGCTTTTCCAAGAGTCATTCAGAAAATTATTTCAAATTTTGACTTCATTTTACATAGGTAGACCCCACTTTGAAGGATGTTTGTGTCTGTACCTGAACTTTTAACAGAAACATATCAATTATATGGCTTATATATTTGTATGCTTTATTAAGTAAATGAATAAAAACATAGTGGAGTTTATTGTGAAAATTATTAGTAACCTGGTTTTAAGAATTCCACTTAGAACGACCAAAATAGTTTGCAAAGCTCAACAGGACTAACAAATATACAAATCTATGTTAATGCCTGTGTGCTTTCATTAAAACAACCATTTATATTATGTCCCCAAGATTTAATTGTTCATAAAATGTATCTAAACCATGAAACCCACATACAGCTGCAAGTTGTCACCCAGAAAACTGGAATATAAAACCAACACAGTAAAGTCATCAGGTTTGTCATTAAACATCTATTAAAATGTAATACTTATGAATATATTAGCCAGGATTGGTCAGTTTAGACTAAGGTCAAAGCAGAACAGACTAAGTAATGAAATGAGTAAGAATATGGTCACCATACTCATAAAGAACTTTGTTCAAATCAATGGTCTTCAAATTAGTTAAGTGTCTGGGAACCAGTCTCTTAAAATACTTGAAGCCTTAGTTTCAACTTCTGTAAAATGTTTATAATTAAAATATGGTTGATATGGTTTATGTGAGAATCAGATAACACAATACACACAAAAACATTTATACAGCAAGAGAAGACAATACACATAAAAACATCATTTATGCAGCAAGGAACATAGAAGTTCACAGTGACTGCCAAGAAAAAGTCCCTGGAAACCTTAACACTCTGCAGAAATGCCAACCTTTTTACACCTTATTCTTACCTAACCATCAACATAGCTAATTGCTTTTATTCATCATTTAATTGATTTAAATATGCTAAATATTTTGCTTGGGTACAGCGTAGATGTAATTTTTAAACTCATAATGCTTTTACCATATCTCAATCTCTAACTACATTACTTTGATCATCACACACACAAGTATTCACTACTATTACAGTAAATGCTTTAAATTTGGTGGGGAGTAGGGAGGAAGGCCAATGTTCATTATTAATCCAAGTATTAAGTGTTTTATTTTCAGTATTTATCTTGAAAGCTCTAAGTGATATATAAACTTAGAACTAAAATGCCCCTTATATATAAACAAATGAATCCCCTCTTATTTAATATAAAAGGAATTTCCAAAATTATTTTTAAAATGTAATAATCCATTATCACCATTAGTCAGAACATCTTGACAGAGGGTTAATAAAGAATAGAGGTTTTGAATAATACATTACAGCATCTAGACCTACTAGACATATACAGAACATTATATCCATATACAGCAGGATGTACATTGTTCTTGAGCACACATGGATTATTTCCCAGGATAGACCACATGATATGCCACAGAACAACTCTCAATTTCAGAAAGATTGAAATTAACAAAAGTATCTGAACACAACAAATGAATGTGGAATTTAATAAGGGGTAGAGAAACAGAGTAGGCACAAAGATAGGGAAGTTAAGCAATACGATCTTAGACTATCAGTGAGTCAAGGAGGAAATTGCAGAAGAATTGCAAAAGAAATCAATAAGTACTTTGAAACAAATGAAAATGAATACAAAACACATCAAAAACTATAGGATTCAGCAAAATCTGTGCTGAGAGGGAAATTTATAGCCATAAATGATTATATTAAAAAAGAAGAAAGAGCCAAAACCAAATTCATAACTGAAAACATGGAAGAATTAGAAAAAGAGCAACAAACTAATCGAAAAACAAGTTTAAAAAAAGGAAATATCAAGATTAGAGAAGAACTAAATGAAATGCAGAATATAAAAAAATAAGAAAAAATTATAAAACCAAAAGTTGGTTCTTTGAGAAGATTAATAAAATTGACAAATTCTTAGCTAGATTAAAAAAGAAAGAAAGATAGAAGATGAAAGTACATAAAATAAAATGAGGGAGGGGTATCACCACTGATCCCACAGAAATAAGAGTATTATAGGAGGATACTTTGAAAAACTGTATGCCAACCAGATGGATAATTTACATGAAATGGACAATTTCTAGAAACACAGAAACAGCCTACATTGATGAAAGAACAAATTGATGAACTCAACAGACTGATTACAAGTAAAGAGATTGAATTAGTCATCAAAACCTCCCTACTAAAAAAACTCTGGACTAGATAGCTTCAAAGGTGAATTCTACCAATCATTCCAGAAAGAACAGACACCAATCCTGCTTAAACTTCCAAAAAACACAAATGGAGAGAACATTGCTTAACTCATTCTATGATGCCACCATCACATAATTCCAAAGCCATATAAAGAGGCCACAAGAAAATAAAACTAAAGACCAATCTTTGTAATGAAACCGGATGCTAAAATCCTCAAAAAAAAAATGCTAATCTTTTCAACAATGGATCAAAAGAATTATATACCATGACCAAGTGGCTTTCATCCCTGATATGCAAGGATGGTTCAACAAAAGAAAATCAAACAGTGCAATATAACACATTAACAGATACAAAGAAAAAAAAACACACGATCATCTCTCTTGATGCAGAAAAAGTATTTAACAAAATACAGCATCTTTTCTTGATAAAAACACTTCAAAAGATAGCAATAGAAGGAAACTTTCTCAACATGATAAAAAGAGTATACATGAAAAACCCACAGCTAACATCACATTCAATGGTGAAATGCTAAAGGCTTTCCCTCTATGATCTGGAACAAAAAAAGGATGCCCCCCATCATCGCTCTATTTAACATTGTGTTAAAATTTTTTGATCAAGCACTTAGTCAAGAAAAAGATATAAAAGGCATCCAAATTGTAAAAGAAGTAAAAATTTCACTATTTACAGAAGACATGATCTGAAAAATCTTCAACAAAGCTTCTAGATCTGATGTATAAGATCAATAAAGTGGCAGTATATAATATCAACATGCAAAATCAGTAGCATTTCTGTATACAAATAATGAGAATGTGAGGAAAAAATCAAGAAAAAAAGATCCATTTACAATACCAACTAAAAGAATCAAATATCTAGGAATAAACTTATCTAAAGATGTAAAGGATTTGTACACAGAAAACTACACAACCTTTTTAATGGAAATCAAGTAAGACTTAAATAAATGGAAGAATATTCCATGTTCATGGATTGGAAGACTAAACATCATTAAGATGTCTGACCTATCCAAATTGATTTACAGATTTAATGTAATTTAATCTCAATAAAAATTACAACAGCATTTTTACTGAATTGCAAAAAAAAAAAAATTATGAAATTTATTAGGAAGGTCAAGGGGCCCTGAATAGCCAAAAACATGTTGAAAAAGTAAAATGAAATTGGGGGAATCTGATACCTTACTTCAAAGAATACTGCAATGATAGAGTGGTCAAAAGTGCATGATATTCTCACATGGATAGACATATTGAGCAACGGAACTGAAATGAGAGTTCTGATTTAGATCCTCACATAAAGAGACAACTGATATTTGACAAGACCTCCAAGTCCCCTCTAGAACAGAATGGCCTCTTCAACAAATGGTGCTGGGGGACCTGGATACCTATATTCAAAAAATGAGAGAGGAGTCACCATCTCACACCCTATACAAAAATTAACTCAAGATGGAACAAAGATCTAAATATTAGAGCCAAAACCACGAAGCTCCTAGAAGGTAGTGTAGGGAAGTATCTATGAGATCTTGTAATAGGAAATGTTTTCATAAACTTTATACCCAAAGAAAAGCTATGAAAGAAAAATGTTAGATAAATGGGACCTCCTCAAAATTAAAAAGTTTTGTGCTTCACAAGAGTTTGTCAAGAAAGTGAAAAGGCAGCTCACTCAATGGGAGAAAATATTTCATAACCTTTTATCTGATAAGGGCCTAATAGCCACCATATATTACATCTTGAATATATGGGCAAGAGATTTGAATAGACATTTTTCCAATGATGAATTACAAATGGCTAAAAAGCACATGAAAATATACTCAACATCACTAACTATTAGGGAAATGCAAATAAAACTACAGTGAGATATCATCTTACCCCTATTAGACTGGCAACTTTAAAAATAAACAGAGAACTACAAGTATTGAAGAGGATGTGGAGGAAGGCTAAACCTCATCCACTACTGGTGGGAATGAACAATGATGCAGCCATTGTGGTGGATGGTTTGGTGGTTCCTCAGGAAGGTAATTATAGATCTGACATATGATTCAATAGTTCCACTGCTGGGTATATACCGAGAAGAATTGAAAGCCAGGACTTAAACAAATATGTGCACACCAATGTTCATAGGAACATTATCTACTATTTCCAAAAGCTGAAAACAACCCAAATGTCCATTAACAGATGAATCAGAGGAACTCAACAAAGGATCTCACAGACCTCTGCAGTAAACAGTGCCTCAAGCAGAAGGGCACATGAGGGCTTTAGAAATATATGGACACTGTAGACAGAACACACAACCCCAGGAATTCAGCACCTTGCCAGTGGGCCTTACCTTAAAATTTATGATAATCTATCTCCCGAATATATCAGAGTTAGACTCATTTATAATTTTCCTACACATGGCTCTTATGCCTCCTTTATTTGAACCTATAATTAGCACTAAATCCATTAAATAATGGATATACCATGCTAATGAGGAAGAGCTATTATATGGGAATCCCCCATATTTTTGATGTAAGATTTATGAAATCTAAACCTTCTATTAAAAAATCTTCAACAATAGATAGTACAGTGTCCTGATAACAATGATTAAACAATAAATGATTTGAAGTTTTTTAAAAGATAACTGCCATACATATAATGTGTTGTCCTAGATGGGTTCCATTAACTGAAAAAAAAACTGGCAATAGTGGAAAAACTAGTGATATATGAATAATGCCTGGAGTTTAGCCAACAGTAATGTATTAATGTTCATTTCATAATTTTGATGACTGTACCTATGGTGATGTAAGATGTTATAATCAGGGGAAACTTGCTGAGAAATACAAAAGAACTCTAGATAATGTCTTACTACTTCTCTGTAAATATAAAATTACACAAAAAATAAAGTTTATCAAAAATAAAAAGATATTATTTTTAATATCATTGATCAGTTTTTGCTATCAAAATGGTAGAGGCCAACATCACCCTCATATGAAAAGCCAGATAAAGATACCACAAGGTTTGAGGAATGAACAAACATAAGAGGAAATACAACCATAGAAAAAGTAGACTTATTGTTACTGTAGGAACAGAAGAACTTGTGACATTCATATAAAGACAGTTTTTATCAGAGGTATTGAGGGGAGGAGGAGGGAAGAATTGGTAGTACACAGGACATTCCTAGGGCATTGGAAATGTTTTACATGATATTGCAATGGTGTATACAGGCCTTTGTACATTTTCCAAAAATCTATAAAACTCTACAGTGCAAACAAAGTGTAACAATAATATAAACTATAGACCTTGGTTAATAGCAATGCTTCAATATTGTTTCATCAGTAGTAACAAATGAACCATATTAATGTAAGATGATATTATAGGGGAAAATGTGGGAGGGGAATGGGGTGGATTGTATGGGAATCTGCTATCCTTTGATGTAAATTTTCTGTTAATCTATAACTTCTCTAAATGTAAAGTTTTTTATTCAAATGTTACCACAAGTTAAGAAAACTACAGACAATTATATTTGATGAATATAGATGTAAAATCCTCAACAAAATACAAGCAAAGTTGAAAGCAAACTCACATTAAAAGAATTATATACCAAGATCAAATGGGATTTATCCCTGGTAAGCAATTTTTTTAAACATAGGAAAATGAACTAATGTAATAAACCACTTTAACACAGTGAAGATAGAAAAACATATCATCACAAATGATGTGGAAAAAAAAATTGGCAAGGCCCACAACCCCTTCTTGATAAAAGTGCTTAGAACACTAAGAATAGAAGGAAAATTCCTAAAAATGATTAAAAAGCCTATATGAGTCAGCCAAAGGGGTGCTGATGCAAAATACCAGGACTCTGTTGGCTTTTATAAAGGGTATTTATTTAGTGTAGAAGCCCACAGTTACCAGGTCATAAAGCATAACTTACTTTCCTCACCAAAGTCTGTTGCCATGTGTTGGAAAAATATGGCTGTAAATGTCTGTAATGGTTCAGGCTTCCTGGATTCCTCTCTTCACAGGGCTCATTTCTCTACAGACCCAGCTCTTCTGCTCTCTCCACAAGGCCAGCTGTAGAGTATCAGACAAACAGCTCATCTCTCTTTCTGGGGCCATGTCCAATTGAGCATTCTCTCTTTCCTCACATATCTGCTTCTCTATGTATTTACTTCCCAGGCCCCAGGATCAAAACTCCAAACTCCCTTCTCTGCAGGGCAGAGTCCAAGCAAAGCCTCAGTCATTATTTAATCAAGTAAATGTGAAACCACTGAGTCCAATATAATCTTATATGCCCAGAGGAACAAACCAATTTACAAACATAATCTACTATCTATTTTTGGAATTCATAAATAATACCAAACTGCTACAATGGGCAAGACTGAAACCTTTCCCTCTAAGACCAGAAACAAGACAACGATTCCCACTGTCACCACTTTTATCCCACACTGTACTGGAATTTTAGCCAGAGCAATTAGACAAGAAAAAGAAATAAAAGGGTTCAAATTTGAAAGGAAGAAATAAAACTTTCATTATTTTAATTTTTATTTGCAGAAGATTTTATCCTATATACAGAAAATACTGATAAATACTAAATACTTCTCCTAGATCTAATAAATGAATTCAGCAAAGTGGCAGGGTATAAATTCAACACCCAAAAATCAGTAATGTTAATATACACATCATTAAACAATCAGAATAATAAATCAAGAAAAAATTCCCATTCAAAATAGTAACTAAGAATAAAATATTTAAGAATAAATTTAAACCAGGGATGTAAAGGACTTATACTGTGAAAAATAGAAAACTTTGCTTAAAGAAATCATTGAAGACCAAAGTAAATGGTAGGGCATTCCGTGTTCATGGATTGGATGATTAAATATTGTTAAGATGTCAATTCTTCCTAAACTGTCCTATATATTCAATGCAATCCCAATAAAATCTCCAAAAGCCTATTTGGAGAAATGTAAAAGCCAATTATCCTATTTAGTTTGAAGGAAAAGGGGACATGAATGACCAAAATCCAGTTGACAAAGATGAATGGATTTGGAAAATTTGCACTTCCATATTTTAAAGCATATTACCAAACTATGGTAATCAAAATAGCATGTTCATTCCAGATAGATGGAATATTAGAGAGAAACAGGACTAATGTCTCTCCCAGATGAATAGCTAGGAGAAAGAGAGCAATGGCCTGGAAAAATGTTTTAGGGCTTAGGACACCAGGAGAAGACTGGATACAAGAGTAATGGAAAAAAAAAGAATCTTTACAGGAAATCTCTTTGAGTAACTGCTACAGCTGTACCTGCTGGTGCCCATCTCCTACCTAAGAATGGACAGCTTTGAGTGCTCTGCCCTCTAGCTGGCAGTTATGGACAAAGGTGGCTGCAGGGGTCTACCTCCTCTGGAAAGGGGAAAGTGAGGGATGCAGCCTAAGACTGATTCAAATTTTGGCAAAAAAAATTTGGTCTGCAATATCGCACAAAACTTTCCATGATGGGTGAGGTAAAACCATTGTTTGTCCTGGGAACCAGCAGGGGAATAAAGAGATATGACCCTCGCAAACACCCACTCACTGACCTGGGCTGGCTGTTGAGGTTGCAGAGGGGAGTGGAATTATTTCCTACCTGAGAAAATGGAAAGGGCTGCCAGTAAATGGAGGAGAAATGCTTCTGAAAAAGATTGATTTGCCAACCTCTGAATAGCACTGAGGCATGATGCTCTGTCACATTGTTCCAGTCAGGATTACAGTAAACACACTCTGACTAGGCTTTGAATCAAGAGGTCTTTTGAAGAATGCCATCTTCTGCAAGACCAAGGAAGTACATGTAAGGAAAATAAAGGAAATAAATAAAAAAGGCTTTTTTTTTTTGTACCTTTATAGCTTCCCTCCCCAAAGCGCATGAAAGTGTATCTGCAACATATTACTGAGACCATGGCTAAGATTTGAGCAACTAAACAGGACAATCTTAAAGAGCTACAACAGGTTAAAATAAGAATCAAAAAACAGCAGTAACATAGTCTCCCATTTCTAAATCCCTAAGCAAGATAGAGACTGAGCATCAAGTTAAACTCACCATCATAAACAGATGTTTAGACATGAGGAAAAAATTGCAAACCATACTAAGAAAAAGGAAGATATACCTCAAGCAAAGAAAAACATCAAAGCCTAAGTTGAGAAAGAGGATTTGACATAAGTAATCAATGACACACATATACAGAACACGGCATCCCAACTCAGAGAGTGATTCATTCTTCTCAAGTGCTCAAGGATAGGCCATATGTTTAGTGACAGGCAGGTCTCAATAAATATAAAATAGATTGAAATTATACAAAACACCTTCTCAGATTATAATGGAATGTACCTGGAAATCAACAATATATCGGAAAGGGGAAAATCCGCCACTGTGTGGAGGCAAAACAACACATTCCTAAATAATCTAAAGTAAAGAAGAAATTGTAAGACAAATTAATAAATATCTTGAGACAATTGATAATGATAACCCAGCATGTCAAAACTTATCAGATACAGGACAGGCAGTACTGACAGGGAAATTTACAGCCCTATATCAATATTTTTTTTAAAAGAAGAAAAAAGAGCTAAAATCAAATACCTACCTTAACATCTGGAGGAACTACAAAATGATAGGAAACCTAAACCCAAAGCAAGCAGAAGGAAAGAAACAATAAACAATTAGTGCACATACAAATGAAATTGAGAACCAAAAACATTAGAGAAAATAAAAAAGGTGGTTCTTTGAGTAGATCAATTAAACTGAAAAACACTTAGCTAGACTAACAAAGAAAAAAGAAAGAAGATGCAAATAAATAAAATCAGAAATGAGAAGAAGCAATGTTATAACTGAATCCACAGAAATAAAAAGGACCATAAGAAGATATTGTGAAAAACTGTATGACAACAAATTAAACAGCCTAGATGAAAAGTACAAATTCCTTGAAATGTGCAAACAAACTATATTGATGATAGAAGAAATGCAGGAACTCAACAAACCAATCACAAGCAGAGAGATTGAGTCATAAACAATCTCCAAACAAAGACAAGTCCTGGACAGATGGCTTCACAAGTGAATTCTACCAAGCATTTCAAGAATTAATACCTGTCCTGTTTAAACTCTTCCAAAAACTGAAGAGGAGAGAAAATTACCAAACATGTTTATTGAAGCCAACATCACCCTAGCACTAATGCTAGATAAAGATGTTATAAGAAAAGAAAATAACCCACTAGTCTCTGTATTTAACATATGCAAAAATCCTCAACAAAATATTTGCAAATCAAATCCGTCAACATATTAAAATAATTGTATGCGATGACCAAGAGGTATTTTTTCTTGTTTCTTAAGGGTTGTTCAAGACAAGAAAATAATCAATTTAATACATCACATTAACAAATTGAAGGAAAAAACCACATGATTGTGTCAATTGATGCACAAAAGGCAGTTTTTAAATGTACATTTTTTTAAAAAGATACTGAGATTAAATAAATGTTACACAAAAAATATAGGGATTCCCATGTGCCCCACTCCCCACACATCCCAAACCCTCCCACATAAACAACATACTTCATTTGTGTGGCACATTCATTGCAATTGATAAATGTATGCTGGGTTATCAGCACTGAGCATGGACCATAGTTCACATAGTTTACACTCTCTCCCACATAATTATTCAGGTTATGGGAAGATATAAAATGGCCTATATCTGTCATTGCAATGTCATTCAGGATGATTCCCAAGTCATGAAAAAGTCCCCGTATCACACCTGTTTTTCCCTCTTCCGGCCCCCAAAGCCTCCCGTGACCACTGCCTCCACATTAATGTTGTAATTTCTTCCATTGCTAGAATCACAATAAGTTTAGAGTAGAATACCAGTAAGTCCACTCTAGCCCATAGTTCATTCCCAATCCTGAGGATTCTGGGTTGGTGATGTCCCACTCCACCTCTAATTGAGAGGGGGCTTTGATCCTATAAAGCCAATGGATGGGACTCTTGCTTGCAGTTGTAGGCTCTCTTGTTTCCTTGGTATGGTGGTTGTCAATCCTCACCTACTTGTTAGTTGTCCTGGGTGAGCCCAATGAACCAGAGAGTAGGTGTTGCAACTCTGCTGAGGCTCAGTTCCCTGCCAGCACATGGACAGCTCAAATATTCCAATCTCTTGGATGTATACCTACAAACTCTAGCACTAAGTATAAAAGAGAAGGCATTTGACAAAATCCAGTATCCTTTCTTGATAAAATAGTTAAAAAAATAGGAATAGAAGGAAAGTTCATCAATATGATGAAAGGAATATATGAAAAACCCACAGCCAACATCTTACTCATTGGAGAAAGACTGAAAGCTTTTCCTCTTAAATTAGGAGTAAGACAAGGATGCCCACTGTAGCAATTGTTATTCTACATTGTACTAGAAATTCTACCTAGAGCAGTTAGATGAGAAAAAAAATAAAAAATAAAGGCATCCAAATAGGAGGAAAGGACGTAAAACTCTTGCTATTCACAGATGACATGATCCTATTTTGAGAAAATTCTGAAATGTCTTAGACAAAATCTACTTGATCTAATAAACCAGTTCAGCAAGTGGCAGGATACAGGATCAACTGGAAAAATCAATAATGTTTCTGTACACTAGTACAGAAAACAATCTGAGGTGAAATAAGGACAAAAATTCTTTTTACAACAGAAAAAAAAAAGATTCAAATATCTAGGAATCAATTTAACCAAAGATGTAAAGTGTCTGAATTCATAAAACTACAAAAAGAAATGTGAAAAGAAATCAAAGAAGACCTAATCAAATGTAAAGAAACTCCATGTTCATGGATTAGAAGGCTAAATATCATGAAGATTTCTATCCTACCCAAACTGATTTATAGATTCAATACAATACCTATCAAAATTCTGACAGCTTACTTTAAAGAAATAGAAAGGCAATTACCAAATTTATGTGGAAGGAAAAGGCACCCAAATACCTAAAAACATCCTAAAAATGAAGAACAATGTGAGAGGACTCTCATTGTCTGACCTTGGAACATGCTAAAAAGCTACAGTGATCAAAACAGCAGTGCATGAGCATAAAATTAGATACATTTATCAATGGAGTAGAATTGAGAGTCCAGAAGAGGACCCTCACTTTATGTTTAACTGGATTTTTTAAAACCTATCCCATCCACATTACCGGGACCAAAACTGTCTGATCAACAAATGGTGCTGGGAGAACTGCATATCCATAACCAAAGGAATGGAAGATGGCCCCTGTCTCACTCCCTATAAGAGAATCAATTCAAAATGTTTTGTCACAGTAACATGGCTGAGGTAGATTACAAAAGCCAAGACCATAAATCTACTAGAAGAAAATGTAGGGAAACATCTTAAAGACCTGTTGGTAGGTGGGTGTCTTTGAAATCTTGAGCAAAAAAAGAAATAGATAAATGAGACCTCCTCAAAATCAAAGACTTTTGC
Source organism: Tolypeutes matacus (assembly GCA_026826555.1). NCBI lineage: Eukaryota > Metazoa > Chordata > Mammalia > Cingulata > Chlamyphoridae > Tolypeutes > Tolypeutes matacus. Next base: position 473,285 of record JAKSZT010054372.1, on the reverse strand, counting down.
ACTTTAAAGGACTTTGTCAAAAGGGTGAAGAAAGAGGTGACTCAATGAAGAAAATATTTGGAAATCACATATCTGATAAGGGTTTAATATCCATGATATATAAAGATCCATTAAAAACTCAACAATAAAAAGACAAATGACCCAATTTAAAAATGGGCAAAAGAAGTGAAAAGACAACTGTCTAAAGAAGAAATACAAATGGTGAAATAGTACATAGAAAAGTTGAACATCACTAGTGATTAGAGAAATGCAAATAAACGCTACAAAGAGGTATCATTTCACACCTATTATAATGCCCATTATGAAAAAGACAAAAAAACTACAAATGTTGAAGAATAGATAGATTTGTAGGAATGTTTATTCAACTTTGTTAGGAATGTAGACTGGTACAACCACTGTGGTGGACTATTTGGCAGTTCATAAGGAAATTGAATATAGATTTTTCATGTTATCTGGCAATACCAGTACTAGGTATATATCCAGAAGAACTGAGAGAAGAGTGACAAAAACAGACATCTGCACACCAATGTTCAGAGTGACATTATTCACAATTGCCAAAATATGGAAGCCATCCAAGTTCCAATCAAACAATAAATGGATAAATAGAAAGTGGTATATATTCACCCAATGGGATATTATTGAGTTGTAAAAATTAATGAAGTTCTAATTCATGTTATCACATGGATCAAACTTGAAGACATCATTTTGATTTAAAAGAAGTCAAAAAGAAAAAGAAAATATTGTATGATCTGAAATAATTAGAACAACAAACTCATGGAATCAGAATATGGAATACAGTTTACCAGGGCATGGGGTGGGGGTAAGAAATGGGAAGCAAAAGCTTAAAATATACAGGTTGTTGTTTGGAGTGATCGAAATGTTTTGGTAATGGTAATGGATGTTGTTGATGGTAGCATAACATTGAGAATATAATTAAGAGCACTGAAATATGCATCTGAATGTGATTAAAAGGGGAAATCTTTGATTATACAATAGAATGAAAAGTTTTAAAACTATATATGGAACTACATTATACACACACAATACAGTCCTACATTAAATCGTAGACAATGATTGATATTACGGTTAAAAAAAAATGGGCTACTGGCAACTGTAACACATGATCCAAACCAATGCAATTTGTTTTTGTTGGGGTAGTTTAAGGGAATCTTTATTTTATGCATGGTTGTGCTGTTAACCTTCAACTTCTCTAATAAAGATAAACAAATGGGAAAATAAAAATAAAAAGTAAAAGAAAGAGAAGAGGTAGATAAAGAACACATACTCCCCAAACAAGAAGCCTCATAAATATTCAAAATTGTGGAGTCAAATCCATAAATCCTTTTTTAAATCTGCATTTCTGGGTCTAATCAGAAGCCAACCAATATAAATGTACACATGAATTTAAATAAAAATTAAAATGAAGATTCTTGAAAAGAAAAACATAAAAATGGCAATCCCTCTTGGTATATACCAAAAATAATTGAAAGCAGGGACTCAAACTGACATTTATACACAAATATTATTAGCAGCGTTATTCAGAATATCCATAAGGTGGAAACAACCCAAGTATGCATCAACACATGAAAAGATATGCAAAATGTGCTATATACATAAAGTGGATTATTATTGAGCTGTAAAAGTGAATGAATTTCTGATAGATGCAACATCAGGAAACCTTGATGACACCATGTTGAGTGAAATAATCTAGACACAAAAGGAAAAATTTTGGATACAGTGGACCATGATGTAAGTGTAAGATACTCCAAAATTCTGTTCTCCCATAGAATCTCTGAATGGCTAACAAACACTGGCAGAGACATCTTCCTCAATACTCCAGAAAAAAAAATGAAATGGGTGCAGTAACTGGGTGAATGCCAAATCAAGAAAATACAACTTTAAAAATGGTAGGAGAGGGAATTGGATGTGGCTCAGTGACTGGGCTTCTGCCTACCATGTGGAAGCACCTGGTTTGGATCCTGGTGCCTCCTAATGAAGACAGCAAGGTGGCATGTTGGGTAGGGGCAGCAAGCTGATACAACAAGAGACACAAGAAGAAAATACATAATGAGGGAAACAACAAAGCAGGGACCAGAGTTTTCCACTGCCTTCTAAAGAAGACATTGAGGTGACGTGAGGGGCAGGCACAGTGAGCTGACATAGCAGGATGATACAACAAGAGATGTAGGGAGGAAAAACATAATAAGAGACAACAAAAAGCAGGGAGCAGAGGTGGCTCCAGTGATTTGGTACCTCCCTCCCACATCAGAGGTTCCAGGTTCAGCTCCGGAGGTCTCTTAAAGAAATAAAGAAAAAGAACAGGCACAACAATTGCAAACACCAAAGGGAGGGGGGTGGAGAGAAAGAAATAAAGAACAATAAATCTTTTAAAAATGGTAGGAGAAACTTATGGTACTCTTGCTGGCCCCTCCCCTAATGCCTTCACATTATGATGTGGAGCATCCTGCATTCCCATTGTGGGTCCA
>JAKSZT010054372.1:444862-466255 GCA_026826555.1 Tolypeutes matacus | reverse complement strand
TGAGTCCATTGAGCTGTAGGGTAGGAGTTGCAGCTCCACCTAGATTTCATGCACACCTGGCACATAGGTAGGAGGGAGGCTCCAGTCTCTGGAAGTATACCTAAAAAACTTCAGCATTGCATATAGGTTTGAATAGAAGGGACTGGTGAACCATGTGCAGGGAGGATTTATTTGAGTATAATTCTGTCACTCTCAGGAGCACAGATTCCAAAATAGAACCCACTGATAAGGCATCAGTCTCTGGGACTATCCCCTCTTATATAGGACCAGGGTGTCTCCGGAGCTCTCAGGAACCCCACTGAGTGGGGTGATATGCACTTAGATGTTCTATGAGGTCCTACTGAGGTGTGCATAAGAGTTACCTCTGGGATGACCTCCCAACTCTCTTTGAAGTCTCTTAGCCACTTGAACTAATTTGTCTTTACCATTTCCCCCTTTTATTCAAGGTATTTTTCCAGTTGTGACTTTTATTAGTTTATGTCAACATTATGTCAACGTCTTTATTTTCCATATGTTTTTTAGTATTCATCTTAAATGATCTGGATTTTGTTTTCATATGAGTTTGGGATGTTTTTCCTTTTTCTGCCTAATCAGGAATAATGACTCAATAACACATCAAATGAGTTATCATATATTAGTAAGAACTTATTCATTTCTGCTGTGGCAGAGGGGAAATATGTCCTCAACTTCTTTATAACTGAATTCGAGGAATAACATACTTCAAGATAACCTCATTAATTACACAAGAAATAAACACAATTACATGACCTAGCACAAAATGAATTCTGATTTTAAAAGTTGAGAGATTCCTACAGAATGAATTGTTTAGCCGGTGAAGTTTCAAAATGAGGAAGAATTGGAGTTATGGTTTTAAATGTGAAAAACTGAAGTTTCCAACTTTGTTTTATGGAACTCAGGTATTCAATAAGCTTTTACTGTTTTGTTTTGTTGAGGATATTTCAAAAATTGTAACAAATTATTCCCTTATTCTAATAAAACTACATAATCACATTAAAACTGAAATTTTTTTGAAGTCTAGCTGCTATAACATTTCTCAATGTGATAACACTAGTTATAGTATGATAAATAGAAGCTAAGAATGGCAGTTTCAATTATCTCTGAAAAGTATTAAAGATAAAATGACTTAATTATAACAATTTGAATACTTTCAGGTCCTCTGGAGGCTAAAGACCAAACGTTTGTATCCTTGGCTGTGAGTACAATAAGAAAATTGAGTAAAAGATGGTAAGAGAAAAGCATGGATTGTTTTAGGTGAACATAGAGGTGAAGAAAAGGTTAACTTCTCTTTGAGAACTACATTGTTATTAAATCAAAAAGTGATAGAGATAAAATTGTGGACAAAAATTGGCCTGGGAAATAAGAACAGCAGATGAAAGAGATCCTGCATCAAACTTCTCAGTTAGAAGACACTAAACTAGCTCCTAGCTCTGAGGCAATAATCACGTTTCCCTAGTAAGCTGGGGACATTTTTCAGAGTGTAGTTTTCAAGAAGTTCATTGAACTGCCCAAAGGTAAGAAAGTCAATGATACTTTGAGGTTCCTTCAAGCTCTGAGGTGAGTTGACCATGGGATCTCATTAAATATTGTAAACTGAATGGGTTATCTAACTGGACTCCAGGTTCTGCCAAAGCACTGTCAGTGTTTTGTAGAAACAGTTATGTTTTATCATGAAATCATGGGAACCTTAGAGTTGGTAATAGATGACAACTGAGGTTTGAACTATTTTGAGTTTTAATCTTTTCCTCACATGTAATTTTAAGATAAATTATAGCTCTGCTTTAAACTCTGACCATTAAAATTGTATAATACTATGATGAGATCACCAAAAATAATTCAAAAACTCTGGCCAAATTCAACTAATGAAATGGAAAATTGTTGTGATAAACTATTTTATTTGTATCAAAAATCACTTCAGAATAAAAATCAGTTCAGTGAAAACAACATCGTTTTTGGAACCAGATGGGAGAAGGAATGTAGAATGGAGAGTGAAAAGAAGAATGGAAAAAGAACAATGGCTTTATTTCCTATTTTACTTTTTATTACAGACAGGAAAATTAAATAGTATATAGAATTTATTTGAAGCTCTGTGTTATGCCAAAGTATGAATTGTAGATTTATCATGATCTAGGGTCTAATCTCAGCAATAATTACATTAATATGGCTGAAGTTACCATTGTAAGGGTCAATATTAATGATATATTTAAATTTGAATATGGGAATATACTCATTTATCCATTTATTCAACAGATATTTATTGAGTTTCCACTGCAAGCTGCTCTAGATCATAGTGAAACATCAGTGAACTAAAAAGAAAAACAAATTCTCTTTCTCTTGGCTTACATTCTGTTAGAAGAGGAAGACAAAATTACAATAAATAAACGTGATATTGTATAATAGAAGGTGATATCAAAATAAAAAGTTGATGGAAGAGGGTGAATAGGATTCAATACGAAGGAGAGATGCAAGTTAGCCATGAAACATGGAAGAAGGATGCAAGTCAACTAGAACATGTGAAGGGATTGAGGCAGGAGATGTTTTGTTGTGTTCAGAGAAGTGTAAGGAGCCCGGTGTGAATGGAACTGAGTGAGAAAGAGGAGAAGAACTCAGGAAAGTCACAGTAATCCAGAGCAGGTAAAATCTTGTAGGCAACTGTAAGGAGTTTTGGCTTTTCATCTAATGAAATGGAGAACCATTGCAAGATTTTAAGCAAAGTTTTGATTTTTTCCAATTTATGATTTATTTCAATCTTGTTACATTAATTTGAAAATCAAATCTCTATCATCTTCTTCAGATATCCAGAAACGTTTACCAAAATCACTATTCTTGTAGGCAATGTTCTGAAAATTCTTTGAATAAGTGCAATAATTACACTAAGCCTACTTGATGGCAGCAAAACAGTTAAATTGCTGAAGAGTCCATAAAATCAGATTTTCACCATACCTAGGCAAAATCAACACGTAAAATAAAATGTTAAACTGAAGCAATAATTGTTGAGAAAATTTTGCAAAATTCTATTCATTGAAATTTGTTGAAATTTAAAAGGTTGGGTAGATGTCATTCAGTATTAAATTTTCTTGTGCTGAAAATTATATTTTATTTTCTTCTTAAAAAGTATAATTGCAGTCCATAATGTGAGGTTAGTAGTTCAAGTAGAAAAACTGTGTTTGAATTTGAGTATATGATAGATAATATATGAATCTATATTGGTCATCATAATCTGCCCACAATAATGTTTTATTTTATAGTATTCCAAGGCTTTGGTTTACATATTCATGAAGCAGTGGAGCCAGTAACATTGGGTCATGATATCTCTAGTTTCTAGGATTAAATGAACTATTTAACTGTAAGAAACTCCAGGTCAAGAGGAAAGGCCCATTATGAAGTTAGCCTTGCTGTAACCACAGAAAAGATGGGGAAAAGGTAAGAAAAGTAAGAAGAAAATCTGGTTAAAATGTGTAAGACTTTGCACAAACTTGTTCTAGTGCAGCTCCCACTTTGTTGAGATGATGTTTTAGATTCTAATCTTAATCCTTCATGGTCTTCCTCATGAGGGATCATCCTGAAGAAGAAAACTAATATGGAAGATAAAGGAAATGAAAAATGAAAGTTTATTTAGTAATTTCCACAGAACTGAATTAATAGCATTACATTATTGTGTACTAGGGAAAACTGAAAATTGAAATAGTTTACTGTGAGTAAAGTTACTCCAGAATCCACCTGACAATCTGAGACCAATGAACTTTAATTATGGAAATCATATATATGTCTGAATTTGAATAATCTCTTTATTAATTATTACTCAAATGGAATTGTTGTTTGGGTCGACAAGGTCCAAAAATTCAAATCAACAAATAAATTGAAATGTAAACCTCTTTTGAAATCTAACTTTTATTCACACATTATTATGGTTTCTATTCCACATATATTTCACTGTCTACACCTGAAGCTTTGGTACTGGTTTTGCTAATAGGGTGTCCCCACAAGAGTCCTAATTGATTCTGCTCACATGAAAGACAGAAATCACATAAGGGAGAAATGCTCTTTTATGGAATCTGTCATTTTTTTCTCTCACAGCTGATTGGTATGCAGTGGTGGTCACCTGATCCAAGAGGACCCTATCCATAGGCAAGACTGAGCCAGTCAGGTTTTTTCTCTCAAGAAATTCAATGGATGACACAGATTCTGTAGCAGATGTTAAACAATGGAGTCATGTGGTACAGGACTACTAGAAAAGCACAGTATAGCTCAAATATTAAGGCATTTTACTGTTCCATATAATGTTAGAAAAATTCAGTGAAACTTTGGCTCACATGTCAGGAGGCACACAGAGCTACAGTGCTAACAGGAACCAGATTTAGCTCCACCAAAAACAGACAACTATACACTCCATCACTCAATAACTGTACTACCATCTGTCTTTATCTACACCTACACACCCAGAGCACCCCTCATCCTTAGCACCCCAAGAGTACCTGAACCCTGTTACCACCCATATTTTAAGATTAACTGAGAAAAGAAAAACTCATTGTCTGGACCCATATTAGACATGTCACCCTAAGGATTAACTTACTTTGTTTGAACCAGTACAAAAATTGTGAGAAGTACCTTAATGGGGAGACTGATTTGCAGTTATACAACTCTAGACTCCACTGGCGAATAAACCCACTTTTACTACCTAGCTTAGTTCACTGACTATTCTGCCCTGCTCAGTGAACAAAACCAGTTGAGGACCTCTGGCCCCTCTACAGCTGCAACTGAAGTTCTAAGAATACCCTATCTCTACCCCCTCCTGAGCCCTGTTTCTCCTTTATATTCAGTGTCCTAAAAATAAACTTCTTTTTCCTTGAAATAGTTTAATGAAATTTCTTTTTTTAATCTCTAAATATTTTTGTCTTCTTCCACTAAGGTACAAAGTTAGTGTGAGTGGTAAGCAGTCTGCTAGGTAAAGTTGGTTCTTCTCTTTCATCCATTTATTGATTATTATATCATAAAAAGCATAAAATTCAACTCCTTTGAATTTGCATATAAAGATACTGAGTAGGGAAGCAGCTGTGGCTCAATCAGTAGGGCTCCTGTTTACCATATGGGAGGCCCCGGGTTCGGTTCCCGGGGCCTCCTGGTGAAGGCAAGCCCGTCTGCACGGCGTGGTTAGCTGACCCAGCGAGCACAAGCAGCAAGGGGGGGGGGATAAATGAATAAATAAATAAAATCTTTAAAAATAATAATAATAAAATATATATAAAGATACTGAGTAGCATCTCAGAGTTGTTGAGTTTTCAAAAATAGAAACATCATTTCCTGACCCCTATGTTAATGCTTTTTCTATTGCATTTCATTACTCCTGTCTTACAAGATCCATTTCCAATAAAAGTTTTGTCTAATGTTATTTTAATATCTTTCTTCAACTTGAATTTAATGTTTTATTTTTCATCAGAAAGCACCACCAACCTATCCCACCCATTCCTGATGACATTTTTCACTTCCTTATTCCTGAAAGTGTAAATCTAAGGATTGAACACAGGAGTTAGAATGGTGAAAATGTTGCCACGATTTTGTTAAAGGACAGAACAAATGGATTTGTACCTACCAAATATCCATGAGGCAAAGAATAAAACTGCAAGAATACCAGTGTGAGATGCACAGGTGAATAGAGCTGTCTCCTGCTCTTCAAATCTATGAGTACTCAGAGATAGCTACATGACTGTGTAGGATAAGAGTAACAAGAAGTTTGTGATGCAGATAAACCAACTGCTGCTGATCACCAAATGACCAAGGATGTGAGTGTCAGTGCAGGAAAGCTCCAACAATGGGTACAAATGGCACAGGAAGTGATCAAAGTCATTGGGGACACAGAAAGGCAGCAGGAAAGTAAAGAGAATTTGTGCCACAAATTCAGAATTCAGGCTACACCCATTAGAATGCCACAGAGCTTCCAGTTCATGATAGAAGGGTAGGGAAAGGGCTTGAAAATTGCAATATATTGGTCATAGGCTTAGCTATGAAGACAATCACCTCCTCCCCAGCTAAGAGGTGTTCAGCAAACAGGATCATACAGCCTTGGAATGAGATGGTTTTCCTCTGAGATGGTTTTCCTCTCATGAGATGGAGGATATCCATAAGCATCTTTGTGGTTATGAAAAAGGAAAATCATACTTCCAGTAAGGACAGGAAAGTAAAAAGGAAATATATGGGGTTCCAGGCATGCCAGGCTGCTGGCAATGGTCAACAATATCAGCAAGTTGTTTCTCAACAGTTGAAATGCAGCAAAACACACACAGACAATAATAATAATAATAATAATATTTTGAGAACATTTGTATTCTGTAAAAGCCTCAGGATGATGAATTCAAATATGGAAACTTTAATTTAACATAATATCAGTGAAAAAGTTGAAAGCTACCAGAGTGTGCATGTAGATTCTGCCGTTAGAAGGAAAAGAAATTCATTTCAGACAAGTTTATGGTATTATCATAATTATAAACAAGTTCGTGCATCTCTATGCAAATTATTTTGTGTTTCTTTTGTAAGTGAGAACACAAAATTAATTGAAAAGAGTAGTGGGAAGTCAGGCAGAATTCAGATGGGTATAAATCATTATGTATTTAAAAATAGCCAGAGTTTCGGTGTGGGGGAAGAAAAAGATTCATATTTGATTAGGTGACAAATAGTTTTTTCTCAAGTACAAACTCTGTCTTTTTAAGAGATGCTTCCTGGAGAAAATAGGTGAGAAGAATTCTGAAGTCACATCTAAACTTCAGGGAAGGGAAGACTACAATTTATTAATGATGCCTGCTACTGGCACAGAATGGGAGCAGGAGTGACTTTCATGGTTTCATCACTGATCAGGAGATAGGATTATCTACAAATAAAAGAAGAAATAACACACAGTTTAAGAGGCACTTGGAAATCATGCCTACTATTTCATAATATTCCTGTAAAAGTCTGAATTGTATTGGGCCTTTAAGATGACCTGATTTATCTTATAATATAGAAAGATTTATGGGAAAGTGCCTAGCTCTAAGATTACACATAACTAGTATGCCCTAAGTGTTGTGTTGCTTTTATTTTCATCCATCATTTTAAAATGAGAACTCGTGTTTATAAAATTAAGAGTAACTCTCTCATAGTGTTTTCATGATGACTAATAAATAATGAAAGAAAAGCAATTTCTCAGTGCCTGTGCTTAGGAAACAGTCCATGTTAGATCATATTATCTCCATTTTACTGGTAGGAAACTCATACTTTGAAAAATTAAAGATAAACAAAAAACAGATGGTGGATCTGGGATTTTAACACAGAACTTCTGGCTTCCACACAAGTCCTTTCCACTGGTCCAAAAGACAAATAGATGGGAATGTTTCATTTCTATAGTCTCCACCCACTTCTAAAGGTTAAAGCCTTCTGATTCCCATATTCATGTGTGAACATACGAATAAGGCCCTTCAGTGAAGGAGACAAGAAATGATTTAGAATCACAAGGTAATAGCTCCATCACTAGGGAAAGAAATTGGCAACAACGACATAGGTAAGGAGAAGAAACAACATGCTAAATATAAGCCAGTCTTAAGATTTTGTATGCCAATTTTTTCAATAATCTGCACCAAATTGATCAAGTTCAGCTTTCCAAGGTGTATGTTTCCAATTTATATTACTTTATTGCAAACTGTAGGTATTCATATATAACTTTCCTGTTCATGTCACAGAATTAGGTTGGAGTTCAAAATTAAACTGTGAAAACTTTCCTTATGATAAAGTGCCCTTATAAATTGTAGTTATTTTTCTTTCATTTAAAAACCTAGCTGCCTTATTCACAGAAAGCTTTTCCAAGAGTCATTCAGAAAATTATTTCAAATTTTGACTTCATTTTACATAGGTAGACCCCACTTTGAAGGATGTTTGTGTCTGTACCTGAACTTTTAACAGAAACATATCAATTATATGGCTTATATATTTGTATGCTTTATTAAGTAAATGAATAAAAATATAGTGGAGTTTATTGTGAAAATTATTAGTAACCTGGTTTTAAGAATTCCACTTAGAACGACCAAAATAGTTTGCAAAGCTCAACAAGACTAACAAATATACAAATCTATGTTAATGCCTGTGTGCTTTCATTAAAACAACCATTTATATTATGTCCCCAAGATTTAATTGTTCATAAAATGTATCTAAACCATGAAATCCACATACAGCTGCAAGTTGTCACCCAGAAAACTGGAATATAAAACCAACACAGTAAAGTCATCAGGTTTGTCATTAAACATCTATTAAAATGTAATACTTATGAATATATTAGCCAGGATTGGTCAGTTTAGACTAAGGTCAAAGCAGAACAGACTAAGTAATGAAATGAGTAAGAATATGGTCACCATACTCATAAAGAACTTTGTTCAAATCAATGGTCTTCAAATTAGTTAAGTGTCTGGGAACCAGTCTCTTAAAATACTTGAAGCCTTAGTTTCAACTTCTGTAAAATGTTTATAATTAAAATATGGTTGATATGGTTTATGTGAGAATCAGATAACACAATACACACAAAAACATTTATACAGCAAGAGAAGACAATACACATAAAAACATCATTTATGCAGCAAGGAACATAGAAGTTCACAGTGACTGCCAAGAAAAAGTCCCTGGAAACCTTAACACTCTGCAGAAATGCCAACCTTTTTACACCTTATTCTTACCTAACCATCAACATAGTTAATTGCTTTTATTCATCATTTAATTGATTTAAATATGCTAAATATTTTGTTTGGGTACAGCGTAGATGTAATTTTTAAACTCATAATGCTTTTACCATATCTCAATCTCTAACTACATTACTTTGATCATCACACACACAAGTATTCACTACTATTACAGTAAATGCTTTAAATTTGGTGGGGAGTAGGGAGGAAGGCCAATGTTCATTATTAATCCAAGTATTAAGTGTTTTATTTTCAGTATTTATCTTGAAAGCTCTAAGTGATATATAAACTTAGAACTAAAATGCCTCTTATATATAAACAAATGAACCCCAGGAATTCAGCACCTTGCCAGTGGGACTTACCTTAAAATTTATGATAATCTATCTACCGAATATATCAGAGTTAGACTCATTTATAATTTTCCTACACATGGCTCTTATGCCTTCTTTATTTGAACCTATAATTAGCACTAAATCCATTAAATAATGGATATACCATGCTAATGAGGAAGAACTATTATATGGGAATCCCCCATATTTTTATGTAACATTTATGAAATCTAAACCTTCTATTAAAAAATCTTCAACAATAGATAGTACAGTGCCCTGATGACAATGATTAAACAATAAATGATTTGATAAATGTACACATGAATTTAAATAAAAATTAAAATGAAGATTCTTGAAAAGAAAAACATAAAAAGGGCAATCCCTCTTGGTATATACCAAAAATAATTGAAAGCAGGGACTCAAACTGACATTTATACAAAAATATTATTAGCAGCGTTATTCAGAATATCCATAAGGTGGAAACAATCCAAGTATGCATCAACACATGAAAAGATAAGCAAAATGTGCTATATACATAAAGTGGATTATTATTCAGCTGTAAAAGTGAATGAATTTCTGATAGATGCTACATCAGGAAACCTTGATGACACCATGTTGAGTGAAATAATCTAGACACAAAAGGAAAAATTTTGGATACAGTGGACCATGATGTAAGTGTAAGATACTCCAAAATTCTATTCTCCCATAGAATCTCTGAATGGCTAACAAACACTGGCAGAGACATCTTCCTCAATACTCCAGAAAAAAAATTGAAATGGGTGCAATAACTTGGTGAATGCCAAATCAAGAAAATACAACTTTAAAAATGGTAGGAGAGGGAATTGGATGTGGCTCAGTGACTGGGCTTCTGCCTACCATGTGGAAGTACCTGGTTTGGATCCTGGTGCCTCCTAATGAAGACAGCAAGGTGGCATGTTGGGTAGGGGCAGCAAGCTGATACAACAAGAGACACAAGAAGAAAAAACATAATGAGGGAAACAACAAAGCAGGGACCAGAGTTTTCCACTGCCTTCTAAAGAAGACAGTGAGGTGACGTGAGGGGCAGGCACAGCGAGCTGACGAAGCAGGATGATGCAACAAGAGATGTAGGGAGGAAAAACATAATAAGAGACAACAAAAAGCAGGGAGCAGAGGTGGCTCCAGTGATTTGGTACCTCCCTCCCACATCAGAGGTTCCAGGTTTAGCTCTGGAGGTCTCTTAAAGAAATAAAGAAGAAGAACAGGCACAACAATTGCAAACACCAAAGGGAGGGAGGTGGAGAGAAAGAAATAAAGAACAATAAATCTTTTAAAAATGGTAGGAGAAACTTATGGTACTCTTGCAGGCCCCTCCCCTAATGCCTTCACATTATGATGTGGAGCATCCTGCATTCCTATTGTGGGTCCATATTCCTGTTCCAGAGGGAGCAAAATAACACCTATGTTCATGGGGATACCTAATGTGAGTGACAGTCTACCAGGTGGCAGCCTGAAAGAATGAACCTGGAAAGATTTACTGGGTGGTTCTGACAGAACATAACATATAAGCAAAATCTGCTTGTGGACAGCTAAAACAGTGTGCAAAACGATTAAGTCAAAGTGGCTTGGGGGAAAAGATTACTGAAATCTGGTTTCCTGTAAACAACAAGATTCTCAAGGCCATATCAATTAAAAGCCAAGACAAGACTTAGGCTTAGAAATGAAACCCTGCACTTCACTTTTACCTTGAGCTGATATTCTTGGTAGTTTGATTAAACTCTGAAGAACACCAGCCAATGCAGAGTCATATTTAAAAGACCATAAATATGTCTTTATTTATTTATTTATGCATTTATTTATTTGCTTTGGTTTGTTTGTTTTTGTTAGCTCCTGGCATTCAAGGAAATCTCTGTCATTTCACTAGCTGGATACAAATATAAGGAGCTAACACATTAAAATACTAAAATGTACAGTGTTCAACAAAAATTACAAGGCTACAAAAACTACAAAAACCAACCAAAACCAAATACAAAAACAAAGAATGGAAGTCCTTTAGAAAGGAACAAAGTAAAAAGACCTTAAAATAATGATCTTCAGTGGGCTCAAAAAGATAAAGAAAAACATGGATTAAGAGCTAAAGGATTTCAGGAAAATGAATGAACAATATGAGAATCTGAATAAAGAGATATAAATTTTAAAAATGAACCAAAAAGATTTACTGGAGTTGAAATCACAATATGTTTCCCAGACTACTTGTTCTTAATTAAATTCACTGAGGAATCATCACCTAGGAAACTGAGACCTTCCACTTAATATTTCAAATGAATTTTATATTTTCAAAGTCTTCTCCTGGTCATAACTGTAGGAGAATTAAGTGCAAAAACAACAATTTAACAACAAAGAAAAAACCACTTATTGAGACCAAAGACTTAAGATAGCATGACAAAGAATATTTTATTTTCAATTAATCAACATGCATTTGAAATTCTCAAGACCAAGAAGGCACAAAAATGAATAGAAAAGCTTAAGACTTTGTGCATCACAAAAGTACTTAAAAGATAAGTATGGCACACGATCATTGTCAACCAACTTCCAAAATGTTTCAGTCCAACTCAGATAATATCTATATACCAAATTCCAACTAAGAAGGTTTGTCAGAAAAAAAGGGAAGTTCTTAAAGTAAATACATAAATAGGAATTTGGACTTAAAATTTGAGAGAGAAAATTATGTGTAATATGAGAAAAAATCATATAAGTATAAATCAAGAAATATTTGATACTTAATTTCAGGTTCCTTAAATATAACAATGGCAGATCCTTGAATCTGAATCACTTCAATAATCCTCCAAAAATCATACTGTGTAACACAATAGGCACGTAAAATTGTATATAACTAAGAAATTCAGCATAACTAAGACACCAAGACCACTATGAACTTCAAATTATCTCTAAATAGAGAAGAAACAATGATAAAAACAAACACCAAATTCCAGCAGATATCTCTGGAGCTTATAGTAGTTGCCTGAAGGATGAGTAAAGGGAGCCTGAAGAGACAGTGGGGAAGAGGGAGAGAAGCAGAAACTCAAGGGAAATAAACACAACCAGAATCACCTATAGAAGAATAAGACACACTACTTTTAAAATGACTACAAAGAAGGTCTGACAGAGATCTGGTAAATCAGACGTTTAGTAAAAGAAAATAGCTTGAAATTATGTAGGACTTAAGATGGTGTATTAGTGCAACACTCCACCCTCTGAATTGCAAAAATACATTACAATATTAAAAAAAAAACAAAACCAAACCAAAACAAAAGGAAAAACAAAACAAACAAACAAACAAAAAAAAAACCCACTTAAATCAGTGCAATACTAAACACAGAATCATATCACAGTTTAAAGAAATGCAGTTTGTCTTGAGGCAAAGTCCCTTCTAGCCGTAGAGTTCTGAAACTTAAAAATTATTTATCTGCTTCCAATACACAAATGGACAGACAAAGGATAAACATTTCCATTATCACAAGGAGAAACTGGGAGGTAAACATGAATCAGGCCCTCTACAGTTCAGTAAACCTGCAGGACATACTTCATTAGATGTCAAAGACTGAGAGTCATTCTTAAGATGATGCTTTATTCTTCCTGGGGACTTATGGAGACCCACACATTCCAAAAGTTTGCCCAAAGGCCATTTTCTTGGTTCCACCTTATCAAGCATCCAGATCTCACTCTCCAAGTTGACCAAGATCCAGATCTCACCCTCCAAGAGTGTTGCAGTGATTGCCACACTTTACCCAATCTTTGGGTTAGAGTCTTAGCCTCCCTATCATTTGGCATACAGGCTCAACCCTCTCAGAGCAATGAGTTGACAACCTGGCATTCCCTAATTCATGGGGGATAGGCCCACCCTTCTCAGACCTATGGAGTGCTGACCTTATCCACCTTAATCCTTGAGGAATGTGCTCCACCCTCTCTGTATCCTGGGGCAGCAAACTCTCCTTGAACATTGGATGGAAACATCCACCCTCTTCAACTGTCAGGGCAAATTCATCCTCTCTGTACACATGTGTGGGGTTCCTTTCTTGGCCTAAGGCAATGTCTTAATTCCAGATCTCAGTTTCCATGGTTTTCTTCTTAAAGCTATTTCCCCTTCCATCTCTCCCATCAATGTCCTTTTTTGTCCAAGCTGATAGTGGTTTTGTTCATATTGCTCTCTAAAAAAGCTTGTTGGGTTAGCATGCAGGAAGCAGGGGTCCAAGCCATCAGAGAGTAAGACTTTCCACAAATCTTTCTTAGATAACTGCATCTTCAATCCTGATTTACAAGTTCCAAGTTTAGTTAAGTCCTCAAATGGGGCACTAACTTCTGGGGACTTGAGTTCCAGGGGCATGGAATTTCAAGAATCAGTTTCTGGTTTCTTTGTGCCTAGCAATTCAGTCCTCAGCTTATCTCACTCATTTAGCATTTTACTATAAGCTGCAAGGAGAAGCCAAGCCACATTTTCCAAGCTTTGGAAAATTTTTCAGCTAAATATCCAGGCTTGCCATTTTCAAATTCTGCCTTCCATAAAATATCAGGAGTTAATCTTCTTAAGTTCTCTGCAACTTTAAAACACAGATCTCCTTTCTTCCAGTTTCCAATAATAGTTTCATCACTTACTTCTAAGGCATCATAAAAAGTCTCTTTAGAGTCCATTTTACTATCAGCAGCCTCTTGAAATCAATTTAGTCTTTTTCCCTCAAGCATCTCACAATTCCTCCAAAAAATACCCTTTATAAAACTGTTCCAGCATTTTGGTAGT
Source organism: Tolypeutes matacus (assembly GCA_026826555.1). Taxonomy (NCBI): domain Eukaryota; kingdom Metazoa; phylum Chordata; class Mammalia; order Cingulata; family Chlamyphoridae; genus Tolypeutes; species Tolypeutes matacus. The sequence continues at coordinate 452,441 of JAKSZT010054372.1, read as the reverse complement.
TGCAAAAGCAGTTCCCCACTCTATGGTACCAAATTTTGCATTAGTCAGCCAAAGGGGAGCTCATGCAAAATACTAGAAATCTGATGACTATTATAAAGGGTATTTATTTGGGGTAGAAGTTTACAGTTACCAGGCCATAAAGCATAAATTACTTCCTTCACCAAAATCTGTTGCCATGTGTTAGAGCAAGATGGCTGCAAATGCCTGCCAAGATTTCAGGATTCCTGGGTTCCTCTCTTCCCAGGGCTCAGCTGCCCTGCTGTCTCTATAAGGCCAGCTGTAGACTTTCAGGCAACCATCTCTCTCTCTCTCTCTCCCTGGGGCACAATGCTTTCTAGGTTCAGCTGTTCTGCTTCTCTGTGCATACTTCCCAAGTTCCACCTCAAAACTCCCTTGCATCCTTCTTCTCCATGTCTTTAATTCCCCAGGCTCTGCATGAAAACTCCAACTCATTCCTATGCTCTGCCATGTAGTTTTACCTGGAGTTCCCACCCATCAAGAGCATGGTCCAATCAAAGCCCTGGGATGATTTAATCATGCCCAGGTACAGATGAGTTTACAAACATAATCCAATATATTTTTTTGGAATTAAAAAACAATGCCCAACTACCACAGATGGCATGGAAAATAAAAAACAAAAAATAACATTACATCTTGCGGAGGTGAGGATGACTAGAAACAGAAATGTACTTTGGGGAGACTTGGTGGTAGAAGAAAAGAAGGAAGCCTGACAAATATGGATAAACTAAACCTAGTCAAAGTGTAACTATCAATTTCAGAATGAGGCAAATTCAACAAAGCAAATGGGAGATACTCTGCAATATTTTACTGTAGTAAAAGGCCAAGAATACCATATGAATTGTTCTAGGTTAAAATAAAATAAAGATTCACAGCAACTAAATACAATATATAATTATGTATTTGATCCTGTGCTAGAAAAAAATTTATATTAAACATTATATAAATAGTTGATGAAATAGGAATATGAACATATATTGGGTAATAGTGTCATATGAATATTTCTGAAAGTGATAATTCTGTCTTTATGCAAAAAAAATTCTCTGATCTTGGGACATACTCACTCAAGTAAGTGTAATGATGTCTGATTCAAGGGAATCAGAATAGCCAAAACTATCTTTAAAAAGACCACCCTATATTTAAACTTACTACAAACTACAGTAATCAAGACAATTCGATACAGGCATAAGGCTAGACATATCAATGGGATATGCTGCAGAGTCTGGAAATATACCCTTGTATTTATCATCAATTCATATTTGACAGAGGTGGCAAGAAAAGTCAATTGGGGAAAGAAAATACTTTTCAATAAAAATAATAGAAAAATTGGATATCCACATTTATAAAAATAAATTTGAATCTCTACCTCACACCATGTACAAAAATTAATCCAAATGAAGCAAAGACTTACATGTGAGGGTTCAACCATAAAACAGGATAAAACAGAGGGGTAAAATATAACCACAACACCATATACAAATCCACATGAAACCATGAAATCCTACCCAACATTGCTTCTTTCCAAGAAACCCATTTTACAGCAAAGTAATGGATCCATGGACATGAATTTCACTGTTCATTTCATGTTCCCCATTACCAAGAAGCATCTTGCATAATAAAATGATGGAATGGGCTCTATGACAGTGCTGCCTAGAAGATAAGAGATAAGGCAAAACAACACTGGTTTTCTATCCTACAGGATGTGGTGTATACTTAAAGAATGAGCTATACTTAAGCCAAGAAGAGCTCTCCTATATTCAGAATGAGAAAATGTTAACCAAAAGTAAATATCAGAGACACCCTTTTCAATATGACACTTAAAATTATGATAACCCACTTAAGATATTTTTATTCGTGTTTTCAAAATTTGAAACATGATTTGTGTAGAAACCCTGGGGCCCACAGAAGGAATTCTTCTACCAATGAATACAGTCCTTCTTCCTTTAAATTAAAAAAAGGAAAAACCAAACAAAACTCTCCCATGATTATTTGGGTTACCCCAAGCTGATGAGATTACTCCACTGAATTGGGTACTACATCCTAAATAACAAAGGGCAACTGGATTCATTCCTGCAAATGAAGTTATAGGACTAACTTTGTCTGGTCTAAAGTCTCATATAAGTCATATGCATAGTAGAGGACAATGAGAAATTGAGGAAAACTAATTTTGTAAAAAGAACCAGGTTTGGAAATGGTTTTGTCCTCCTAACATAATACAACTTTTCTCAAGTGACCTCTCATATTCAGCTACATCTATTAGAATTTTCTGAGAAAAAAATCTCCCTTTGTCCCATCTGACTTGGGGATCATAATGATTTATCATTGTTGTTAGTCTTTGGGTACTTCTCCAATTTTTTAAATTCTGTAATCCTGCAGAACTCTATAGTTTTCAGTGGTTCTTTTGAAGAGAGTTATCTGCTACTACCAGGCCACTGCCAGCATTTTCTGTTTCAAACAATTCTTTCCCACATTAGTATTTTAATAATTTCAGAGGGTTATAGGAATACACTAGGAATCTGACTGGAAATTATTAAATTTATAAATTAGAAACCTGAAAATTCTGTTTTAATAATATTAGTGAAGGATAGGCTTTTTATCAGGTATGAAAAATTCTGCTATAAATCAACTAAAATACTGGGATATTATCCTAGGAATAATCATTCACAGGAAGAGTATCTACAGATAGATACACAAATATTTGTACATGAAATACAGAAAACATGGCATAGGGAAGTAGTATAGATTTTTCAATAAATATATTTATTTATTTATTGTTTAAGGGAAACAGAAAACCATTTGAACCAGAAAATCTTTACACACATAAACACACACACACATACATTTTCTATATTTATTTCTCTAAAACCTCCCCCACACAAACATGCACATATATATATATATATATATATATATATATATTCACAAAGATTTAAACATATTTAAAAATATATAAATTAATTAAAAATATATTTATGGGTTGTCATATACTTTTGAATTAGGAAAGTAGAAACATAAAGTGATATGAATGACAATTAAGCAACATTGAAATAAAAAGTATACCCCCCTACACTACAAAATACTATCAAAGAGAGAAGCAGATATGGCTCAGGTGACTGAGCTCCCATCTACCACATGGGAGGTCTGTGGATTGGTTCCTGGTGCCTTCTAAAGAAGACAGCAAGCTGGTGTGATGGGCAGGTGTGACAAGCTGACACATCAAGATGATACAATCAGACATACAAGAATTAAAACATAATGAGAGACACAACCAAGCAAGGAGCAGAGGTTACCAGTGTCTCCTTGAGAAAATGAGCAAGACAGCAAGCTGATGCAATGGGCAGGAGTGGTAAGCTGATATAACAAGATGATGCAAAAAGAGACACAATAATTAAAAACATAATGCTCTCGATACAGACACAACAAAACAGGGAAGGGAGATGGCACCTCATTTCCACATCAGCGGTCCCAGGTTCAATTGTTGGTGTCTCCTAATACACAGCATAAAACAAATACAAACAATAAGGGGGTTGGGAGAAATAAAAAAAATAAAACAAAACTTTAAATAAAATACTATCAAATAAAAAGTTTTCTTTTGCATTATAATATGTAAAATCTCTTTAAAATCTCTATAAAGATTTTTAACATGCCAAAGAAATTAGGTAAATATAGGGAAAAGCAATTGTAAAAGTACAAATGGCAAAATACTTCATTATTAAGAAAATGAATACAAATTGTTGATTTAAAGTAAGATATAATTTTGCTTCCATAAGGCAAAGATTACAAATATTGATAAAATCTATGTTCAGTAAAGCTGTGTGTAAGCACAGCAAAAATTAAAATTAAAATATCTAAGAAGAAATCTATTAAAAATATACATAAAAAAAACCATTTTATGAACTTTGCAAAAGCTCAAGAGCATTAAATGAGTGGAGAAATATTTTACATTCATGGGTAGGAAGATTAACTACAACAAAGATGCCAATTCTTACCAAATATGATATGCACAGCATCAGTGCAATTCCAATAAAAATCCCCACAGTTGGTTTTTTTTTTAATGTGACAAGCTGAATCTAAAATGCATATGGAGAAGCAAATGCTCAAGATCATCATATCTCTTCAACAGAAGAATAATGTTGGAGAGTACTTGTCTTGTCATACATAAAAAACTTATTATAAATATAGTTATAGGAATTACCATAGGGTTAGAACAATTGATTAGTTGACCAAAAGAGATAAAGCAGAATGAGAAACAGACATAAATGAAAATTCCATATATGACATAAGGAAAGAATTGATTATCCAATAAATAATTCTTAAATAACTAGTAGTCTACATTGGGAAAAATGAAATAAGAAGTTAACTTCACCGTGTAAACAAAAATGAACATTCAATGGATAAAACTGAAAATTAAAAAATGGAATAAATTGGAATATTCAAAAGAAAATATAGAATATTTTCATAGACCTAGATTACAAAAAGATTATGTCCATTAAACATGAAAACACAGTCAAATTCAATAGCAATAAGGAATGGGAAAAAAAATCTACAATGAAATAACATTTTTATGTCCATCAGATTAGCAAAAATATTAAAAAATTGACAAGTGTTGTTAAGGATATAGAGTAACAGAATAGTTACATACTGCTTTTGATTGTGTAACTGATAATACAACTTCAGGAAAAAAATTGCAATCATCTGTAAAAGTGAACATGTAAGCACCCTACTTAACACAAAATATTTTTTTCAGGGTGTCCAAAGTAGTTGCATTTGCAATAACAAAGAAAAAAAATATCCCATTGACCCCTGATATAGAGCAGAAGCATAGTCTGAGATACATTCATAATAGAATAATATACAGCAGTGGAAATGATTGGGCTATAGCGACATGCAGTCACATGATCAAATCATAGAAAGTTAACACTGAGTGATAAAAATAAGATCCAGAAAACCAAGCGTTACAAAATATAATTTTAATAAGTGCAAAGAATAAGAAAATCTAAACAACATACTTTAAGGATAGTAGCATATGCAAAATATTTTTATTCATAAAATATTCACAAAATATTCAGAATTGGGATTACTTCTGAGGACAGGCAGAGGGATGGCTTCTGAGGATGCACACAGGAAGTTTTGGTGATATTGATAATATTCTAGGTAAGAGGCTACAGAAATGTATGAATAAATTGTGTATATTATTCAATATGCATGAAAAGTAATAATAACATGTAAAAATAAGAAAAGCTTTAAAATATTTTATCTTTAGTTAGAAAAATAAACTTTTGCTAAATAAAGATATTACACTAAAAAATAATTCTTTCAACTTCATGGTTTTGGGATGTTCCAGGATACTAAGAAAAAGTTTTTTTTTTTTTTTTTTTAAGTAAAATTGAAAAACAAAATTTTTCATTAAACAAATGTTACTATATCTACATGTAAAAACTATTTAAGTTTAATGCAAATTTAAGGGAACATAATGCTTATGCAAAGTAACACATTCCTTTATTCATATTTTCATTATCATGGAGACACAAGCAAAAGCTCTCCCTATTCTTTTAGAGATACCCAAAATGCTTATAAAAACTACTGTGGAAAAACATGAAAATATTATTACAACATGAGTTAGTATGATATTCAAGTCTGAAGTAAATTATCTGTACCCTAATAAAGATCTAGAAACTGTTTTCATCATCAAACATATCCCATCTAACACGGCATCATTTTCCAACCAAATATCCTGAAATGTACATGCATAGACACTGACCTGAAGAACAGAAGTAATCTTAAATTAAAACTACATAATTCCTTTAGGGAGAGCTGCTGTGTTCGGTGTGGGTGACACATTCTTATTCTACCTACAGTTAATTTTTTACACCAGAGTATTCTTATAGCATTTTTCATCTCATAATTTCTCATGGTGTATATCAAAGGATTCAACATGGGAGTGATAATGGTAAAAAAAACACACACAGACTTATCTATAGAAAGTTGGAAATAGGTCTAACATACATGAAAATACAGGGGACAAAATAAAAGACAACCACAATGTGGGAGCTGCAGGTAGATAAGGCTTTGTGCCTCCCTTCTTGACTCTGAGATTTTAGTGAGTTTAGTATAACCGAACAGGAGATGAGCAGAAGGATGAAGACGACCATGCAGATTGCACAACCATTGGCAACCACTGTGAGCCTATAAAGTATGTGTCAGTGCAGGCAAATTCCAATAATGGGTACATGTCACAGATAAAGTGGTCATTGACACTGGAGCCACTGAAGAGGAGGCTGTACACAAAAAGAAGTTGAACCACAAAATGCACAAAACCTTCAACCAGACCACCAGCAGCAACAAAATGAATATTTTTCTATTCATGATGGTCAAGTAATGCAGTGGCTTACAGATGGCCATTTAGTGATCATAGGCCATTGCTGTCAGCAGGGAAACCTCGACACCACAAAATAAATGCTCTATAAAAAGGTGGGCCATACAAGCTGGAAAGGAAATAGTCTTTTTGTCACAGAGTAAGTCTGAAATCATTTTGGGTGAAACCGCAGTGGAATAACTGGCATCCATGAGTGAAAGATAGGTAAGGAAGAAGTACATGGGTGAGCCCAGCGAGAAGCTGGCAATAACAGTCACCAGAATGAGCCGATTTCAAACATACTCAGGATGTAGATGAGTAAAAACAGGACAAATAATACTTTTTGCACCTTAGGATTATTAGTAGGGCCCAGAAGAACAAATTCTATTACATTGTTACTGTGCCCCATTTACCCTTCTCTAAGACCTGTTTCAGAGATGAGAGCTTGGGAGAAATTGTTAACATGACTACAAATACATGCATTATGTCATTAACCAAATCTCCACTGTATGTTCTACAGTGGCTTATACATAATAAACATATCATAAATATTTTTTGAGCTTCTCTTCCAAAAAGCCCTATATAGTTTCCTTTGACAATTGTATTTCCACTCAGATGACTTGCTTGGACCTACAAGTGAGAGGTTCCATCTCAATGTCTTAGTGGATCTTCCATATAGAAGAGTAGTCAAAAGCCCCAATGACATCCATACATTTAATAATCCCTTATTTAAAATATGCCAGCTCTTGGCAGAGAAGTCAGCAATGACAAAGAGGGAGAAGGTTCCTGCTATCAGTAAAGTTACATACTGTTGCTGAGATAAACTCTAAACAAACACATTGACATTGAGTCAGTCCTTTGAGTTGGTAGTCTCTGTGGTGAGTACCTTTGCAATATGTCCATGAACCATCAAAATAATGCCTCTTCTGGAAATCTTGCTCAATGCTATGATATTCCACTGTTACAGATTCTGTCCTTCAAGTCTCAAAGATCATTCAATTTTCATAAATTTACTAAATTTCAAGAAGCTGGACTTTGAAATGTACCAAATAACTGAAAAATTATGTAGTACATATCAAGACTAAGTAAATAATTCAGACTGAACTTAAATGACTCCTAACTATCACCAACTAATACAATAATAGTTAGCATTTTTTTTAAAAACATTTGGAGTATTCTATGTGGTAAGGGGGAACATAATAGGCA
>JAKSZT010054372.1:424527-442388 GCA_026826555.1 Tolypeutes matacus | reverse complement strand
AATTTGGTGGTAGAGGAGTTTTGAGCTTTCTTTAGAAGCCAGCATGAGAAATATTCTATATGTCTCACTCACATATTTCTTCCAGTTGGTTCAGGAATTCTGCCACTGCTCATGCTACAGACCAAACAAGGCACTCCTGATGAAGAATGTAAGGGTATAAAGTAGACCATACACAATATGTTAAGTCATTTTTTACTCCTTATTTTCTGCATGATCTAGTGCCCCTACTCTTACTAATCATCAATGTTAAATGTCAACAGAATAAATCATCTATTGGTCAGTTAAATTAATTTCTTACAAAAAATTTGAATGCAAACTATCCTCTACAGTTTCAATTATCAAAATGTTGATACTATAAAAATTGAAAGGTAGTTTTACTAAGCTTTCAACTTAAACCACTTCCTTAATACTTCTCTAGAAAAAAATAATGTAACACAGTTTCTTAAGAATATGGATTTTAAAATAAAATAAATTAAAATCCCATAGTAACAAAAAATACCCTCCACCACACAATACAATTACAGTTTAATAAATCTTTCTGACAGTAGATGAGATACTTCCCTGTTCATTAGTTTCTTTATGTATATATACTAAGAGATGGCTGTGGTAATTTTAAAAGATTTACAGATAAAAGTCCATATCCAGCTTCCACAACGTAATAGGAAGTTGTTCCTTTTCACTCTAACTCATTTTACATGTTATACATTTTAAAATTCCCTAATTCAACTATATCTAAAATAATTAATATTTACCAATATATCATGTAATACATAAAATCCCATGAACCAAGACTGTGATTCCATTGGCTTATTTGTAATGTATAACATGTTTCTTTTGTTATTTGGTAAAAAGAAAGAAAAAAAAAAAACATCATTCAGGCTTTAATGCTAAAACCAAATAGACTTAAATATATCCATGTTGATTTCTGTGCTTTGCTAACTTAAATTTTCCAATTCTGACTTTCTCTAGTGAAAATATATGTAAGATATTATTTATGTTTCAATCTATCATATAAATTTTCAATGAGTATCCTTTGCTAGTTTTTTTAAAGAACTCACCTCATGAGTCTTGTCCTTCTTCCTGGAAAGAAGTTCTTCTTTCTCTAAGAGTAACTGTAGATAACTCCTATATCTATCAATCTGTGACCACAAAACACATGACAATTTTTGGCTGATCAGTGGATCTAGAAATAGTTCCAAGGGTCTATACTTTCCATATCTCCACTAATACTTCCCACCATCTCAGTCTTTCAGATAAGTGTGAGATATAGAAGTATCCAGAGAGAATGCCTAGAATATAAAGACATTAAATAAAACATCAATATTTATTGTGTAAAGAGACATGAACATTCCCTTCTACTGGGAATATGTGTTCAAAGGAAAACAAAAAAGATATGTTTGCATGAAAATGTAAAAACTGGCCTAATTAATGTAAATTAATCTGGACAAGTTCATTATTTGGTGACACAAGTACATTTAAAAACACTGACTTTAGTTATTAAATTTACCCCTTATCAGTCAAATTTGGTGAAGCAACCCAAAATTACTTTACTTACAAATTTAGGATAACATTCATGGCTCTGCCCATTAAGATTTTAATTAACAAGGCTAATGCAGGAATTTAACTTTTTGGAAATGCCAATACTAATGCTTTCTTGCATGTAAGAGTAGAACATTTGCCATTTAGTCATTCAAACAGCATATCCCTATGGCTGCTTCTTCTCTAATTAAAAGCCTCATACTCTATTTCCCCAACCTCATCCCAAGAAATTGATACCTTCCGCAAATTCCTACAAACCATGAGAAGTATACATGCCAGAAAAAATATAACAAGAAAACATATAGAGTACTAGACAACAATTGAACACAAAATCAAACCTGTGAAGAAATTTGAGTTGTCAGAAATTTCTTGAATCATTCTATAGATTAGTTTATTAGAATATTTGGAACAAATTCAAATAAGTAAACTCTCCAAGACAGTTTTCTCCCCTACAACAATCCCTAGGTATAAAGGACTTTGTTCTTGCCCAAAAAATTAGCAGAAAACAAAGTGTTATTAAAAAAAAAAATCTGTAATGTGAAAAACAATTTTTAAATGGATTATTATTTCTAATCATTACATAAGGAAATCTATAGGTGATGAAAACAGTATTTCATCCAAATGAAATGAGAACCAATCTGAGGTTGACATCCAAGATGTCAGCCCAGCAAGCTTATCCTGGTCTCTGAAGGGACTGTGGAATCTGTGACCAAAGGAGAGTGGAAAGTGAGTCAACTGAGTTGATTTAGCAGTCTCTCTATGGATGTGGTTTGGAATTGATCTTAGAATTTGGGATAAAAGGCAAAGAATGTTCTAATTGGGGACTATATTTGCATGTGTCATTCAGATCCTATAAATCAATCCCAATAATATTTGTCTTACAATGTTCATTGGAGGACTAAGCAAAATAACATGTGAAAATATCTTGGTCAGTGAAAAACTGTTCTGTTCTTCCACTTGTGATGCCCTGAGGATTGACTTATAGAGCAGTACAAACTGCTCTCTAATATTAAAAATTCTAATCATGTTTAAGAGCAAAAGCTTTGTAATTCAATAACTTAAATCTCCTAGCACTGGCACCTTTACTTACTAAGTAGGTGAAAGTTGGCAAGGTTCTTAGTCTCTCTATGTCACAGTTTTCATATCTGTACAAAGAGTACTCTAATGTACTCAAAGGACTGTCTTGGAGTTATATGAAATAATGCATGTATCATGCTAAGAATGCTGCCAGCCATTGACTAAAGGGCTATCACTGGCTGTCATTTTCTGTACACAGCATGAGAGATCATAGTGTGACTGATGCAGGTTTATGGCAGTAATTGTTTCAAATCACTTACATAGCTGGTTTTATTTTTCTCTATGCTTGGTAGGGTTCTGGAAGTTGCTGAAATGAGGAGAGAAGAAAGGCCAACTTTTGTTGTATTAAATACTGATTCAAAATTATCATAATTCTAAAATCTTTTATGAGTGCTTGATTTCTGCACTAAAATATCTGAGGGTGATGTTGAATTCCCTGATTCTATTATAGCAGTTTAAGGAACTGTGAATATCATGTGAATTAACAAATAATTAGCACATTATATGTATCAGTCCTGCTATGTGCAGTATATCATCTGATTTATACATGATCTCGTGAAGTGAATTTAAATCTAGACTGATCTTATTAGTAAGCTTATGTTCTAATCAATATATTCTTTTATCTCATGAGACAGTGTCATGAATTATCCACTGAAGGAGATTGGAAAGAAATCATTACTCATACTAGATCTTCATTTAACCCCCAGTGGCAGGAGGTCTCATTCCTCAGACAGATCCAATGTGTGACAACAGCTCAAGAAAGAGAGGGCTGGAGAAAACAAAACATCTTTCAACTTCCTTTTCTACTTCTTGCCCCATCCAAGTAAATGGCCTAAGCATCATACAGACAGCTTTGATTCTGAGAATATCTTGGTACCGGTAAGGTGGAAGGAAATTCTAAGTTGAAGTGCAGATTTATGATCAGGGGCATTCCTTGCCTGAACATCACAAGGTAAGATTCTAGAGAAATTATATACCTGTTTAGTTTGTTAGAGCTGCTATTAAAAATAGCACAAAATGGTTGTCATAAACAAATACTACATAATGGATTGGCTGAAACACACCAAAATCAAGATATCATCATAATCATGCTCTCTCTCTCTCTCAGAGCTAGTAGTGTTATTATGATGGCAGCTTTCTGCTACATGGCAATGTCCTTGGTATCCTGCTGTGTCTTTCTTTGACTTCTGGCATTTCTAGACATGCAATTTAGGTTTTTACCACATCTACATAGGAGATTCTATTAAAAAATGAGTGCAAACCCTGACTCAATATATTCAAATATACTATATATGGATTGTTTCACTAACACAGGAATGTGGATTAAGTACTTGTCTTTGGTGGAGTACATGATTCAATACTCAACACCACAAAAGACAAGAATCTGGATGATTCCCAATTCCTCTACTTACTAATTATATGACTCTTTGCATATCATTTAAGCTACGCTAGTCTGTAAAATAGCCTTCAATAAAATAAAATTATTAGGAGGAATATTAAAAAAATAACATGTAAAATATTTTCTAAATTAATTTGAGAATAATGTTTTCAAAATAGAAACATCCACTAATGCTTTACTGTTGGTTACCCTTTATTGAATCCTAGACAATCTTCGTGATAACTTTACAGTTCCTCAATTTCCTCTTTTATAAAATAAAGTGCTGCCACAAGTGTGGGATGTGGGATGTGGTGGGAGGTGTGGGAGGTGGGCAACATGGGAATCCCAGTGGGTTCTGTGTAATATTTTCGGTAATCTAAGCACCTCTTAAAATATATATATATATATATATATAACATTTTTATAAGCAAATGCACATATATGCATATATATTTATATATCATTTTGCAAATGTTGGTAAGTATTGTGAAAATTTTGATTTTTACCCACAATAAAAAATAAATTAATTAAAAAAAAATAAAGTGCTGCAAAAAGTAGAGTCACTATTAAGAAACAAATTAGTTATTAAAAGGGGGATATGGGAATTGTGGGTGAATATTTTGAGGTATGGGAGAAAATCAGTTATGTTCTATGAGAAGATCCTAGTAGAGAAGGAGACAGTAAAGAGGTAAAGAAAGAGAATAAGAGATATTAAAGATATAGGACAAACATGGGTTCATCAATAGAGGCATGTTGCGTGTGGCAGACACTTTTAATAGCCCACAGATCATTTCTATCACATGGTGGCAAGTGATCATACATTTGAAGGAAAGTGGTGTCCATCTCCAATCTAAAGGTGTGAATGTGAAGTAACATGGATTAGTCTCAAACACTTATGGTGATGTGATTCTCCTTTCCCGTAATTGATGTAAGGATAGGTATGTGATGCACTCTAGCTAATATAACAAGTGGAAAATACTTCTGGAGGTATTCTGGAGGATATGCCTGTGATCTTAAAAAGGGAATCATAAGGAAATAATTTCATTTTCATAACAGTGCCCTCTGAAAGGGATATTGGAACTTTCACCTAGAAGTGACCATTGGGTTTTTGGACTGGGAAACATTTGAACTAAGCCAGCTAAAAAGTCCAATTTAAAAGGTAATTACTTGCTCATTATTGGAAGTTATTGGAAAATGCTTTATCCAATTAAAGGACATAACAGTATTTTCAGACCTGAAATACCCATATACCTGGTTTATATCATAATCATTCTAGCAGGAAACAAACAGAGGAGTGCCCTAATTCAATTGAAATAAAACTCAAATACATGTGATATACCCAATGTGTAGATAAGCAGGTGACTTCTTTCAGCTCTATATTAGATCCTCTGAGGTATTATCTAAATCTGTTGCTGAATAAAATTCTCTCTATAATCAATTATTGGAAGATGTCTAGAAAACTATGGTTTACAGATGGGTAGCTCAAGAATGCAGGGCTAACACTCAATCTGGAAAGCAACAGTAAGGGGACCATGAGGCTTTACTTTCATTTTTAAATTGCCTATTTATTATTTAGTACTTACCTAGATATAGAAACCCTATTTTTATTTCTGAGAAAGATGTCTCTGCCAGTTTTTGCTAGTTGTTCAAAGATTCTGTGGAGGAACAGCATCCTGGAATATTTCACTCCACGATGCTATTAGACCAGAAGTTTTTCTACATTTGTCTTCCTGATGAAGTACCAAACTGTTTTTCACAGTGGATGCTCAATTTTACATTCCCACCAGCTTTTTCAAATGTTCTAACTTCTCTACATCGATGCTAAAATTTGTTAATTTTTAAAATTATTTTAATCCTTTTAGTGGGTGTGAATTTTTATCTTAAAATAATTTGAATTGCATTTCTCCATGAATAATAGTGTTGAGCATCTTTTCCTGTGCCTTTGGACAAGTTGTGTAACATTTCAGAGAAATATCTATTCAAATCCTTTGCCCATTTTTAATTGTGTTGTTTGTCTTTTGTTGTTGAGTTGTTAGAATATTTAATATATTTTAGATACAAGATCCTAATCAGATAGATAATTTCCCAATAGTTTCTCACTTTGCATGAGATGTATTTTCAATTTCTTGATAATGTTATTTGAAGTACAAAAATTTTAAATATTAATGAGTTCCAATATACCTAGTTTTCTTTGGTTGCTTGCTATTTGTGTTGTTGTTATGCTAAAGTAAACATTGCCCAATCCAAGGTGATGTGGGTCTGCCCATGTTTTCGTTTGTAAAGCCTTCCAATGCAAAAATACCAGAAATGAGTTGACTTTTATAATGGGAATTATTTAAGGAAATACTTACAGTTCCCTGGCTGTGAAATGTCCAAATCATGGCATCATCAGAGATGCTGCCTCATGAAAAGTCAGGTGCTGGCAGATCCTAGAAAACTGCTACATGGCAAGACAAAATTGTAGCCAGATCCTGCCTTCTACTCTAGACTCACTTTCTCCCCAAGCTCAGCTGTGAGTAACAGGCATATGGCTCAACTCTCATCTCTACTGCTTTTGGCTGCTCCACTGATTACAGCCTCTGGCTCTCTCAGTCTCTCAGGGTTTCTCTGACTTTCTGGACTGTGGGCAATCCTGATGTCCTCTTTCACATGGCAGAGTAAAAGATCAGCTCTCATTCTCTGTGTTCTGCTTATATAAGACTCCAGTAAAAGAATTAGTTCCCACCCTGGGTCCCACAATCTAATCAAGGGCCTTAATCGAAGTGAGGTAAAAACAAGTGATCTAACCAAAAGATCCTTTGACTGAAACTAAGGAAAAGGTCCCACATGCAATAGGTTCACATGCTAAAGAATGGGTTGAATGGGTTAACTAAAGAACATAATGTTCTGGGGTCCAAAAAAGACTCAAACCAGGATGTTCCACCCTCTGGACCCCCAAAATACATGTTATTTCCATATACAAATACATTCATGCTATCACAATACTTCAAAAGTCTTGAATCATATCATTAACAATGCTAGGTACAAAATCTTATAAAAAATATTTATACGCATGCAGTCTGTCTTGGGGCAATATTACCTTCTGGCTATACACTTGTGAAATAAATTTTAAAAAATATTATCTACTTCAAATATACAAAGGAGGGACAGTCAGAATAAATGTTTCCATTTCCATAGGGAGAAATTGGAAAGAAAACAGGGGTCATAGGTCACAAACATTTCCAAATACCTGCAGCCAAACTCCAGGAGATTTCACAGTCTGAGAGTCATCTGTAGAAGGATGGTTTCATCATCAACTTCTGGCCTCATGGTGGTCCACCTCTTCCAAAGAGACCTGTCCCTTCCAAGGTCTTGCCCAACAGCCATCTCCATTCAACCCTCATGAAGCATCTAGGTGGTGGACAAGTTCTAGGCCTCATCCACCAAAAACACTGAGGTGATGGCCAAAGTCTACCTCCCCTATTTGCAGGGCATGTGCTCAACACATGTGGGTTTCCCAAACCCTGGGGAAATGTACTCCACCATATATAAAGCTTGGGGTGGCAGAACTATCCCTGAACAACATAAGAGAAATCCCAGTGCCTTCAAATGCCAAGGCAAACTTACACTTTCCATGCACATCAGGAGGCTCTCTCTCTTAGCCTTAGAAGATGTCTTAAGTCCAGAACTCAGCTTCATGATTTTGCTGGTGTATCAGTCAGCCAAAGGGGTGCTGATGCAAAATACCAGAAATTGGTTGGTTTTTATAATGGACATTTATTTGGGGTAGAAGCTCACAGTGACCAGGCCATAAAGCATAATTTACTTCCCTCACCAAATTTTATTGCCATGTGTTGAAGCAAGATGGCTGCTGATGTCTGCTAGGGTTCAGGTTTCCTGGGTTCCTCTCTTCCCAGGGCTTGCCTCTCTCCAGGCCCAGCTCCTCTGTTATCTCCACAAGGCCAACTGTAGACTATTAGGCAAATGCCTTGCATCTCTTCCAAGGGCCTTCTTTCTTTCCTCACTACCAAGCTCCTTTGCATACTTAATTCCTGGGGCTCCAGCTCAAGACTCCACATCAGAACTCCAACTCAAAACTCCAACATCAAAACTACAACTAACTCCTCTGCTTTGTCATGTAGTTTTATGTCCTCAACACTTAACATCCTACTGAAATGGCCCAATCAAAGCTCTAATCATAATTTAATCATGCCCAGAGTAAAAGACCAGTTTCCAAGCACAATCCAATATCTATTTTTGAAATTCATAACTATATCAGCCACAGCTGATGAAGTCATTTTTCCTTCAATCTCACCCTTTTCTGCCCATTTTATTTCAGGCTGAGAGCAGGTTTTGTTCAGATCTTGCAAAAAGCTTGTGGCTTTGGCATGCAGTTCACAGTGGTCCCAACCATCAGACAGTAGAACTAGGACTTTCCACAAATCCTTTTGGGATATCTGCATTTCCAATACTGACTTGCAAGGAAATGGCAGGCTGGTTCCAATTTAGTTAGGTCCTCACATAAAGCACTATATTTTTGGGGGGACTCACTTACTGGATACTTGTTATTTTCTAATCCATTGCCTTCTGGTTTCTTTGCAGCCAGGAGTTCAGTTCTCAGCTTATTTCTCTCCTCTCTCATTTTGCTATAAGCTGAAAGCAGAAGCCAGACTGCATTTTCCACATTTAGTTTGCAAATCTCCTCAGCTAAGTTTCCAAACTTGCCACTTTCAAATTCTGCCTTTAATCAAATATCAGGAGTCAGTTTTGTCAAGTTTGCTGCAACTTTAGAACAAGGATCAATTGACTTTATTTCAGTTTCCTATAATGTGTTCATCATTTACTTCTAAGATCTCATCAGAAGTACATATAGCATCCATATTTGTACCAGCAGTCTCTTCAAAGTAATCTAGGCCTTTCTATCAAGCATCTTAGAATTCTTTCAAAACTTTACCCTTACTCATTTTTAAAACCATTCCAATATTTTTTTACCTGCGAGCAGCACAGACTCTACTCTCTCTCATGTCCCATGATCTTTGGCCCTATTAGGGGAATATGCTATCCTCTTCAGTACTGGCATAACTATTTCAGGGGATGCTTCAGGAGACTTGAAACAAGATAAAAAGAAGATATAAGAATGCCCTTTCAAAATCTCAAGTACAGCTAACTAATTTGGCTATGCCAACATAGCAGAATGAGATGGGAAAAAATCTGAATGGTTCTTTTTCTTTTCTGAAGTTACTATAAATGAAATTAGTGGGAAAAATTTTTTTCTAGAAGGTTGCTAGCTGCTATATTCTTATGTACATATGATGTATGCATCCTTGACAAATTCTTCTAAAAGTGGAAAGCTTTTGTTTTCAAATTGGATCACAAAATTCCTTTGAGGTAGATCCATAATGAAAATAATAACAATTTTCTGACATATTAAAAAAAGCCATTGGAGAAAATGGACAACCATATCAGCTGGTAAATAAGTGCATAATACTCCATGAGGATAGTCATTTGAATTTAGTGCACATTTCCTTGGACCTAGAAGTCACCTTTAATCTGATGTACTTTTTCCTTTACTTCTAAGAATAAAAATAATTATAGTTGTAGAATTAATTATATAATAGGACCTTTAATAACATTTTCCATGCTAGAATGTAAGCTCTATAATATTTTATCACAGAAACAGGATAGATATATTATCTAGTAAACAGTCAATAAATAATAAGTAATGGCTTAATAAGTGAAATTCTAATTTGTTACACTAATTTTATTTAGTTTTACAACTTCATCATTTCTCATTCAGCCTTAGTTTTATGTTTAGATAACTCTGCCATTTATGCTTTTTAGTATTGTAATTAAATATTTAAAAATAATTAATGCTAGTTAATATACACTGTATGTTCAATGTCAGCAGCCTAGCCTCATACAATTGTTTTAGTGTGT
Source organism: Tolypeutes matacus (assembly GCA_026826555.1). Lineage (NCBI taxonomy): Eukaryota > Metazoa > Chordata > Mammalia > Cingulata > Chlamyphoridae > Tolypeutes > Tolypeutes matacus. Next base: position 432,478 of record JAKSZT010054372.1, on the reverse strand, counting down.
AAACTTCTAATTTTAAAAGTAAAACAACCAAGATATATGCAAATCATACAAAATTATATTTATACAAAAATAAATCTCTAATCCATCCTTCACCAGAGTTCCCCATTGATCCTCCTTAGAAGAAATCGCTACTCTCTGTTTCTCAAGATTCTTCAAGTATAATCTTTGCAAATACAAGCATATTTACACACAGTGTATGCATGTGTATTTCTCTGTGTGTTGACTACTCTGCATTTTACTATGTAAGATCTTGATGATTTTTCCATACCAGTCCATAAAAATCTAACACATCCACAGTTATCATCTTACTGGATAATAGTCTTTCATAAAGATGACCTAAATCTAATGTATCCAGGTCTTATCATGTTGCTTCCCATTTTATCTATGACAAATCATGCTGCAATAAATATGTGAATTTTTTATACCTGCAAGTAAGATGTGTTCCTACAAATGAAATTATTGGGTCAAACTATACATGCATTTAAAATGTTGATGTTCATAGTTAAATGCCAAAATGACATTCTTGAGGTTGTACCAAATATACTCCTTTCCACAGTCTGTGAAAAAGTTTGTCTATATTCTCCACATGTATTGTTAGATAAAAACTTTAGGTATTGGGCAACCTGATTAGTTTTGGAAATTTTATTTCATTTGTATAATTTAACTGAAATTCTTTAAATATAACTGAATTTGAACACCTTTTCACATTTTAAAAATTATTTGCATTTCTTCACATTTTAATTGCTGAATGTTTTTTATATCTTTTCTTTGATTATTGAATTTTTCCATACTGATTTTTATAAGATAATGAAGTACAAAGGTAATATCTCTCTTATTCTTCTATATATAATTGCTATTTTAACATCTTGTGATTATTTTGACATTTTTATTCTATAGAGAATTTTTTCCAGAGTAGAAATTTTTTATATTTATATAGTCAGATTACTCAGTATATTTTCTACTTGCTTAGGAAGTCTTTTCCGAGTTTATACATATAAAAATATTCTTTTACACTTTTATCATTTAATTTTTAAGCATTTTTGTATTTCATATTTTAAAAATTTGATCCAGTCAGAAATTATTTTGAAATAAGAATTTTAATAGAGTGAATTTTAACTGTTTTTCTTCATGGTTTTCTTTAACTACTTTTCTATTATTATTAACTTTTCACCATTTCTGAAACCCAATGTTAATGCAATCTACATACTCACATGTTTTTGGATTGATTTCAGTATTCCAACCTGTTTCATTAATCTTTTTATTTATGTGTCATATAAAATATGATACAACTGCATTTGTTTTATAATGCTACTTATTATCTGATAAGCCTAATATTTCCTAATTATTATCCTCTCAGAATTATCCTGTCTCATGACTATTTATGTTTCACATTAAATTTAAAATATGGGGATGTGAATGTGGCTTAAGTGATTGAGCTCTTTCCTAACACATGGGAGGTCCCTGGTTCGGTTCCAGTGCCTCCTGGAGAAGACAAGCAAGTCAGTGAGCTGGCACAATGGGTTGCTCTGTTGAGCTGACACAAAACAAGATGATATAATAAGGAGAAACAAAGAGAAAACACAATGAGAGATACAACAAAGCAGGGAGCAGAGGTGGCTCAAGTGATTGAGTGCCTCTCTCCCATGGGAGGGCCCAGGTTCAGTTCCTGGTGCCTCATAAAGAGAAGAAAAGTAGACACAGAGAGCAAACAGTCAATGGACATGGAGAGCATACAGCAAGCACAGACGATGAAGGGGGATAAATAAATCATTAAAAAAATACATTAGTCTAGGCACAAAACAAAATTTCAATTAGTGCTTTCAATGAAAATCATTTAGAAATAGTTTATATTTTTAGAGCATTGAGATTACCTATTCATGATCATGATATCTTTTTTCAATTAGTGAAGTTCTCTTTTATATTCTTAAAAGTGCTTCATATTTTCTTCGTATAGATTTAACATTTTTCCTGGTATATTTGGTGTTTTGGATTTTGTTATTGCTTTTGCTATTGTAAAGTGGATCTGGCCTTCTATTATATTTTCCAAAAGTCTGTTGTGGGAAGGTGAGGAATCTATGTGTTCAATATTTTTAATATGATATCAATTATACTGTAAAAAAATTCATGCCTTTAATTGTTCATTTTTGTGAATTTTGCAAATATAAATTTGTTTTACCATCAAAAAAAACCTAATACAGATTGATTCATCCCCTGAAAATATCGCTGTGCTCTTTGTAGTCAACCATATCCCCCTCTACTTCCAGGCCCTTACTAACCCTGACTGGTGTCTGTCCCTATGATTTTACCTTTTATTCAAATGGAATATAAATTAAATTTATTAATTCTTTAAGCCAGCCCTTTTCACTTTGCATAATGCATTTGAAATTTCTTCATGTTGCTGTGTATATCAGTAGTTCATTATTTTTTAATATTGAGTAGTATTCCAATTTGTGGATGTATTGCAGTTTGCTTATCCATTAACTTTTTGAGAGCTATTTGTTTTTTCCCTAATGTGAAATTTTTTAGAATGACACAGAATATTTCTCCCTACTTGATCATTGATTACATAGAGACAAAAAGGGTACTGCATTTTATTATTCACACTTATATGATTTTCTTTTCTAGGTCCAAAACCTTCAGTAGGTCTACCAGGATACATAAATAGTTTGGGATGTATTGTTGTGGGACCTAGAACTAATATTACTGAGGAGACAGGTAGCAGTTATATGCAGAACACACAAAGATATATTAAAATTAAATAGGAGACATTATACATATTTTTGTTGCTTGTACAGGAAGGCATAAAGGTGAAACATTTATAGCTCTAACTATTAATGAGGATGCTTAAGGTTGAGATGGTTCTTAAATTTTCTGACAAGTACAAGGTATATGTTTCTTCTGAGCTGAAAGAAAAATTTGTGTGATGTGGAATACAGGAAATTGTTGAAATTTGTAACAACTTCTAAGAAGAATGTGTAGACAAGTGACTGGCTAGAATAGCCCAAAAATTTGCTCAAAAATCATTTGTTCAAACATGTTCATGCTGAGATTTATAAGTGTTGTAGTTGCCCTCTATTTATTTTACAATTGTACAATTTTCTTCAGCATTATCTTACAAGTAGGAAAATGGAAAAAAGGTGGTGTTAAAATTTATGTTTTCAATACTTCTGAAAGTGTAGATTGTTACTGTTACACAGAGGCACAAATATGTTTAATTTGACTTGATATGTACAGACTGCTATTTATTCATACTGCATTCTGAGATTCTAGAAAATTGCAAGAGTTTTACTGATCTTTTCTCTTTTAACTTAAAATTATTTGTGAAGTCAATGCATTAATGAAGATAAGCAGCATACTGATGTTGTAACAAATGAATCATGAATTCTCTATGACTTAACATGTAAAATTTTATTTTTGTTCAGACAAAATCCACTGTGGGTTACTGTACCATATAGGACACTTGTACGGCATGTAGTTACTCAGAAATCCAGTATTCCAATTTCCTCTTAGCGTTGCCATCATAATGTGTTTTGCCAGGCTCCCTGCAGTAAGGAAAAGTGAGGCTGCATACTAGCACACTGACTCCTAAATGTTTCAGCCTGAATGTGACATACATCACTTCTGCGAACTAATCATGTCACTTCTTAAATACAAAGTGGAAGAACATACATTTGGAGCTTATGGATATTTGGTGATTAGTAAATGGATTGAACACACTGAGGAAAAATGATTGCTTATTTGGAATGAATCCTAAGTCTAGCATATCAATATGTGTGATACAAATGTGTATATGTATATGTATTATGAATATCAGGCATGGCTGTGGAGTAATTTTGGTTAATAAAATTCTTTCAAAAATAGAAGGGACATGCCTCAGATGCACAGGGCATCTACTTTGGTCCTAATCTGGGTTTTCTTCTTTTGTCTGGGTTCTTTCTCTTAGAATTGGAGTATACATGACTGTGTCTCAAGTAGTATGCAATTGGTCTACAATTTTCTATTCAAATTTGAATAAGCAGACTTTCTGCCTTAATTACTAAGAAATCATAAGCTCTCTTTTTTGTTCTAGCTACTATTGTCCCTATTATCTAAAGTTCAACTCCATCCAGTAAAATATAATTTGGAGATAAAGTTTGATGTGGATGTTTTTGATGGGAAAAAGTTTCCCCATATATAGTGCATATTGAATATGATGTGCAAGTTGACTTTATGTCTGTACCAGAAGAAAATAATAACCATCCTTAGCTTAAGGCAGGAAAAATAACTTATTTTTGGTATAGCCCAAATTAAAATGTAAATGTCCTCTTGAGTTGTGCAACACAAAATCATCAATTTTGGGGAGACAGTTGCCTTAAGAGCTTTCTTTCATTTTTCCAAGCACATTCATTTCTGATATCCCACATTATTAAGGCTACTCTGAGCTCAGCAGGTGGAATTACATTTAATCATTTGAAAGAAAATTCTTATCCATAAACCTTTTTATATATTTTAATTGACTGGGTTATTGCTTACATATGCTATACAAAAATGTTGTAGATTAATTTTCTATAGAATATATAATGAAAAAAATTTTCAAAACTGAGTATTTTATTTCAATTAACAATGTCTCAGTGATCAATCATTTGCACATGCATAGGAATTTCTAATTGGAAAGGATTTCAGTTTCCTTTTAATTAAATATTGATATATTTTTAAAGGGGGACCAGTCTAGATTCCACATAACAAGGGGATAAATATACTTTTAACAACATATACTGACTGTGTAATGCATTAACTTTTGAATTACCTGTGCTTGATATTAATATGTGAATTTTTCATTCTTTTGTGTATTTACATGATTTTTTACATAACATCCCTGCTTTTGCTCAGTGTGTCCTCATCAATTTTTCACCTCTGCATTTCTAAGTATGTAGATTAAAGCATTTAACATGAATGTTATCATGTTATAAAATACCACAACTACTTTATCAATGGGGAAGGTGCTCATGAGCTGAAGGTGCACAAATATACAGGGTATCAAGAATAAGTCAACCACAACAACATGTGATGCACAGGTGGTGAAAACCTTCTGTCATCCCACAGAGCTGTGAGATTTCAGGGAGCAAAGAATGAGGACATAGGAGGTAATAAGAATAGAAAAACTGAGCAAACACATGAACCCACTCTTTGTGGCAACAAAAGGTCCAATAATGTAAGTGTCAGTATAAGAGAGTTTCAGCAGATGGCAAATATCACAGAAGAAATGATCAATGACATTTTGTCCACTGGAGGAAAACCAAACAATGAAAAGGATTTGAATTAGAGCATGAAGAAAACCCCAAACCCAGGACAAGGCCACGAAAAAGATATGCACATCAATTCATTTTTATCATGTAGTGAGGCCTGAAAATGGCCTTATAGCGGTCACAGGCCATGACTGAGAGCAAGATCATCTCAGCTCCATGTATGATATGCTCTACAAAGAGCTGAGTCATGCATGCAGTGAAAGAGATGGTTTTCTTCTCAGCAAGTAAGTCAAATATCATTTTTGTGACTGTGTTAGAATAGAAGGTGCCATCTTGAAATAAGTAAGACAGAAAAGAGTACATAGGGAAGCCCAGAGCTAGGTGGCTGGCAATTATTACAATGATGAGTAGGTTGTTTGTCATGGTGAGAAAGTGCATGATTATAAACACAAAAAACAAGAGGTTCTGCATATCTGGGTTTTGCATCATGCCAAGCAGAATGAATTCTTTCACACTTATTACTAGTTCCATGATCCAGTGTTATATTTGGATAATTAATATATATGTAAATGGCACATGGATTATGATTTTGGCAGATCAATTTTGATGAAGACAATAATATATCTCTCAGGTAAGTTGTTTCTTTTAGGATTGATGGTAACACAAGCAGACAAACCTTAGACTTAAAGTATAAATATATTTTTAATCATATACAGTATTGAACACATAGTCACCTTATACACACACACATATGCACACAAGCACTATTTATGGTTGTTTACATGCAAGACACAGTATGGCTGGGTACTCTTCTATTTATGCCACAGGATTTTCTCACAAAGAAAAAGAAGAATAAATAAGAGAATACTTAAGGGCAAGCAGAGGCTTTAATTCATGAGCATATGCCTCCCTGTGTTTCTTTTCAACCCCTTCAGGCTGATGAGGCTAAACTTATCATCTTAACCTTTTTATTTTTATCTTGTTATAGGCTGACTATCAAACAACAGGTGAGTTCTATATAAAATTAGGGATGATGTAGTCACATTTCAGACATAACTGAACCGAGTAAACTTGAGGCTGCAGAAAATTGCATGACAGTTATATTTGTGAGGTCATACATCATTGAAACAGAACTGCAAAAGAGTATCATAGATTCCTTATCAAACAACTCTCCAAGAATGATGACTTGAAGAGGGTAAAATAGTCAGCTTGATGCCATGAAATATTCACCAAATTTATTTGTAATTTAGTAATTATTGTTTGGGGGAACTTTTGTCATAATTAACTTTTTGGTATTTTGCAATTAAACACTCAATTTAAGGAATTTATGAAACATTCTCTGGACCTGTTGAGAAAATAGATATTTTTATATTAGGACACAAAAATAATTAATTGGCCAAAACATGTAATTCAAGATAGATAGAATATATTTATGTTTTGTTTTCACTGATAAGTAGCCATGTGATATTGTGTATGGGCCCTAGACTTATTGAGCCCAAACTTTTTCGTATATAATGTAGGATAAATAACAAAGTGCATAGAGAAATTGAAAATCATCACTATTTCTTATATCAAAATTTGTATCCTAAAGGTAAAATCATAGTTTTCTACACATCTCCAAATTATTATTAAAAGACCCAAAAAGATAAAAGCACATATCTTAATTTTTATGATTGAAATAATTCATTGTTATATTTAAGAGAAAAATAAATGAAATATAAGTGTATATAAATGAAATAAATACTGAAAGATGTTTGAAAAATCAACCAACCGTATTCGGAAAAAATTGCGTGCAGAAATCAATACAGCAGGCAATAGAAAAATATTAGATTTAATCAATAAATTCAAAATCATTTTAGTATTTAAAGATACTCTTAAAAGTGATGAGAATTAATAAGCTCAATTAGAAGCATGTAAGGTCAGATCTTTAAAGGTCATTCAATCAAACAATACTTTTTAAAATATTACATATGTTTCAGTGATGATAATAAAATTTGTTCAGCCATTGGTAAGTATTTATCAAAACAATATAAGTTTAGTCTATTATGTGTTAATATGGTAAAAACTAACAGGAAAGCATAGAACTGTATCACAATAAAACATGGAATATAGTTAATAGCATAATTATAATAACAATATTTCATTATTTATAGCAAATATGCCACAGTAATACAAGATGCTAATAATATGAAGTGCTGATATTGGAACTTTGAATTTTCTGCATGAATTCTCTATAAATGTACAATTTCTCTAATTTAAAAAAGGCAAAGAAAAACCTCTAAACTCAAGTTAGTCTATTTTTTATATCAACACTACTTAAAAGGGAATAAAAGCAAAAATGAATTGTATGTATTAAAAACTTAAAGCACCAACCTGCTCAAAAACAGAAAACAGAAATAAATTGTAACTGATCTCTAGATGGGAAAGACATATTATACAGATATGCAATCATATAAAAAATAGAAAATATTGATGGAGTCATCTACAGAATGACAGGGAACAAACTCAAAATATGTTTCCAACAGTTGACAGAAAACTGTTACTATAGAAATAACATTTGCAAATAAATGTCTATGCACACTGCTATAAAGAAGAGGCAAAAATAATGAAAAGATGATTCTCATGGGAAAAGTTACACTTCTGAACTACCCTATATTTCATAAGGTCTCAAAGAAAAGCTATTTAAAATGTGAAATATATTTTACTGGCAAATTAACAAAGAAGAA
>JAKSZT010054372.1:411286-424427 GCA_026826555.1 Tolypeutes matacus | reverse complement strand
AATTTGGTGGTAGAGGAGTTTTGAGCTTTCTTTAGAAGCCAGCATGACAAATATTCTATATGTCTCATTCACATGTTTCTTCCAGTTGGTTCAGGAATTCTGCCACTGCTCATGCTACAGACCAAACAAGGCACTCTTGATGAAGAATGTAAGGGTATAAAGTAGACCATACACAATATTTTAAGTCATTTTTTACTCCTTACTTTCTGCATGATATAGTGCCCCTACTCTTACTAATCATCAAAGTTAAATGTCAACAGAATAAATCTTCTATTGGTCAGTTAAATTAATTTCTTACAAAAAATTTGAATGCAAACTATCCTCTACAGTTTCAATTATCAAAATGTTGGTACTATAAAAATTGAAAGGTAGTTTTACTAAGCTTTCAACTTAAACCACTTCCTTAATACTTCTCTAGAAAAAAATAATGTAACACAGTTTCTTAAGAATATGGATTTTAAAATAAAATAAATTAAAATTCCATAGTAACAAAAAATACCCTACACCACACAATACAATTACAGTTTAATAAATCTTTCTGACAGTAGATGAGATACTTCCCTGTTCATTAGTTTCTTTATGTATATATACTAAGAGATGGCTGTGGTAATTTTAAAAGATTTACAGATAAAAGTCCATATCCAGCTTCCACAATGTAATAGGAAGTTGTTCCTTTTCACTCTAACTCATTTTACATGTTATACATTTTAAAATTCCCTAATTCAACTATATCTAAAATAATTAATATTTACCAATATATCATGTAATACATAAAATCCCATGAACAAAGACTATGATTCCATTGGCTTATTTGTAATGTATAACATGTTTCTTTTGTTATTTGGTAAAAAGAAAGAAAAAAAAACATCATTCAGGCTTTAATGCTAAAACCAAATAGACTTAAATATATCCATGTTGATTTCTGTGCTTTGCTAACTTAAATTTTCCAATTCTGACTTTCTCTAGTGAAAATATATGTAAGATATTATTTATGTTTCAATCTATCATATAAATTTTCATTGAGTATCCTTTGCTAGTTTTTTTCAAGAACTCACCTCATGAGTCTTGTCCTTCATCCTGGAAAGCAGTTCTTCTTTTTCTAAGAGTAACTGTAGATAACTCCTATATCTATCAATCTGTGACCACAAAACACATGACAATTTTTGGCTGATCAGTGGATTTAGAAATAGTTCCAAGGGTCTATACTTTCCATATCTCCACAAATAATTCCCACCATCTCAGTCTTTCATATAAGTGTGAGATATAGAAGTATCCAGAGAGAATGCCTAGAATATAAAGACATTAAATAAAACATCAATATTTATTGTGTAAAGAGACCTGAACATTCCCTTCTGCTGGGAATATGTATTCAAAGGAAAACAAAAAAGATATGTTTGCATGAAAATGTAAAAACTGGCCTAATTAATGTAAATTAACCTGGACAAGTTCATTATTTGGTGACACAAGTAAATTTAAAAACACTGACTTTAGTTATTAACTTTACCCCTTATCAGTCAAATTTGTTGAAGCAACCCAAAATTACTTTACTTACAAATTTAGGATAACATTCATGGCCCTGCCCATTAAGATTTGAACTAACAAGGCTAATGCAGGAATTTAACTTTTTGGAAATGCCAATACTAGTGCTTTCTTGCATGTAAGAGTAGAACATTTGCCATTTAGTCATTCAAACAGCATATCCCTATGGCTGCTTCTTCTCTAATTAAAATCCTCATACTCTATTTCCCCAACCTCATCCCAAGAAATTGATACCTTCCACAAATTCCTACAAACAATGAGAGGTATACATGCCAGAGAAAATATAACAAGAAAACATATAGAGTACTAGACAATAATTGAACACAAAATCAAACCTGTGAAGAAATTTGAGTTGACAGAAATTTCTTGAATCATTCTATAGATTTGATTATTAGAATATTTGGAATAAATTCAAATAAGTAAACTCTCCAAGACAGTTTTCTCCCCTACAACAATCCCTAGGTATAAAGGACTTAGTTCTTGCCCAAAAAATTAGCAGAGAACAAAGTGTTATTAAAAAAAAATCTGTAATGTGAAAAACAATTTTTAAATGGATTATTATTTCTAATCATTACATAAGGAAATCTATAGGTGATGAAAACAGTATTTCATCCAAATGAAATGAGAACCAATCTGAGGTTGACATCCAAGATGTCAGCCCAGCAAGCTTATCCTGGTCTCTGAAGGGACTGTGGAATCTGTGACCAAAGGAGAGTGGAAAGTGAGTCAACTGAGTTGATTTAGCAGTCTCTCTATGGATGTGGTTTGGAATTGATCTTAGAATTTGGGATAAAAGGCAAAGAATGTTCTAATTGGGGACTATATTTGCATGTGTCATTCAGATCCTATAAATCAATCCCAATAATATTTGTCTTACAATGTTCATTGGAGGACTAAGCAAAATAACATGTGAAAATATCTTGGTCAGTGAAAAACTGTTCTGTTCTTCCACTTGTGATGCCCTGAGGATTGACTTATAGAGCAGTACAAACTGCTCTCTAATATTAAAAATTCTAATCATGTTTAAGAGCAAAAGCTTTGTAATTCAATAACTTAAATCTCCTAGCACTGGCACCTTTACTTACTAAGTAGGTGAAAGTTGGCAAGGTTCTTAGTCTCTCTATGTCACAGTTTTCATATCTGTACAAAGAGTACTCTAATGTACTCAAAGGACTGTCTTGGAGTTATATGAAATAATGCATGTATCATGCTAAGAATGCTGCCAGCCATTGACTAAAGGGCTATCACTGGCTGTCATTTTCTGTACACAGCATGAGAGATCATAGTGTGACTGATGCAGGTTTATGGCAGTAATTGTTTCAAATCACTTACATAGCTGGTTTTATTTTTCTCTATGCTTGGTAGGGTTCTGGAAGTTGCTGAAATGAGGAGAGAAGAAAGGCCAACTTTTGTTGTATTAAATACTGATTCAAAATTATCATAATTCTAAAATCTTTTATGAGTGCTTGATTTCTGCACTAAAATATCTGAGGGTGATGTTGAATTCCCTGATTCTATTATAGCAGTTTAAGGAACTGTGAATATCATGTGAATTAACAAATAATTAGCACATTATATGTATCAGTCCTGCTATGTGCAGTATATCATCTGATTTATACATGATCTCGTGAAGTGAATTTAAATCTAGACTGATCTTATTAGTAAGCTTATGTTCTAATCAATATATTCTTTTATCTCATGAGACAGTGTCATGAATTATCCACTGAAGGAGATTGGAAAGAAATCATTACTCATACTAGATCTTCATTTAACCCCCAGTGGCAGGAGGTCTCATTCCTCAGACAGATCCAATGTGTGACAACAGCTCAAGAAAGAGAGGGCTGGAGAAAACAAAACATCTTTCAACTTCCTTTTCTACTTCTTGCCCCATCCAAGTAAATGGCCTAAGCATCATACAGACAGCTTTGATTCTGAGAATATCTTGGTACCGGTAAGGTGGAAGGAAATTCTAAGTTGAAGTGCAGATTTATGATCAGGGGCATTCCTTGCCTGAACATCACAAGGTAAGATTCTAGAGAAATTATATACCTGTTTAGTTTGTTAGAGCTGCTATTAAAAATAGCACAAAATGGTTGTCATAAACAAATACTACATAATGGATTGGCTGAAACACACCAAAATCAAGATATCATCATAATCATGCTCTCTCTCTCTCTCAGAGCTAGTAGTGTTATTATGATGGCAGCTTTCTGCTACATGGCAATGTCCTTGGTATCCTGCTGTGTCTTTCTTTGACTTCTGGCATTTCTAGACATGCAATTTAGGTTTTTACCACATCTACATAGGAGATTCTATTAAAAAATGAGTGCAAACCCTGACTCAATATATTCAAATATACTATATATGGATTGTTTCACTAACACAGGAATGTGGATTAAGTACTTGTCTTTGGTGGAGTACATGATTCAATACTCAACACCACAAAAGACAAGAATCTGGATGATTCCCAATTCCTCTACTTACTAATTATATGACTCTTTGCATATCATTTAAGCTACGCTAGTCTGTAAAATAGCCTTCAATAAAATAAAATTATTAGGAGGAATATTAAAAAAATAACATGTAAAATATTTTCTAAATTAATTTGAGAATAATGTTTTCAAAATAGAAACATCCACTAATGCTTTACTGTTGGTTACCCTTTATTGAATCCTAGACAATCTTCGTGATAACTTTACAGTTCCTCAATTTCCTCTTTTATAAAATAAAGTGCTGCCACAAGTGTGGGATGTGGGATGTGGTGGGAGGTGTGGGAGGTGGGCAACATGGGAATCCCAGTGGGTTCTGTGTAATATTTTCGGTAATCTAAGCACCTCTTAAAATATATATATATATATATATATAACATTTTTATAAGCAAATGCACATATATGCATATATATTTATATATCATTTTGCAAATGTTGGTAAGTATTGTGAAAATTTTGATTTTTACCCACAATAAAAAATAAATTAATTAAAAAAAAATAAAGTGCTGCAAAAAGTAGAGTCACTATTAAGAAACAAATTAGTTATTAAAAGGGGGATATGGGAATTGTGGGTGAATATTTTGAGGTATGGGAGAAAATCAGTTATGTTCTATGAGAAGATCCTAGTAGAGAAGGAGACAGTAAAGAGGTAAAGAAAGAGAATAAGAGATATTAAAGATATAGGACAAACATGGGTTCATCAATAGAGGCATGTTGCGTGTGGCAGACACTTTTAATAGCCCACAGATCATTTCTATCACATGGTGGCAAGTGATCATACATTTGAAGGAAAGTGGTGTCCATCTCCAATCTAAAGGTGTGAATGTGAAGTAACATGGATTAGTCTCAAACACTTATGGTGATGTGATTCTCCTTTCCCGTAATTGATGTAAGGATAGGTATGTGATGCACTCTAGCTAATATAACAAGTGGAAAATACTTCTGGAGGTATTCTGGAGGATATGCCTGTGATCTTAAAAAGGGAATCATAAGGAAATAATTTCATTTTCATAACAGTGCCCTCTGAAAGGGATATTGGAACTTTCACCTAGAAGTGACCATTGGGTTTTTGGACTGGGAAACATTTGAACTAAGCCAGCTAAAAAGTCCAATTTAAAAGGTAATTACTTGCTCATTATTGGAAGTTATTGGAAAATGCTTTATCCAATTAAAGGACATAACAGTATTTTCAGACCTGAAATACCCATATACCTGGTTTATATCATAATCATTCTAGCAGGAAACAAACAGAGGAGTGCCCTAATTCAATTGAAATAAAACTCAAATACATGTGATATACCCAATGTGTAGATAAGCAGGTGACTTCTTTCAGCTCTATATTAGATCCTCTGAGGTATTATCTAAATCTGTTGCTGAATAAAATTCTCTCTATAATCAATTATTGGAAGATGTCTAGAAAACTATGGTTTACAGATGGGTAGCTCAAGAATGCAGGGCTAACACTCAATCTGGAAAGCAACAGTAAGGGGACCATGAGGCTTTACTTTCATTTTTAAATTGCCTATTTATTATTTAGTACTTACCTAGATATAGAAACCCTATTTTTATTTCTGAGAAAGATGTCTCTGCCAGTTTTTGCTAGTTGTTCAAAGATTCTGTGGAGGAACAGCATCCTGGAATATTTCACTCCACGATGCTATTAGACCAGAAGTTTTTCTACATTTGTCTTCCTGATGAAGTACCAAACTGTTTTTCACAGTGGATGCTCAATTTTACATTCCCACCAGCTTTTTCAAATGTTCTAACTTCTCTACATCGATGCTAAAATTTGTTAATTTTTAAAATTATTTTAATCCTTTTAGTGGGTGTGAATTTTTATCTTAAAATAATTTGAATTGCATTTCTCCATGAATAATAGTGTTGAGCATCTTTTCCTGTGCCTTTGGACAAGTTGTGTAACATTTCAGAGAAATATCTATTCAAATCCTTTGCCCATTTTTAATTGTGTTGTTTGTCTTTTGTTGTTGAGTTGTTAGAATATTTAATATATTTTAGATACAAGATCCTAATCAGATAGATAATTTCCCAATAGTTTCTCACTTTGCATGAGATGTATTTTCAATTTCTTGATAATGTTATTTGAAGTACAAAAATTTTAAATATTAATGAGTTCCAATATACCTAGTTTTCTTTGGTTGCTTGCTATTTGTGTTGTTGTTATGCTAAAGTAAACATTGCCCAATCCAAGGTGATGTGGGTCTGCCCATGTTTTCGTTTGTAAAGCCTTCCAATGCAAAAATACCAGAAATGAGTTGACTTTTATAATGGGAATTATTTAAGGAAATACTTACAGTTCCCTGGCTGTGAAATGTCCAAATCATGGCATCATCAGAGATGCTGCCTCATGAAAAGTCAGGTGCTGGCAGATCCTAGAAAACTGCTACATGGCAAGACAAAATTGTAGCCAGATCCTGCCTTCTACTCTAGACTCACTTTCTCCCCAAGCTCAGCTGTGAGTAACAGGCATATGGCTCAACTCTCATCTCTACTGCTTTTGGCTGCTCCACTGATTACAGCCTCTGGCTCTCTCAGTCTCTCAGGGTTTCTCTGACTTTCTGGACTGTGGGCAATCCTGATGTCCTCTTTCACATGGCAGAGTAAAAGATCAGCTCTCATTCTCTGTGTTCTGCTTATATAAGACTCCAGTAAAAGAATTAGTTCCCACCCTGGGTCCCACAATCTAATCAAGGGCCTTAATCGAAGTGAGGTAAAAACAAGTGATCTAACCAAAAGATCCTTTGACTGAAACTAAGGAAAAGGTCCCACATGCAATAGGTTCACATGCTAAAGAATGGGTTGAATGGGTTAACTAAAGAACATAATGTTCTGGGGTCCAAAAAAGACTCAAACCAGGATGTTCCACCCTCTGGACCCCCAAAATACATGTTATTTCCATATACAAATACATTCATGCTATCACAATACTTCAAAAGTCTTGAATCATATCATTAACAATGCTAGGTACAAAATCTTATAAAAAATATTTATACGCATGCAGTCTGTCTTGGGGCAATATTACCTTCTGGCTATACACTTGTGAAATAAATTTTAAAAAATATTATCTACTTCAAATATACAAAGGAGGGACAGTCAGAATAAATGTTTCCATTTCCATAGGGAGAAATTGGAAAGAAAACAGGGGTCATAGGTCACAAACATTTCCAAATACCTGCAGCCAAACTCCAGGAGATTTCACAGTCTGAGAGTCATCTGTAGAAGGATGGTTTCATCATCAACTTCTGGCCTCATGGTGGTCCACCTCTTCCAAAGAGACCTGTCCCTTCCAAGGTCTTGCCCAACAGCCATCTCCATTCAACCCTCATGAAGCATCTAGGTGGTGGACAAGTTCTAGGCCTCATCCACCAAAAACACTGAGGTGATGGCCAAAGTCTACCTCCCCTATTTGCAGGGCATGTGCTCAACACATGTGGGTTTCCCAAACCCTGGGGAAATGTACTCCACCATATATAAAGCTTGGGGTGGCAGAACTATCCCTGAACAACATAAGAGAAATCCCAGTGCCTTCAAATGCCAAGGCAAACTTACACTTTCCATGCACATCAGGAGGCTCTCTCTCTTAGCCTTAGAAGATGTCTTAAGTCCAGAACTCAGCTTCATGATTTTGCTGGTGTATCAGTCAGCCAAAGGGGTGCTGATGCAAAATACCAGAAATTGGTTGGTTTTTATAATGGACATTTATTTGGGGTAGAAGCTCACAGTGACCAGGCCATAAAGCATAATTTACTTCCCTCACCAAATTTTATTGCCATGTGTTGAAGCAAGATGGCTGCTGATGTCTGCTAGGGTTCAGGTTTCCTGGGTTCCTCTCTTCCCAGGGCTTGCCTCTCTCCAGGCCCAGCTCCTCTGTTATCTCCACAAGGCCAACTGTAGACTATTAGGCAAATGCCTTGCATCTCTTCCAAGGGCCTTCTTTCTTTCCTCACTACCAAGCTCCTTTGCATACTTAATTCCTGGGGCTCCAGCTCAAGACTCCACATCAGAACTCCAACTCAAAACTCCAACATCAAAACTACAACTAACTCCTCTGCTTTGTCATGTAGTTTTATGTCCTCAACACTTAACATCCTACTGAAATGGCCCAATCAAAGCTCTAATCATAATTTAATCATGCCCAGAGTAAAAGACCAGTTTCCAAGCACAATCCAATATCTATTTTTGAAATTCATAACTATATCAGCCACAGCTGATGAAGTCATTTTTCCTTCAATCTCACCCTTTTCTGCCCATTTTATTTCAGGCTGAGAGCAGGTTTTGTTCAGATCTTGCAAAAAGCTTGTGGCTTTGGCATGCAGTTCACAGTGGTCCCAACCATCAGACAGTAGAACTAGGACTTTCCACAAATCCTTTTGGGATATCTGCATTTCCAATACTGACTTGCAAGGAAATGGCAGGCTGGTTCCAATTTAGTTAGGTCCTCACATAAAGCACTATATTTTTGGGGGGACTCACTTACTGGATACTTGTTATTTTCTAATCCATTGCCTTCTGGTTTCTTTGCAGCCAGGAGTTCAGTTCTCAGCTTATTTCTCTCCTCTCTCATTTTGCTATAAGCTGAAAGCAGAAGCCAGACTGCATTTTCCACATTTAGTTTGCAAATCTCCTCAGCTAAGTTTCCAAACTTGCCACTTTCAAATTCTGCCTTTAATCAAATATCAGGAGTCAGTTTTGTCAAGTTTGCTGCAACTTTAGAACAAGGATCAATTGACTTTATTTCAGTTTCCTATAATGTGTTCATCATTTACTTCTAAGATCTCATCAGAAGTACATATAGCATCCATATTTGTACCAGCAGTCTCTTCAAAGTAATCTAGGCCTTTCTATCAAGCATCTTAGAATTCTTTCAAAACTTTACCCTTACTCATTTTTAAAACCATTCCAATATTTTTTTACCTGCGAGCAGCACAGACTCTACTCTCTCTCATGTCCCATGATCTTTGGCCCTATTAGGGGAATATGCTATCCTCTTCAGTACTGGCATAACTATTTCAGGGGATGCTTCAGGAGACTTGAAACAAGATAAAAAGAAGATATAAGAATGCCCTTTCAAAATCTCAAGTACAGCTAACTAATTTGGCTATGCCAACATAGCAGAATGAGATGGGAAAAAATCTGAATGGTTCTTTTTCTTTTCTGAAGTTACTATAAATGAAATTAGTGGGAAAAATTTTTTTCTAGAAGGTTGCTAGCTGCTATATTCTTATGTACATATGATGTATGCATCCTTGACAAATTCTTCTAAAAGTGGAAAGCTTTTGTTTTCAAATTGGATCACAAAATTCCTTTGAGGTAGATCCATAATGAAAATAATAACAATTTTCTGACATATTAAAAAAAGCCATTGGAGAAAATGGACAACCATATCAGCTGGTAAATAAGTGCATAATACTCCATGAGGATAGTCATTTGAATTTAGTGCACATTTCCTTGGACCTAGAAGTCACCTTTAATCTGATGTACTTTTTCCTTTACTTCTAAGAATAAAAATAATTATAGTTGTAGAATTAATTATATAATAGGACCTTTAATAACATTTTCCATGCTAGAATGTAAGCTCTATAATATTTTATCACAGAAACAGGATAGATATATTATCTAGTAAACAGTCAATAAATAATAAGTAATGGCTTAATAAGTGAAATTCTAATTTGTTACACTAATTTTATTTAGTTTTACAACTTCATCATTTCTCATTCAGCCTTAGTTTTATGTTTAGATAACTCTGCCATTTATGCTTTTTAGTATTGTAATTAAATATTTAAAAATAATTAATGCTAGTTAATATACACTGTATGTTCAATGTCAGCAGCCTAGCCTCATACAATTGTTTTAGTGTGTAAACTTCTAATTTTAAAAGTAAAACAACCAAGATATATGCAAATCATACAAAATTATATTTATACAAAAATAAATCTCTAATCCATCCTTCACCAGAGTTCCCCATTGATCCTCCTTAGAAGAAATCGCTACTCTCTGTTTCTCAAGATTCTTCAAGTATAATCTTTGCAAATACAAGCATATTTACACACAGTGTATGCATGTGTATTTCTCTGTGTGTTGACTACTCTGCATTTTACTATGTAAGATCTTGATGATTTTTCCATACCAGTCCATAAAAATCTAACACATCCACAGTTATCATCTTACTGGATAATAGTCTTTCATAAAGATGACCTAAATCTAATGTATCCAGGTCTTATCATGTTGCTTCCCATTTTATCTATGACAAATCATGCTGCAATAAATATGTGAATTTTTTATACCTGCAAGTAAGATGTGTTCCTACAAATGAAATTATTGGGTCAAACTATACATGCATTTAAAATGTTGATGTTCATAGTTAAATGCCAAAATGACATTCTTGAGGTTGTACCAAATATACTCCTTTCCACAGTCTGTGAAAAAGTTTGTCTATATTCTCCACATGTATTGTTAGATAAAAACTTTAGGTATTGGGCAACCTGATTAGTTTTGGAAATTTTATTTCATTTGTATAATTTAACTGAAATTCTTTAAATATAACTGAATTTGAACACCTTTTCACATTTTAAAAATTATTTGCATTTCTTCACATTTTAATTGCTGAATGTTTTTTATATCTTTTCTTTGATTATTGAATTTTTCCATACTGATTTTTATAAGATAATGAAGTACAAAGGTAATATCTCTCTTATTCTTCTATATATAATTGCTATTTTAACATCTTGTGATTATTTTGACATTTTTATTCTATAGAGAATTTTTTCCAGAGTAGAAATTTTTTATATTTATATAGTCAGATTACTCAGTATATTTTCTACTTGCTTAGGAAGTCTTTTCCGAGTTTATACATATAAAAATATTCTTTTACACTTTTATCATTTAATTTTTAAGCATTTTTGTATTTCATATTTTAAAAATTTGATCCAGTCAGAAATTATTTTGAAATAAGAATTTTAATAGAGTGAATTTTAACTGTTTTTCTTCATGGTTTTCTTTAACTACTTTTCTATTATTATTAACTTTTCACCATTTCTGAAACCCAATGTTAATGCAATCTACATACTCACATGTTTTTGGATTGATTTCAGTATTCCAACCTGTTTCATTAATCTTTTTATTTATGTGTCATATAAAATATGATACAACTGCATTTGTTTTATAATGCTACTTATTATCTGATAAGCCTAATATTTCCTAATTATTATCCTCTCAGAATTATCCTGTCTCATGACTATTTATGTTTCACATTAAATTTAAAATATGGGGATGTGAATGTGGCTTAAGTGATTGAGCTCTTTCCTAACACATGGGAGGTCCCTGGTTCGGTTCCAGTGCCTCCTGGAGAAGACAAGCAAGTCAGTGAGCTGGCACAATGGGTTGCTCTGTTGAGCTGACACAAAACAAGATGATATAATAAGGAGAAACAAAGAGAAAACACAATGAGAGATACAACAAAGCAGGGAGCAGAGGTGGCTCAAGTGATTGAGTGCCTCTCTCCCATGGGAGGGCCCAGGTTCAGTTCCTGGTGCCTCATAAAGAGAAGAAAAGTAGACACAGAGAGCAAACAGTCAATGGACATGGAGAGCATACAGCAAGCACAGACGATGAAGGGGGATAAATAAATCATTAAAAAAATACATTAGTCTAGGCACAAAACAAAATTTCAATTAGTGCTTTCAATGAAAATCATTTAGAAATAGTTTATATTTTTAGAGCATTGAGATTACCTATTCATGATCATGATATCTTTTTTCAATTAGTGAAGTTCTCTTTTATACTCTTAAAAGTGCTTCACATTTTCTTGGTATAGATTTAACATTTTTCCTGGTAAATTTGGTGTTTTGGATTTTGGTATTGCTTTTGCTATTGTACAGTGGATCTGGCCTTCTATTATATTTTCCAAAAGTCTGTTGTGGGAAGGTGAGGAATCTAAGTGTTCAATATTGTTAATATGATATCAATTATACTGTAAAAAAATTCATGCCTTTAATTGTTCATTTTTGTGAACTTTGCAAATATAAATTTGTTTTACCAACAAAATAAACCTAATACAGATTGATTCATCCCCTGAAAATATCCCTGTGCTCTTTGTAGTCAAACATATCCCCCTCTACTTCCAGGCCCTTACTAACCCTGACTGGTGTCTGTCCCTATGATTTTACCTTTTATTCAAATGGAATATAAATTAAATTTATTAATTCTTTAAGCCAGCCCTTTTCACTTTGCATAATGCATTTGAAATTTCTTCATGTTGCTGTGTATATCAGTAGTTCATTATTTTTTAATATTGAGTAGTATTCCAATTTGTGGATGTATTGCAGTTTGCTTATCCATTAACTTTTGAGAGCTATTTGTTTTTTCCCTAATGTGAAATTTTCTAGAATGATGCAGAATATTTCTCCCTACTTGATCATTGATTCCATAGAGACAAAAAGGGTACTGCATTTTATTATTCACACTTATATGATTTTCTTTTCTAGGTCCAAAACCTTCAGTAGGTCTACCAGGATACATAAACAGTTTGGGATGTATTATTGTGGGACCTAGAACTAATATTACTGAGGAGACAGGTAGCAGTTATATGCAGAACACACAAAGATATATTAAAATTAAATAGGAGACATTATACATATTTTTGTTGTTTGTACAGGAAGGCATAAAGGTGAAACTTTTATAGCTCTAACTATTAATGAGGATGCTTAAGGTTGAGATGGTTCTTAAATTTTCTGACAAGTATAAGGTATATGTTTCTTCTGAGCTGAAAGAAAAATTTGTGTGATGTGGAATACAGGAAATTGGTGAAATTTGTAACAACTTCTAAGAAGAATGTGTAGACAAGTGACTGGCTAGAATAGCCCAAAAGTTTGCTCAAAAATCATTTGTTCAAACATGTTCATACTGAGGTTTATAAGTGTTGTAGTTGCCCTCTATTTATTTTACAATTGTACAATTTTCTTCAGCATTATCTTACAAGTAGGAAAATGGAAAAAAGGTGGTGGGAGGTGGGCAACATGGGAATCCCAGTGGGTTCCGTGTAATATTTTAGGTAATCTAAGCACCTCTTAAAATATATGTATATATATATATATATA
>JAKSZT010054372.1:348709-397312 GCA_026826555.1 Tolypeutes matacus | reverse complement strand
GGAATTGAATAAGGGGCCATGAGTTTTTGTTTCTGTAATTCAAGTTATGGCTTTGTTCACTCAACTGAGAACACTTCTGCTTATCCAGATCAAGAGGAATTTAGTAGACTGCCCATTTGTTTCACCTCTAGGTACCCCATTTCCTATTAGCCATTGCCATAGGTCTATATGATTCATATTCTTTTTATTGATGCTATGAGTGTGTTTTTCATTGTGGTAGACACACCCACGTGTCTTTGACAATTAAGTTCTGCTACTTGGCTTCTGCCAGCCCAGGATCCGATCATCCACATACTATTTTTTCTACCCCCCCACACACTATTTAAGGACTCTAGCCCCATGAAAGCAGTTTCCACAGTAATATCTGGCCTACAGAGAAGAACAACCACAGAGCTCTTCAGGGAAGATAGAATTAGTCTCACAAATTTATACCTCAAAGTCTGGTTAAAGATGTGTCCTCTGGACATTCCTGGGGTAGGTGAGCAGATCTTAAACTACAAATCCATTCTAGCATTCCAGTCTCTCTAAGCCTTTGGATCCCCTCATTTACAGAATACCAGAGTAAATGGAGCATCTTGACCTCAGGCATTGTCAGTCACTTTTTGTCCATGTTTCAGCCAGCCATCTGCACAAACACTTAGAGACCTTTCTAACCCTTTGAGCTACAACATTGAATCCAGAATCTCTGCTTAGTGGGCCTATATAAAAAATTGAGCCTGATTCAACTTTATATTCCTTCCACCATTTACCCATACCCTTAATATCCATTCCCAAACATATTCCCCTTATTTCTGCCTATATAAATTGGAAAATCCATGCAGTTCTTTTAGAGTATAGTGTACTTACTCATGAGTTAAACTTTTTACTTCACCTTTGGGGACTTGTGATTTTAGGCTACTTATAGGTCTGGAAGCGGGATGGTGGGGGTGGGTATGGAGAAAAATTAGAAGTGTTTTACCACCTAATTACCTCAGGGTATTCTCTTGCAGTTTCATCTGGTGAGACAGGATTAATCTCTTCTGGCATGGGTTGGATGTCAGACTCCTCAGGACAAGGTAGATATTGGGTCATGGTTTCTTAAGAGAAGGGAGGTGCTAGAAACTCCTTGAGGGAGGCTGAAAATTGGGTAGTACAGCCTTGAAGCTAGGTGATACCCTCCTCAAGGCAAGGAGGAGGTCCAGGCTCTTTGGGGCAAATAAAAATTAATAATAATATATAACAAATAAATACAAAAATAAAATAAAATAAAAAATTTTTCATTGTGTCTTTCGCCATCATAAGATGTTTTCTTTTATGTACACTATCAATTTTTTCCATATCTTTCCCAAGTGTCATATTTTATTTGCTTTATCTTCAGAGAAACCTTAGATTACAGAAAAGTCACATAAAAAATATGGAAGATTTCCCTATTCCCAGCCTCCTCCATCTCCCACTCACAATTATTATTAACATTTTACATATGAATAGTGCATTTGTTATAATTGGTGTACAAATATTGAAGCATTGCTACTAACAATAGTCACTGATTTGCATTTTGGTTTACATTTTGCACCATACACTTTTATAGGTTTTGACAAAATTTAAAATGGCCTGTATCCATCATTGAATGATCATGAAGAAGAATTCCAATTCCCTAAAAATGCCCTATGTTCCATCTATGCTATTCTACCATCCCCCTCCCCTCAGAATTCAGGGTATCCAATAGGCTTTAATTTATAAACAATAGGGTTCATAGTTACATGCAATAATATTGAGGGCTTGCCATATTGATCTGTTTTCTTTTATTAGGCACTACCCATGTTCTGGAAAGAGTCTTGCCTGTCTAATTGAGAACATAGAAGGAATCCCCAGGATGAGAGTTTAATATTTTCATGTTTATTTTTTGAGTCTCCACCCATTGAGATAACACACTGTGACAAAATGAACACTTTCATATTCCATAGAAGCATCCCCCAGGTGTGCTTTATCTTGCATATACCACACACCAAAATCCCTGCACCAGTAACCCTCCCCTGCCATATTTGCCAAAAGAAAATTCCCACAATTATAGTTTTAACCACAGAACTACAAATCCCCAGAGTTCACCTGTTCCTTTCTCCAGCCCTACCCCCAAATCCATTGATAGTCCAACACCCACATCCTACTCCCCCTCACATTCCAACCCCATTGAACCCAATCACATCAGTGCATCACTATTATTCCATCTACTGCCCAACCACCCCCTTCCATAGTATCATAGGTCTTGCCCATGTTGAGCCTCAACTCACCACACTCTACTCCCTTTCTGTCTCCTGATAACCAATCTTCTAGACTTTGGTTCTGTGAGTATGCTCAATTTGCTTAAGTCATATCAGTGAGGTCATGTAATATTTGTCCTTCCCTAACTGGCTTACTTCATGCAATATAAGATCTTCAAGATTCATCCATGTTGTCCCATGTGTTAATACTTCATTTCTTCTTACAGCTGAGTAATATTCCATTGAATGTATGACCCACAAATTGCTTATCCATTCATCTGTTGATGGACACTTGGGTTGTTTCCAACTTTTGGCAATAGTGAATAATGCCACTATGACTATTGGTGTGCATATATCTATTTGTGTCCCTGCTTTCAATTCTTCTTTGTATATACCCAGAAGTGGGATTCCTGGATCATATGGCAGTTCTATAGTTAGCTTCCTAAGGAACTGCCAAGCAGTCCTCCACAATGGCTACACTATTCTACATTCGCACTAGCAGTGGATGAGTATTCCCTTTCCTCCACATCCTCTCCAATGCTTAGAGTTTTCTGTTTTTTTAATAGTCACCAGTTTAATGGGTATAAGATATCTCATTGTAGTTTTGATTTGCATTTCCCTAGTAGCTAGTGATGTTGAGCATCTTTTCATGTGCTTTTTTTCTTTGCAGTAGTAGCAATTCAAATCTCTTGCTTATTTTAAAGATGGCTTGTTTGTATTTCCATTTTTGAGATGTAGGATTTCTTTATATTTGCTGGGTATTGGCTCTTATCAGATAAATGGTTACCAAACCCTTTCTCTCATTGAGTAGGCTGACTTTTCACATTCTTGACAATCTCCTTTGAAGCACAAAAAGTTTTCAATTTTGCCATATATATATTTTTTTCATTTGCTGCTTGAGCTTTGGGTGTAAAGTTTATGAAACCATTTCCTACTACAAGATCTTGTAGATGCTTCCCTACATTATCATCTAGGAGCTATATGATCTTGGTTTTTATATTTATTTCTTTGATCTACCTTGAGTAGATTTTTGTATAGGATGTGAGATGATGAAACTCTCTCATTTTTATGGATATGGATATCCAGTTCTCCCACCACATTTTCTTGAAGAAGCTATTCTGTCCCAGTTGAGTGGGCTTGGTTGCCTTGTTAAATATCAATTGACTGTATATGTGAGGATTTATATCAGAACTCTGTTTGGTTACAATGGTCAGTATGTCTATCCTTGTGCTAATACCATGCAATTTTGACCACTATATCTTAGTAGTATGCTTTAAAGTCAGGTAACATGATTCCTCCAATTTAGTTTTTATTTTTCAATGGGATTTTGGCTATTTGGGGTTTCTTGCTCTTCCAAATAAATTTCATAATTAACTTTTCCAATTCAGTAAAAAATGTTGTAATTTTTATTGATATTGAATTAAATCTGTAAATCAATGTGAGTAGGACAAATGTCTTAATGAATTTTAGTCTTCCAATACATGAGAGGGAAAATTCTTCCATTAATGTAGGTCTTTGATTTCCTTTAACATTGTTATGCAGTTTTCTGTGTATAAGTCCTTTACATTTTTATTTAAGTTTATTCCTAAGTACATGCTTCTTTTAGTTGGTATTGTAAATGGAACTTTTTCTTGATTTCCTCCTCAGATTGTTCAACATTGGTGTACAGGAATGCTGCTGACTTTTTTGTGTTGATTCTATATCCTGCCACTTTATTGAACTCATTTATCAACTCTAAAATGTGTGCTGTATATTTTTCAGGGCTTTCTATGTATAAGGTAATGTCACCTTCAAATAGTAAAATTTTTCTTTCTTCTTTTCCAGTTTTGATGACTTTTATATCTTTTTCTTGCCTAAGTGCTCAAGCAATTCTGTCACAATGTTAAATAAAAGCAATGACAGTGGGCATCCTTTTCTTGCCCCAGATCTTAGGGGAAAGCCTTTAGGATTTCACCATTGAATATGATGTTATCTGTGGATTTTTCATATATACCCTTTATCATGTTGAGTAAGTTCCCTTCTATTCCTATCTTTTGAAGTGTTTTTGTCAAGAAAGAATGCTGTATTTTGTCATATGCATTTTCTGCATAAATAGAGATGATCATGAGATTCTTTGCATTCAATCTATTAATGCCATGTATTACATTGTTTGATTTTCTTCATAAACTTAATCAGGTGGTGACTTCAATCACAGTTGCTGTTCCAGGTGTGATATAATTGCTTGAGACAATCAAGACATTCCTAGGTACCCTGGTATAATGCTTTTGAGCTGGCAAATGCTTTTTCTCAATAACTGTTAATAAAGACCAATAGAAAAAGTTTATTTCTTCTGTGAAGGCCAGCAGTACACCTCCATCATCTATCTCAGAGGTATAACTCTCAAGCCCCATGGTATAATGTAGCCTGTGAGGACCTTGATCACCTTTCCCTTACACAAGACACTACAGTGTCCATTATATTGATAATATTGTGCTCACTGAACCTAGTGAGCAAGAAGTACCAATTATTGTATACTTGTTAAGTCATTTGTGGGTAAGAAATAAATCTAAGAAAAAATCAGGGCCCTTCCTCCTTAGTGAAATTTACAGGCATCCAGTAACATGGGACCTGTGAAGATTTCCTCTCTAAGGTGAAGTTTGATCTGACTGCACCTACAGCTACCTGGTGAGTTGCAGAAATGAGGCCTGTGATGACAATGAGCATTTTCCTTTCTTTTGATATAAATGTTTGTATAAATACATAAAGAAAATATCTTTGCCTTATTACTTCTCTTATCTCCTTGCCATATGACCTAAGTTTTAATAACTTTATGTCCTGGTATTTAAGTTGAAACTTATCAAGGATAAGATTGAATATCATTAAAGAACTTTCATCTCCTTCTGGGGAAATGATGAGTATGCTTCTGGTTGTACACAAAACAATTGAATTAGGTTATGCAAAAGTATAAGTGTTACTGTGTTTATATAGAGATTAAGTACAGAATAAAGAGGGTGTAAGGAGGGTAACAAGAAGACATCAGATGGACTGTGATGGATAATTTCATGCATCAGCTTGTCCAGGTTACAGTGTCCATTGTTTTGTGAAACAAGAAATGGCCTGCTTGTTCCTGTTAGTATAGTTCTTAGATTTAAATCATTTTTCAGATTATTATATCTAGGGCTGATTACATATACAACCAACAAAGGAAATTGCCTTCACCAATGAAAGGAATCTCCTCATCCTATCAATTGAATGCCTTAAAGCAAAAACTGAGGATTTCAGAAGTCAGAAAGAAGAATTTTTCTCTCTACTTCAGTAAGCCCACTACTGGGGAGTTCAGCAGAACCTTCTCTGAGTTTTCAACAATTGGTCTACCCTATGGAATTCATCCTTGCCAATTTCCAGAATTAGGTGCGCAAATTCCTATAATAAATATTTTAATATTTACATATATAATATATCATATTGATTATGTTTCTCTGATGAACCCTAACTAATACACCAAGTTAGTAAGAAAATAGTAGAATGAAATGTTAAATGTATTTTCTTTAAAAAGTGCAGCCCATAATTCCCTATCTAGTGATATAATCTTTTAAAAAGGGAGGAGTATTTAATACATTATCAGGCATACAAAACCTGGGACATTCATCACCAATAGATCTGCTCATCAATAAATATTAAAATAAGTTTTTCATGGAGCTGGAAAATGATATAGGCCAGAAAATTGGATTAGCGAAAGTAAAGGAACAGCAACATAGAAGTAATAAATGTACGTAAAATAAAATATTTCATTCTTTATTAGTTGATATAAAATATAATTTTAGTTTAAATTTGTAAGGGTAACAATGAATAATGACTATAGCATATGGATAAATGAAATATTGACAGCAATTTCACAAGCAATGGGAAGGAGGAATTCTGTTACATGGCCATGTACATGGTAGTTTCTTCTACTTTTTCCACTGAGTTCCATTGACTTCTAGCTTTTGGCTGATTCCCATTTCTTTTTATTTCCATCTGAATTATAAAACAAAACATGTACAAAATATATATGGAAATAATATGCTGAAAACTACAAAACACTGTTGAAATGAATACTATATAAATTATTGGAGAATCTCAACATGTTGATGAATTGGGAGACGCACCATAGTAAATGACCAATCCTTCCCAAGTTGATACATGAAACAATGTGATTCCTGTTAAAAATCCACTGGATTTTCTGCATGGGTAGAGAATATTATTCCAAAATTTATAGGATTCATCAAGGTGCAAATTTCTTCTACATCAGTGGGCATGTGAAATAAACAAAAACAATTTATCTGCTTACAAAATTCAATGGTGTAATAGGCATAGTAAAACTTTCCCTATCCAAAAGGGAAAAATTAAGGGGAAACACAGTTCACAGATACTACTAAGTAAACAGAAAGCCTGCAGGGAAAACTCCTTTGTATTTCAATGTCTGGGAATAATCCTCTCTGGTTTAATGCTCTGTCCTTCTCACCTACCACGGGTGGTTCCCCACTGTCCCAGCCTGAGATAGTCCCTTTGGACCAGACTCCCGCAGTCATATACTTGGAGTCTGTACTTGGAGTTACTGTTCCTTCATTTCTTCCCATCTCTCTCTTTTTCAGTCCTAGTTGGCAATGTATCTGCTGGTCTACAATTCTCAAATACTTTTCAGTCCCTGCAATTTATGGGAGTCCAAGTTATCAGACAAGAGTGTTCCCCACAGATCTTTCCTGAGTAATAGTATCTTTGTTCCTGGCTTCTCCTGAGATGCTCTATTGGATCCATGAGTCACACAGTTAATCTTTTTATAAAATTGTTGCCCATTCACACCTTTGACGCAGCCTCTTGAAAGCACATTATCTGAATAGGTTGAGAATATTCCAAGTCATCAAGTGCTGGTTCATATTTGGGTAGAAGTTCTTTCTCTAACTTATCTGTTTGCTCTCACATCTTACAAGCAGAATGAAGACACCAGGGCACTCTGTATTTTACTTGGAAATATCCTCAGCTAAATATCCACATCCATGCTTTACACGTTCTCCTTTTCACACAACAAAACATAATTCAGCCATACACTCCTCCAATTTATAACAAGGTTAACTTTTCCTCCACTGTTCAATAACACATATTTAATTTCCATAAGAAGCCTCACCAGAAGCACCTTTAATAATAATATTTTTAGCAAAGTTCTGCATATGATGATCTATGTATTCTCATAGGATAGACACTTTCTCTAACTCTCCTCACTTCCTTCTGAGCCCTCAACAGGCATTGTAAAGCAATCAAGGATTTTACCATCAAGCACCTCAAAACTTCCACTTCCTGCCAAATCTGTGTTAGTTACTGGGGGCTGCCATTAGGGTGTATCACAGAGTTGGTGGCTTAAAACAACAAAATATATTGTCTCAGAGGACAGTATAGAAGGAAACACAAATTCCCAGAGCTAGATGCATGCTCAGAAATAGGTAATATATAAGAAAAGCATAAGCTTTCTCTTCTGACAGAGCTTTAGTTTTAGCTCTTATTTATATCTTTGATTCATTTGAGGTAAATATTGTCTATGATGAGATTACATGCCTAGAGAAATCCAACTTCCTTTATTGAATGTGGATATCCAAGTGTTCCAGCAATATTTCTTGTAAACTACATTCTTTTCCCATTGAATATTGTTGGTAACTTTATTGAAAAATAACTTGACCACAGATGCATATGTTGATTTCTGGACTCTCAATTCTATCCCACTGGCTTGTATGTGTATCTTTCTTTCTATTTGATTACTGCCCTTGACAGAACAGAAGGAGAAAGAGTGTGCCCTCAGCCTCTCCAGGCAATTGCAGTCCCTTTTTGCCTGCATGAGCTAGATTGATGGGCAAACTTGTGGATCCATCTCTGCCCCTGGTAGGATAAGAGAGGTGTGGTGTTTCCTCAGCCTCCAATTGAGCAACTGAAAGTGCTTTCAGCCCACTTGGACTATATTGCTGGGTACTCCTGTGGTTCCAACTCTGCCCCTGACAAGGCAGAAGGGACAGTGACCTGCAGCCTCTCCAGGCAACTGCTGCAGCTTTCAGTCTGCCTGGACTAAACTGTGGACACATCTTTGATTCCATCCCCACCATGACAGGGCGGGAAGAGAGAGAGTGTACCCTCAGCCTCTCTAGGTAAGCTAAGTGACCTTTTTAAAAAATATTTGCTTGAATAATTTAAATCTTTTAGCTATTTTCTTGACTTCCATTAAAGTTGATTCTGATAGGTTTTGCTTATACTTTCAGTGTTTCTGTGGAGGATCAGGCTATTGGAGGACCCCAATCCACCTTTTTCTTATTGTTGTCTCCCTAACCTAGTCTCTAATCAGGTTTTTGACTTATGATTCAATATCTTTTCTTGTTATAGTTATGTTCTATTTTCTATTTCTTTTTTTTTAATTAGTTTTTTTTATTTTTTTTAATTTTAAAGAAGCTTTAAATTATATAAAAATTATAGGGGATTCACTAGACTTCATTAGAATTCATTAGAAGCATTTCAAATATTTCTAATGAGTTTAGTTTGAGTATGTATGTGTGTTTTTAAGTTTTAATGTACATTAAAGTAAATCTGGAACTCTCTTCTGGGATATTCTTGTCTACATTTTATATGACATGTATATTTCACTAGTTTGTTACATAAAATTTTGAGATTTTCTAAATCCTTGGAGGAACAGGCATTCTCAATTCAAATATAATCAATATTTTCCCATTGTAGTTTGTGTTTTCTTCTTATTTGATAGATACTTACCTAGGCTGGTATCCTGAAGATATTATCCAATGTTAATATCTAAGCCATTTTTAGTTTTGACTTTTGTGTGTTGTCCTTATAACACATCATTTGTGCAGAGTTAAAGCAGGAGTGAAATTTCTTTTATTGTCAATGAATATCCATCTGCCCATTCACCATTAACTGAAAGAACATATACTACTATTCAATACCTTTATTATATATTGTGTTCCTAAATGAGCTTTTCTATAGCTGTGTACTTTATTCTGTTCTGTTGATTTCTTTGTTTATTTCTGCAGTGATACCACATATATGCAAATGAATTTGATGTCAATTACATTTGGGGAAATGATAATCAATATTGGAAAAATATATATTTTGTTCTTGACTTGATATTCTTCAAGGAAAGCACATGGAAGTGGTTGAATTTTTGATATGGATTTTTTGAAATTGGATATTATATTTTATAAAAAGGAAAATTAATAGACAATGCTGTAGGGAAATTATTATTGGAAGAATACTCTATATTCATTAAATACTGGATAGTATTACATTAATGGATAGATTTATGGTTTTAGGAGGAATAAATATCAAGTGATGTCTTTGCCTTCAAAGTTGTTATTCAACTAAGGAAGTGAATATAAGTGATAGGTGTTTTATAAGATTGTTCTATATGATGAAATTTTACACCTTTTAGGTATAATTTTAGGTAATCAATATTGATGTAATTAGAACCAGTATATTTCAGGAGTCACGCCCACCTGCAATTCAGGTTTTTAACAGTAACTTCAAGGAAGAGAATAAATATTTATGATTAGCTTAGTTTGTTGAAGAAACTTTAACACTCTAAATTTAATCAACAGTCATCAGCATACTCTAATTATATATTGTTAATTGTATAAGGTAGAAATGAATATATTCCAAATCACATTTGGAATTCATTTACTAATTATAAAAGTAATCTTAATGTAAACACCGAAGGATAGTAGAGTTTACTATGTTTCTCTCTCTGATTGTGGGTTTAAGAGCAACATATGAGAACTTCTTTAAAACATCTTAACCATTCTTCCCTGAGAAGAAGTAACATGCCTTGTTCAGGCTGCTCCAATATCCTGGGCCAAGAATGTGGACACTATATGGGCAAAGAATGTGGGCATCAACTGTGGATCAAAATCATAGCCAACAAAAAAAGGACCTGTGCCATAATTAGGAAATTTTTGTTGCTCTCAGCACAAATATTTTTCTTACTGTAATGAAAACTCATCTTTGCTAATACAATATCTAATGGTTTTCCAGAGAAGCTGTAGAAACTCATGCACACACACAAACAATATTTCCATACATTCTTTGTTCCACATCATCACCAATAATTGGTGAATCCAGATATATTTTTTCAAAACTGCTGAATATGTGCTAATTCCAGGTGGATGCACTGTTTATTTTCCTCATACCAATGATGCAGAATATACTGTCTTATGTAAAACAAGATATCTGTACTTCTTTTCTTAAAAATTCCTATCTAAACCTGAAAAGTTACATGTTTTTAAGTGGTTTATGTCTAATTCTAAAACCTTTGTTGGTTCTCAGGAAAAAAAACAAAACATTTATTGCAATTAAATTCACAAATATGTTTCCACTGTGCATATTTTGTATCTTTTCCTCCATCTACTCTTCCTTATACTCTCCTCCTGCTGCTTCTTATCCACCTCATCCTTCTAAAACTCTCCTTCAAACTTCTGAATATATCTTCAAAATTATTTTAATATTGATTTCCACATTTCATTATTTAATCTTGGTTTTGAGTAGGTTGAGTAAAAGGAATGTAATTCCCACTGCATTTCCTTGCTGCTTCTGTCAGCTGAGTTTTCATATATATACCCTCTATTCTGTTGCATCATGACTTGTCATTTTTTTGCCTTTTTGCCACAATGTTTACTTATTATTATTTTATAGATAGACTTGATATCTGTTTATAAAATCCTTTTAACTTTTTATTCCTTAAGAGTGTTTATCCTATTTGGATTTCCTCTGCCTTTCTCTTTGTGCATCAATTTGTATCAGACCCAGCAAAAGTGTGGTCTCAACCTGAGTCATGCCTCACTGACCTAGTCCAATCAAAAGCCCTAAAGTGATCTTATCAGTAACCTAATCAAAGGACCTTCAACTGAATTTAATACAATTGAATGTTATCACACCTACAAGAATAGACAAGTTTAAAAACACAATCTTTCTCTTTTTTGTGATTCATAAAATAATCTCAAACTGCCACAGCCTTTTCAATATGATTTCTGTTTCCATCTCATGCTAGTTCCTCAGGTCACTTGTCTTTTGATATCGATCTCTCATAGTTGCTTCATTTATGTAGGGTTCTAAGGGAACACAAGTAGGAATTCAGGAATGTAGTACCTGACATTTATGATTTTTCTTCCTCATATTTGATTCATATTCACCTGATTAAAATTAAGAATGCTTTTTAAAATTTGTTTTACAATTTAAATGAAAAAACACGTCTTTCTTACCAATATAATGTTCATGCTCATTTTTGATAATCACCCCCCACTTCATGTTTTCTCATACTTACCAGATATTGACAATCTTAATTCAGTTTCTTTGTCAGCTCTCTATTATATTCTATTTTCTAAATAGTTACCATTTTTCATTGTTAGTTCTAAAATTTATCTCCACAAAAACTTCCTCTCTTGCATTCATTTGATTTTTGTCAATTACATATTTGTAAAGTCAGAGAAATTTATTGTTTTTTAATTATCCCTTTGTCTTTGCACTTTGAACCATTTTCTTCCTTCTCTTTCTTCATTTATATACTCTTCATGCACCATTCTTAGTTTGTTGAATCAAGGTACTTTTAATAGCCTCATTTCCATGAAAATTATTTGTCATTATTTTGTGCAAAGGTATAGGTGTGTTTGCATTTGTGCATATATATTTATTCTAGTGTCCCTTAAAGATCTTTTTTTATGTAGGAAAGAACTGTGCTTTACTAATAGATTTCCCATGATTTGGGTTTTAAAAAAAGAAAATCATGAATGGAGAATTGTTACTTTGAAACCTGTAAAATTGATTTGAGGGAAAGTGTTGAGAAAGCATTTGCAAGTTTCATAAATTCTAATGGAGAAAGAATAAAAAATATTCACTTAAAATAACCCTCAATATTCTATTTCCTTTAGGGCAATGTCTAGTGCTCTTGGATTGTGAATGCATGCCTGATTGTCTGATCCCACATGCAGATATGAGGAGTTGTCCTCTAATAGATTTTTCCATGATTTTATATTCACATCTTGAGTCATTTCAGTCTACATCTTCTGCCTAGGAATACAGGCTCACCCATATATATTTTCTGTTCTTCTTCTTAAGGCTGTTTTTTAGCAGAACTGTTTTGTTCATTATCATAATTGATTATTAGTGTAGTATTACAATAAGCTAGAAAAATTGCATCTATTACTAAAATATAACCACACATACAGAGAGAAACACAAACACTAAAAGAAAAAAATAGATACAGAGAGGTGATATATTGCTAGGAAGAGGGAGGGGAAGAGAGGGAAGGGAGGAGATGGGATGGGAGAGAGAAATATAGATATGGTAGGTAGACATACTAAGAGTAATGTTTTGCTAGGTAGAATATCTGGTCTTGAACTGAGCATGAAATCAAACTTTATTATTCTAAATGAATGCAATTATTGTTTAAAATTAGTAATACAGCAAATAACAAAGTAGGATAAATGATAAATATCTAAAAATCTGAAACCCATAGGTAATTTTTCCAGGATAATTTCAAGTTTATATAAAATTGTTGTGAAAAGGGTGAGGGGAGGGGCCAGCAAGAGTGCCAGTGATTCTTCTAAGGCTTTTGAAGCTGTGTTTTCTAATGCAAGGTATTAATAATGGATGGTATATTGGAACTCTGCATTTTATGCATGATTTTTCTGTAAAAGTACAACTTCTCTAATAAATACAGAATAAAATTCAAAAGATGGATAAAATAAAGAGACTGATTATATAAAAAAATTAGGATTTAAGTAAAAGCTTAATTGAAGCAAAGATGCTTATTAATAACAAGGAAATGATGTAATTAAAATATAGCATTCTGAGACATTTATGGGCTGAATAACTTCATGTCAATAGATATGAAGAAAGCCTGTTTAAATTCTGTGAATAAAGTGATGGAAACACAAGAGTAGTGAGAGACTTTAACTCATTTTCTTAAAATATCACAACTAAAGGAGCTGGAATATAGAGGATATGATTAATAAAAATGAGAAAAGTATCTTGAATAGAAAAAAAAGGACTACACAGCATTGGTAGAAAGGGAGATTTTGAATGAGAAACAACATAAAGAAACCTGTTTTAAAGAACCACAAATACAGTGAGACAATTAATTGGAAAATGAATAAGACATTGTAATACCTCGAATTAATATATTCAAAGTTGTAAGGGATGATTTTTGTGTCTGTATTATGCTATGAGTAAAATATATTACAGACAAAGAGAGACTACTGGGTGAATTCTGTATGTGTTTATATACATAATTT
The DNA here is from genome assembly GCA_026826555.1 of Tolypeutes matacus. NCBI lineage: Eukaryota > Metazoa > Chordata > Mammalia > Cingulata > Chlamyphoridae > Tolypeutes > Tolypeutes matacus. The sequence goes on along the minus strand of JAKSZT010054372.1, from coordinate 383,784 downwards.
ATATAGATATGCATAATTTCAAGCATTAACTGTTCATTTCATATGTTTTAGTTTTGAGAATATAACTGTTCATTTCATATGTTTTAGTTTTGAGTACACACATTTCACAAGTAGAGAGTTGGGTGTGAAAAACTAAGACACAGAGTGTTATAGCTCAAATATCACTTGTCAATAACAATAGAAAAAGATACAGGCAACAGAATTATGGACATTTTACAGGGAAAGAAGGGGAAAGTGCTGGAAGGATTGTGGTAAAAATGCAAAGCGGTATATGTTGCAGTGGGCACCATGGTGTAGTAGATGGCTGTGAGAAGATTTTTAAGAGATGCTTTATATTTGATTGGACCTAAGAGAGCAATCAATACAGAAATTATAAAATAAAAGTAGAATTGCCAACTGTGGGTGCAGGTGCATAAGGCTTTATTATGGTCTTCCACAGAATGCAAGCTAAGCACCATTTAAAGATAATATTGTTTCTTTTTCCTAGTAAGTGTATTTGATTATTTTATGGACTAAATGTTCATGGAGGATTTGGATCACAGAAGGGTTACAATGGGTACTGCGGGGGATTATTGGGGGGAGGGTGTCGGGGGGGGGGTTTCGTGGGGATTGGTTCAACCGAATATACATGAAAGATATACAAAATTATTCAAAGGATCCGGGGATGGGGCATGGTCACGATGGGTGGATAATCACACAATAAATGAGGGAATCTGAATTCCTAGCCTGGAGAGCTCTGCCACAATCTCCAAGGGAGCAGCAATAGTCCTCTGAGTGTATGGACAGTGCCTGTCAAAATAGGATGACCCACTGATGTTTTTTTAATTTTTATTTTATTTTTTTTTTTATTGATGACTACCCTTGTGAGTCTTTGCTCTTGTAAATGAGACTTAGCCTGCAGTTGTGGGGTGCCTAAGTGTTGCCACCTGAGTGCCTCCTTGTTGCTCAAATGTGGCCTCTCTCTAAGCCAAACTCAGCATATGATTGCATTACATTCCCCCCAACGTGGGACATGACTCCCGGGGATGAGCCTCCCTGGCAAAAAGGGATTAATACCAAGTGCCAACTGGCAGCTTTGTGCAGTGGCAGTATCGTAGCCAATGAGGTTTATCCGAGGCACGATTATTGCTAATTGAAAACTTTTCCCAAGTGCCAACTGGCAACACAACTGGAAAAAGACCTTGAATAAAAGGGGGAAATGGTAAAGACAAATGAGTTCAAGTGGCTAAGAGACTTCAAAGAGAGTCGGGAGGTCATCCCAGAGGTAACTGTTACGCACACCTCAGTAGGAGCTCATAGAACATCTAAGTGCATATCACCCCACTAAGTGGGGTTCCTGAGAGCTCCGGAAACACCCTGGTCCTATATAAGGGGGGATAGCCCCAGAGACTGATGCCTTATCAGTGGGTTCTATTTTGGAATCTGTGCTCCTGAGAGTGACAGAATTAGACTCAAATAAGTCCTCCCTGCACATGGTTCACCAGTCCCTTCTATTCAAACCTACATGTGATGCTGGAGTTTCTTAGGTATACTTCCAGAGACCGGAGCCTCCCGCCTACCTATGTGCCAGGTGTGCATGAAATCTAGGTGGAGCTGCAACTCCTACCCTACAGCTCAATGGACTCATCCAAGTCACCTGGTGAGGAGAAAACAATGGGAAATGGCCATCCCAGGGAATGGAGAGGGCCTGCATCTGCAGGCAAGATCATCCCACCCACCATATCCATGGGATATAAGCACTCTCTCACTTGGAGTTGGAGTGGACATCACCATCCCAGTCGCCTATGGATTGGGGGAAGAACTATGGACTAGAGTGGACTTGATGGTATTCTCCTGCTCACATATGGTGATTCTTGCAATGCAAGAAATTATAACAATGAGGTGGAGCCAGTGGCCACTTGACAGTTTTTGGGTAGGGAGGGGATGAGCAGTTGAAATACATGGGCTTCTTTGGGAGTTGGAGGTTGTCCTGAGTACTGTTGTGGCAATGGATGTAGGCCATTTTAAATCAGCACACACCACTCAGAACTGAGTGGGAGAGAGTGTGGTCTACAGTGTGAACTGTGGTCTATGGTTGGTGGCAAGTCTCCAGGATTTGTAAGTTCATTGAGGTTGGTGGGCCACACTGTGGGAGATGTTTGTGTGGGATGTGGTGGGAGTTGTGGGAGGTGGGCAACATGGGAATCCCAGTGGGTTCCGTGTAATATTTTAGGTAATCTCAGCACCACTTGAAATATATATATATATACAAATAACATTTTTGTAAGCAAATACACATATATGCATATATATTTATATATCATTTTGCAAATGTTTGTATGTATTGTGAGAATTTTGATTTTTACGCATAAGAAAAAAAAAGAAAAAATAAATAAAAAGAAAAAAAAGAAAGAAAAAGATAGTATTATATGACATAAACAACAAAGCACAACATATTAAGTACATGCATGTGCTTATAGCTAGGACCACCGAATGAGAAAGGCAAACACCTGAAGATAAGATCCTCAAAATTTGAGATAGTGGTAAAAAATAGTAATGGATGACATCAATCATGGGAAGCCTGTAAATGTTTCCTGTTCAGATGGCAAAACATAACAACCCACTCACCAATGAACCACCAGCTGCCTCTGTGCATAGGTGTGCAGTGATGGTCGTCCCATAGTGCAGAGGGTAGCAAATGGCAACATAGTGATCATAGGACATCACCACCAGGTAGGTCAGCTCTGTCATTCCAAAGAAGATAAACAGGAAAATTTGAGTGACACATGCCAGAGAGAAATTGATTTATTTCCCTTCAGGGAATTAACATTCTTTTTAGGAACAGATACTGAAATGGAGCCTAGATCTATAATGTACAAATTGCCTATAAAGCAATACTTTGGAGAGTGCAGATGTGGGTTGGTTACAATGAGAGTAACAGAAGATTCCCAGTCATGACTCCCAGATAAAGCACTAAAAAAGAGCAGAACTTCCATGATTTGCAGTACTGGGAGATTGAGACATCATTGAGGAAAAATCCTTGATGGGAATGAGGTTGCTCATATCTATTTCTATATTGCCATCTCTATGGGAGTCAATGTATAAATTGATAAGATGATACTAAAAAACAAAATAGAGACAATTTATAACAATGACAAATAGTATGTAATTGGTATCAGTGTGAGACTTCTAACCTGGAAATCAGGATAGAGGATATACAGGATAACAAGTGGCAGTCTTTTAAAACCAGTGTGTTGATTTGAGTCTTTTAAGGACGCCAGATAATTATGTTCTAATTTTTTTTTATTCCTGTGATACCCTTTTGATTGGATTGGATTCAGTTTGGGACCTTTGATTGGATTGCTTCAGTGAGGTTTGACCCAGGATGGGTCTTGACCCTTTTTCTGGAGTCCTTTATAAACAGAGGACTGAAAACCAAGACACACAGAGAAAAGAGCAGAGATAGAGAAACCTGCCAGAGGCTGGAAACAGCAGAGCACAGAAGAAGCCCCTGAGAGGTTGAAAGAGATGAGACCCAGAGGACAGAAAAAGTTGACCAATATGTCTGATCACTCAGAGCTGGGTTTCAGAAACTGGCAGAGCTGCCATTATACCCTGCCCTGTGTCTGATGGGTCACAGCTGAGCTCAGGAAGAAAGCCTGGGAGGAAAGGCAGAGACTTTGGCAAAGACCAGCCACCATTGTGCCTTGCCATATGGCAGGATTCCAGAATCACCAACAGCTGAAGTTTGGTGAGATGGCAACTGCCTTGGTGTGGACATTATCACAGCCTCAGAAATGTAAGATTTTAGTCTAATAAATTCCCATTATAAAGCCAACCAATTTCTGGTATTTTTCATTGGCAGCATTTAATAAAGTGAGACATTCAATGAAAGTACATATATATTTTTTGTTTTCTACCTCAAATGTGCTGATATTTAATAACTTCACTATTCACAGGATAAACTAATATAAGAAAAATGAATGCATTTAATATGGTACCATGATCCAACAACCTCCATTTTCAGTTGTGGAAAACCTAGAATTGAGTAATTATAACTATAAAATTTTAGAATTTTTATTTTATTATTATTTTACATATATAATCCTTTTGATGTCACAAAGATATTTCACATTTTTCTTGACCATTTTAATAAATAATAATAATATTTTGTTTATATTGGTTATAGCCATATTAATTTCTTATGCTTTGTAAAATATTTGTGCAAATTATTTTTCTATAATATTCTTTTTATTTGTTTGTTTTAACTATACATTTATATTTATCTAAAGATACTTAGGTTACATAAATGTTACATAAAAAATATAGGGATTCCCATATGCTCCACTCCCATACCTCCCACTTTTTCCCACATAAACATCCTTCATTAGTGTGGTACATTCACTGCAATTGATAAACACATTTTGGGGCATTGCCACTGAGCATTGAATATAGTTTACATTGTATTACACTCTCTCTCACACAATTCTGTAGATTATGGGAAGACTTATAATGGCCTGTATCTGTTATTGCAATGTCATTCAGGACAATTCCCAAGTCCTGAAAAAGCCCCCATATTTTATTTGTTTTTCCCTTTCCCTGCCCTAGGAGCCTCCGGTGGTCACTGCCTCCACATCAATGTTGTAATTTCTTCCATTGCTAGAATCTCAATAAGTCTGTAATAGAATACCAGGAAGTCCACTCTAGTCCATGGTTCATTACCCAATCCTGAGAATTCTGGGATGGTGATGTCCACTCCACCTCTAATTGAGAGAGAGCTTCAATCCCATACAGCCAATTCATGAGACTCTCTTGCTTGCAGTTGTAGGTTCTCTTGTTTCCTTGGTATGGTGATTGTCATCCTCACCTCTTTGTTAGTTTTCCTGGGTGAGTCCAATGAACTGGGTTGTAGGTGTTGCAGCTCCACTGAGGCTCAGGGAATAGCTGGCACATGGACACTGCAAAGATTTAAGTCTCTTGGAGGTACACCTACCAACTCCAGCACTGACTATAGGTTCAAATAGAAAGGACAGATGAGCCATTTGTAGGGATCCCATAACTGAGTCCACCTCTGTCACACTCAGGAGCACAAACTCCAAAGTAGGGCCCACTAGCAAGGCACCAAACTCTGGAGTTATCTGCCCTGACTATAGGATCTGGGTGTCTCCAGAGCCCTTAGGAGCCTCACTATTTGGGAGTAGTATCTACTTTGTCAGTCTATGAGATCCTGCTGAGATGTGCATAAACGTTACATCTGGGATGACCTCCTGACTCAGTTTGAAGTCTCTTAGCCATATAAAATCATTTGTCTTTACCTTTCCTCCCTTTTATTCAAGGTCTTTTTCCAGTTGCTTTGCTAGTTGGTGCTTGGTAGTAATTCCTCAATGGCAGAGAAGCTCATCCCTGGGAATCTTGTCCCATGGTGATGGGAAGGTAATGCATTTATATGCTGTTTGCTTAGAGAGAAGACACATTTGAGCAACAAGGAGGCTCTCAGGAGGTAACGCTTAGCTACTCTGCAATACTAGGCTAAGTTTCAATTTCATGAGCAAAGGCTCATAAGCATGGTCATCAATATCAAGGGCTCATCAATGGACCATCCTCCTTTGCTAGTCTTTGCTGCTGTATTTGGGGGATTGTTTCTGTTACATTAGAGAATGTGGCAGACCTCTCCAGGATGGGAATTCATTATTCTTTCCTTTATTGTTTGACTCTCCCCCCATTGTGACAATGCCCCATGAATTTTTGAACACATTTATATACCTTATATGTGTGCCCAGGTGAACTTCCCCCCATGTATCCCCCATCACTGAGCTGCCTGACCAATGATCATCCCCTGCTCCAGTTGTAACCCTTCTGTGATCCAAAGCTTCTGCAAAAATGATGCCAATAAAATAGCCAAACACAATTAATAGGAAAATGAAATAATAATGATAGGTTTAAATATAAGAAATAAAATGCATAAAAATTTTTAAAAAACTAAAAATAAATTTAAAAATTGTGATATTAAAAATAATATAAAATATTTTAAAATTTTAAAAATATTTTTTAAATTTATTAATTGTGATTTCCTCTAATATCATCATTTGGTAAAGTAGAGAAAAATACTTTAAGAAGATAATTTTATAAACTGCCAAAACATTATTCAAGGGTAAAGATGATATTATTCAACCAGGCTTACATTTGTTTTTTAATTTATATTTGTTTTATCAAAGTCATGCATTAACACTTGGTCATTAGAAGTCTCCTTCCTATCTTCCATCTTTCCTATTTAATCTTTTTTCCTCAGTCTGTCAAAGTTCTTATGATTCACTATGCTAAGTTTACCATACAGCTTCACATTCAAAATCCACCATGGTTGGTAGAAACATAGCATTGGCCATTAGAGAGATTTCAGGCTATTCTCTGTTTCTTACTGCCTTAGGATACCAAGAAAGTATCTACTTCACAATTTTAAAATGTGGATAATACCATACTGAGCAGAATTGATAATTCCACATATATTGTTAAAGAGATGATACATAGTAATTTATTATAATGATCAGCAAGGAGCCTAGCTGGTTCATAATACCCAGTTAATATATTTCAGAAAATATTCATCATAAAAACTACACAGGAGAGCTCTATATTTCTGCTGGATTTTAAAGACCATTTTTATTTCATTTTGTTTTATACCATGGTAACTCTCTTTTACATATAAATGTCTTAGTTATCCTTTAAAAATGAGATAAAGAAATAGCTCATTCTTGGTTAACCTACATAAAGTCAAAGTTTTATCTTTATATTTCTAATCTTTGGCATCTATATTTGTATACACACACAGATCTTCAGGTACCATTAAAAAAGTAATTATGTAGAATAAACACTATAATCAGACACATTTATACTCTTCTGTTTGCATAAATTCGTCTTACGGGACAAAAATAATTAAGAATGCTACTGATCTTGAGAAATATCATCACTGTTACAGGGAATTATTGGAATTATTCATCAGTGATATCAAACATTGGTTTTTGGAGAACTGGATATCCATATTCAAAAGATTGGAAGAAAAACACCTCACCTCACGCCTTATACAAAAATTAACTGAAGAAGGATCAAAGAACTAAATATAAGAGCCAAAATCATAAAGATCTTAGAATATAATGTAATACAAGCATCTACAAGATCTTGTATTAGGAAGTGGTTTTATGAACTTTAAACCCAAAGCATGAGCAAAGATAGAAAAAATAGATAAATGTTACTTTCTCAGAATTAAAAACTTGCACCTCAAAGGAGTTTGTCAAGAAAGTGAAAAGGTAGCCTATTCAATGGGAGAAAATATTTGGTAACAATCTATCTTATAGGAGCCTAATATCCAGCATATATAAAGAAACACTATACATTGAAAATAAAAAAAAAAAAAAAACCATCTAAAAAATGGGTAAGTGATTTGAATAGACACTTCTCCAAAGAAGAAACACAAATGGCTAAAAAGCAAATGAAAAGTTGCTCAACATCACTAGCTCTTAGAGAAATGCAAATCAAAACTACAATGAGATATCATCTTACACCAATTAGACTGGGAGCTATTAAAAAAATCAGAGGACTACAAGTGTTGGAAAGGATGTGGAAGAATGGGAACACTTATCCAGTGCTGGTGGGAATGCAGAGTGGTTCAACCATTGTGGAGGATAGTCTGGTATTTCCTCAAGAAGATAAGACAAACTTATTTCTTGGATATAAGTTTGTCTCCCTCTGCTGAGTAGAGCGCCTTGGTTCTCATGAACCTGACCAATCTTGTCCCTTAATATATGGTCACAACAATCAAGTGGGATGTACAGGTGGAAAAAGCTTTACAGCCACCAGGATGTGATTTAGGAGCAGATAATTAAGAGGAAGGAGAATAAGACCATTCCAGCACATCCTACAATCTTCATAGTCTCTAGCAGGGAAGTATCACAGAACATGTGAAGAATGATGGGCAATGCACAGAAAATGTAGTCAATGACATAAGGACCACAGAGTGGAAGGACTGCAAAGTAAAGAGTCACCACTGAGACAAAGAAGCCAATGATCAAGGCCCCCAGAGCCAGGGCCAGACACACAGATGAGCTCATGATAAGCAGGTATCATAGTGGGTAACTGATGGCCACATAACAATCCACAGCCATTACTGCAAGCAGAAAGCACACTGTTGCCCCAAGGAATAAGGTGATGCAGGTTTGGGCCAGGCAGAAGTTGTAAGATATAGCTTTCCTGGTTGCAAGGAAGTTAAAGAGCATCTTGGGGACCACAATTGTGCTAAAAAATATGTTGAGAAAGGCCATATAGAAGATGAAATAATACATGGATGTCTGGAGAGAGAATCAAGAACCACTAGAGAGCTGACGGCTGTTTTGCCAAGGAGATTTGCCAGATAGACCAGTGAGAAGAGGAAGAAGAAGGAGATCTCAGTCTGAGGGAGATTGGAAAATCCCACCAGGACTAGCTCGGTGATAGTGCTGGAATTCTCATGTCCCATTTTGGCCACTGAATTTTGCCTCTTTAAGTTAGAGGAAGAAGAAACTAAAATTGGTGTTACATGAAAATTATGAGGTTACATCAATTCCCTTACACATGAACGGCAACTCTGACAAGTGCATATTGCAGTTAGTTATTTGTGAAATTTCATTGAACAGATATTTGTTTCAAAATAATAATACATTGGTGAAGCATGTAACCCTTCTCCAAATTAAGGTATGAATGATCAAATTAATTGTTTTAAGAAAAATTCCATAAGAAACTTTGGATTCAAAGCTGAAAATTACACCCACATCTACCTATTACTTCACCATATACAATACTCCTCTGTATTTGATTTATCACATGTTACTATTATTGGTTCAGATAAATAACTTATATTAGGGGAAGAAAAATAATGGTTGAAAATAATTTTATTTCCTTTCCACTATATTGAACATTTAAAAAAAATATTTTAAGTTAACATTTAAGCAAGACAAAAGACAGTTTTCCCATTTCTCTTCCCTAAGGAACAAAACTCATCATATCATGAAAATGGAATAATATACACAATTTAATTATTTTTAGTATTCTCACCATCTGAATATTAATTAGAAGAATATGAGTAGCACACCAAACCATCAAATTTTGAAACTTCTAGGAATGATTTTACAGAAAATAATCCAGTTGTTTCAAACTAGGCATTTTGATCATTTAAAATTTATTATGAAAAGTCTTTAAGACATTATGACTTATATATGGAAAAACATCTACAGTGATCTACTTTATGTGTTCTTTAACAAAATCATTGCATTCAATTCACCAGCCTGTGTTCAGTGGGGAAGAAAGGTGTGTTATATAATTTGCAGAATAACTTACACACCATACACAGACTACAGTCTGCTGCTGTTAACAAAAAACAAGACACAAACGTAATCAATATAAAACAAAGAAATATTTATTATTTATGAGATTATATATACACAGAGGAACTTGAGGAACACAAATTAAACAGGGAGCCTTATGTTTACACAGACTCTAACTCCCTGTACCTTAACATGTCTCCTTTTTCCTTTTCCATTCCTTACTCTTCATCCTTCCTGAAACATCTCCTTTTCTAACATAGCCTCACTGACTTCAATGCAAAGAATTTTCCTACATTCTGCTCAACCAACATATGAGCCATTAACTCTCCATGTAGCTTTCTTTCTTGTTTGCACAATCAAAATACCAGGTGCCCATGCTACATAATTTACAAGGCATCATAGGAGGGTGGGAAAAAGTGTGTGTGTGTGTGTGTGTGTGTGTGAGAGAGAGAGAGAGAGAGAGAGAGAGAGAGAGAGAGAGAGAGTGAGAGAGCGCAAAGATTAACTATATTCTTGGGGAAGGATGTAAGTGAGCCTAGGAAGAGATCAGTTCATGTACTTACCCAGTTTGTTGATATTAGGAAATATCTTCATCCATATTTTGGTTTTTACTGGCTGCTGATAAGTGGCTTTTCCTACAAAGGGTCAAACTGTCAAATCTACAGCTAGGAATAGCTAGCATGAGAGCCACACCTATTTGTCAATCACTCTCTTTAATCATATTTAACATTATTTTCTTGGAAATGTGCTCTTGAATTCCAAGAAAGTTAGGTTGTAAAGAATAGCACTATTACATACTAAGATATGTAAAACCTGTTTTTCTGATTTTAAATTATTAACTATAGCTTCATAAGTTATCCACATTCTCCTTACTCCTTTCCTTAATTATCACAACTGTATACTACTGGTGGGGGTTGAAATGAAGGATAACATGAATACATAAATGTTGCTTGCCAGGATTTATAAATCTGAATTGGAGATTTCAGTGAATTGAGCAAGATCTATGAAGACAGGCAAAAGCTTTGACCTGGAACACAGGGGAGCTAGTTAACTTCATTTAACAAAGAAAAACAAAACTAATTTAAGTTCCATGTACAGGTAGTGGTAAACAGCTCATTAATGTAATCTATAATTTCCTATTTATGGTGACATCTGTTAACTCCATTACTTCTATGGGACTAACATCTCAAATCAGAAGGTCTAAAAATAATGAATTTGTGGCAACATATTTTTAATAAATACAAATGTCTTCACTTAAATTTTGTTAAGTAACAAGATGAAGTTAATTGTTTTATTCATGGTTGTCTGCTTACATTCCACTTGATTAGAAGAGGTAATATCCATTCTTCATTCTGATAATATAAAAGCAAATTTTAACACAATGTGCCTATGTGTATAAAAATTATGACTATTTAGACAAAGAAAAGCCACACTTGTAAAATGATTTTCAGGCATTCTTTTTCACACATTTCCCTTCTTTGATTACTACTACAGCATAGTTCTATACTTCAAATGAAGACATTCATGGATTTTCCAGTCAAAATTATAGACCAGGCTCTGGCTTGTTTTGGGATTTCCTGTCATGAAGTAGTGAGTATGTTTTCTATTATTTAAGACATTATACATTACTAAGTGTGGATAATTCTTTTGTTATCAAATATATACCATATTGAAACTTAAGTTCATTGACAAGCAGGAAATGCCATAATTAAGATTATTAGATAGATCTCAATAATGATTTCTGTCTGCATACTAATATACCCCAATATAATATATCCCAGAGACTACAATGACCTTCACAGATCTTGTATAATGAATTAGGCATTGAGATTAAGGTTGTCCCTCTATTAACAATGACTTAATTGTTTATAAAAATTTGAATGGGCTATTGGAAGAACTTCTTTCCCATTTGAGACCCTGAAGTTGTTTTCTTTTTATCCATTCCTTTTATTTTATTTTTTATTTTTTTATTTTTAAAGAAGGTTTAGATTACATAAATGTAACATAAAAATATAGGGGATTCCCATATTCCCCACCCCTACACACTTTCCTATTAACATGGTTTTTGATGAACACATATTGAAGCATTGCTCCTACCTAGACTATAGTATACAATATAGCTTACACTTTGTCCCCCACAATTTTATAGGTTATGACAAAATATATAATGGCCTGTATCCATCATTGCACTGTCATGCAGGACAAATCCAATGTCCTGAAAATGCCCCTGTATTGCACCTAATTTTCCCTCTTCCTTCATCTGTGGTGGCCACTGCCTTTAAATCAGTGATAAAAGTTCTTCCATTGTTAGAATAATAAGAAGTCTATAATAGAATAATATTGTCTATTTTAGCCCATTGATCATTGCCCCAATCTTGAGTATTTTGGCATGGTGATGACCACTCTGTTTCTAACTCAAAGGGGGCTGAGGTCCCATGGGGCAGATGGGTGTAACCATTTTGCTTGCAGTTGCAGATACTCTCTGTTCCTTGGGATGGGTTTTGTCCATCATCATCTCCTTGTTAGTAGTCTTGGGTGAGTCCAATGAACTGGAGAGTAGGAGAACCTTTCCAAATAGTATTTTTGAGTATCTAATTTTCTCCAGGTACAGCTATAGGAAATGGAAAGAAATTTAATGACAGTTTACAAAGAAATACTAGTAACTCTTATATTTTAAAGGGAAATAGCCTCATAAATGTGTCAATCTATCAAACTTGTATAACCATATAGTGATATGTACTATAAAGTGAAACAATGCAGATTAAAATAAACAATAACAAAAATACAAATTTTGATAAAAAGACAAGCAAAATATTTTTTTTATTGTGGGTAAAAATCAAAATTTTCACAATACATACCAACATTTGCAAAATGATATATAAATATATATGCATATATGTGCATTTGCTTACAAAAATGTTATTTATGTTTATATGTAAATATATTTTAAGAGGTGCTTAGATACACAAAATATTACATGGAACCCACTGGGATTCCTATGTTGGCCACCTCCCACACCTCCCACCACATCCCACACAAACGTCTCCCACAAGTGTGGCCCACCACCCTCAATGGACTTACACATCCTGGGGCCTTGCCACCAACCATAGACCACAGTTCACACCGTAGATCACACTCTCTCCCACACAGGTCTGAGTGGTGTGTGCTGATTTAAAATGGCCAACATCCTTTGCCACAAAAGTACTCAGGACAACCTCCAAATACCAAAGAACCCCCTGTATTTCAACTGCTCATCCCCTCCTGCCCCAAAAGTGTCAAGTGGCCACTGGCTCCACCTCATTGTTATAATTTCTTCCATTGCTAGAATCACCATATGTGAAAAACAGAATACCATCAAGTCCACTCTAGTCCATAGTTCTTCCCACAATCCTGAACAGTCTGTGATGGTGATGTCCACTCCACCTCCAAGTGAGAGAGGGCTTATATCCCATGGATATGGTGGGTGGGATGATCCTGCCTGCCGATGCAGGCCCTCTCCATTCCCAGGGATGGCCATTGCCCATTGTTGTCTCCTCGCCAGGTGACTTGGATGAGTCCATTGAGCTGTAGGGTAGGAGTTGCAGCTCCACCGAAATTCCATACACACCTGGCACATAGGTAGGCCACAGGCTCCAGTCTTTAGAAGTATACCTAAAAACTTCATAATCACATATAGGTTTGAATAGAAGGGACTGATGAACCATGTGCAGGGAGGACTTATTTGAGTCCAATTCTGTCACTCTCAGGAGCACAGATTCCAAAGTAGAGCCCACTGATAAGGCATCAGTCTCTGGGTCTATCCCCACTTATATAGGACCTGGGTGTCTCCAGAGCTCTCTGGATCCCCTCTGTGTGGGGTGATAGGCACTTAGATATTCTATGAGCTCCTACTGAAGTGTGTGTAGGAGTTACCTCTGGGATGACTTCCCGACTCTCATTGAAGTCTTTTAGCCACTTGAACTCATTTGTCTTTACCTTTTTCCCCTTTAATTCAAGGTCTTTTTCCAGTTGTGTTGCCAGTTGGCACTTGGTATTAATCTTTCGTTGCCAGGGAGTCTCTACCCCCGGAGTCATGTCCCACATTGGGGGGAAGGTAATGCAAGCATATGCTGAATTTGGCTTAGAGAGAGGTCACATTTGAGCAACAAGAAGGCTCCCAGGTGGCAGCCCTTAGCACCCTACAACTGCAGGCTATGTCTCAGTTACAAGAGCAAAGACTCACAAGGGTAGTCATCAATAAAAAGAACACATCAGTGGGTCATCCTCTTTTGACAGACACTGTCCCTGCACTCAGAGGACTATTGCTGCTCCCTTGAAGACTGTGGCAGAGCTCTCCAGGATAGGAATTCAGATTCCCTCATTTATTGTGTGATTGTCCACCCATTGTGACCATGCCCCATCTTTTGATCTTTTGAATGATTTTGTATATCTTTCATGTATATTCGGATGAACTAATTCCCATGAAGCCCCCCTCCCAGACACCCCCCCACCAATAATCTGCTGCAGTAACCATTGTAAACCTTCTGTGATCCAAATACTCCATGAACATGTAGTCCATAAAATAACCTAATACACTTACTAGGAAAAAGAAACAAGTATGTTAAGCTTACATGCAAGAGACAAACATAAGGAAACTCAGGGGAAAAAAAAAAAGAAAAGAGAATGAAAAAAAAACAAATAATCAAACAAAAAACAAAACAAAATAAAATATAATTAGCGGATTGGGACATTGAAAAAATGAGCAAAAAGGCAAAGGAAATGCCATATATATATATATATATATATATAAAATATATATATTCATTTTTTTCCTTTCTCTTTTTTTTCCTTTCCTTCCTTTCATCACTGTGTTATCGGATGTCTGGTGTGCCGTGACACCTTCCACCTCTCAATCCCCATTGTCTCCCAATTTTTCATTTAATTTTCAAAGAAGTTTTAGGTCACAGCAAAGTCACACACGGAGTGCCAGAGACACCCTGATACCACCCCCCCTTCCCCACCCCGTATTAACCCCCCTCTTTTTTTTGAATGTTAGCATTGTTATAACTGTTATACAGATAGCAAAATATAGCAGCTAAACATTGTCAATGATTTACAGTAGAGTTTACAATTTAGATGATACAGTTTAATAATTTTGATGATATTTACCATGTCCAGTGTCCATTACTGTAAGGTAATGAAAAACCTTCCCCATGACCACCAAACACCCCATTAGATCTTGACTGTTCCCTTCCCCCCAGCCCCCCAGGGCCCATGATACCACCCTCTCCCTACCCATGGAATGTCAAGATTCACAGTTACATGCCCTGGGATTTGATCCTGCCCTTCCTAATCCACCCACCCAACAGTGCTGCACCACCATAGTTGGTACATATTTGGACATAGTTCATTGGAGACCTAGAGAAAATGAGAATATAAATATGTAAGGGAGGCTCTTTTAAGCAGAAAGATCAGCATATATGAAGTCCCTGGATAAGAAATAAACTTGTTATTCAAGTCCTATAACCATGAAAGTGAGATGAAAACGTGGAAAGCAGAAATAGGTCAGGTTGGGAATAAGCAAAGCAGTTGAATCAAATATACTTTTATAGACTGTTAGGTTTTCAGATTATTTTCTAAGATGTTGAGAAATAACTTGAAGGGTTTCAATAATTGAATGAATTACATTTAGGGAGAGATAGTGAGTCCTGTAAGCATATTAGATATAATCCTCTAAGACAATCTATTAGTACACATTGGAAAAGAATCTAGATGAACACAGATATCAAAAGACATTGAAACATAAGGCATTCCCATATTTAGAGCTGGGAAAGAAAAGGAGGACTCATCAAAATGATTCTGAAAAGGAGTAGCCAAGGTATTAGAAATAAAAAATGATGGAGAGGACATATGTTCTCCAGTAATGGTGATTTAGATGATTCAGTCAAATGTTCCTAACAAAAATAAAGTTTTGACAAAATACCAAAAACATGCTTTTGATGTCTTAAGAGAACATAAATGTTATTGGAAGGAGATGTGATCAAATCTGAAGTCATAAGGCAACCTAGAAAATTGGATATGGAATTGGTATCTTTGCTCCTGAAGCATCCAACTATCTGGAAGAGGAAATGCAGTTAATGAGAAACCATTATGCGTTTCACGTGACATGAAAAGCTTAGGGGCATAAGATGGCATTAAAATAGGTAATGGTAAATGAAGACCAAATAACTATACCCTAGGCTTGAGCATAAAGTAGACTGAGGCAATTTTGAATTTTTCTTAATCCAATTAGGTTACTGAGAATACCTTATATGTCTTTTAAAAAAGCAAATATTTATCCTTCCAAATAAAAAGTTACATCTCAAATTGTCTTTTAAATATTTCACTTACAACATACTCTCAAAATCAGCCACAGGGAGAAAGAATAAAATATTACAAATTCCAAGATTGCCAAAAAGACAATAACTTTGGAGGATCCAGGTAATGACAATACTTGTGAATCCAATGGATATGAGCCCATTGCCACATTCTCATTACCATTAAATTAGTTCCTTTTTCAAAGGTAATGTGTGTCATGACTTTCTGTTCATTTTTAAAAGATGATAGAGGCTACTTGTCCCATAAATATAAACCATTGTATCTGAGGATGGCTGGTGTAGTCAGAGAATACAGCCATTTCAGTGACTCAACATTCCTCTTTGCTGTGGGCTGGTTAAGTATTCAGTTGGTATTAGGCAAATAAACTATTGTTGATTACATGCATGGCTGTTATCACTGTCCCGCAGCTACAATTCAGTGGGTGCATTGAACAAACACTAGTGCTTCTGTGAAAAGAAGTTGAATAACTTCCACTGCTTTGGTCATTTTGTCTCACCAATAGTTGAGAATTTGCATAGAAATGCCGTAGGTCACCCAAATAAGAATGGAACAAGGGGGATGAATGCTCTAAATTCCCTCTCTTCTCACCTAATTTACTTGGCCAATGCCTGCTAATCCAAACCAAACAGGAAGCCAGAGTAAAGAGACACCAAATGATGAAATCCAAATAGCTCATCTTCCAGGAAGTAAATCGTGGCACAAAAGGACATGGTCTATATGGGGAGGGGTTAAAAACCAGAAACTACCAACACTGATAGAGGAACAGCAACGGTTAACAAAAAAAGTTCGCTCCATTTGTTAATAGAGTAGACTTGTATTTTTAGTTAGGCACTAGAATTTCATTAATTAGCATTAAAAGACAAAAGCAAGCTTACTGAATTCAATTTAACTAGAAGAAATTGATCATCAGTAAAAGAGGATTCCCTTAGTAACAGAGAAATGAGGGTTTAGTGTTTGTTTCTATTAAGGAATAAAGGTTAAAGATAAGAAGTAGGATGGACCGTTTTGTCCTAAGGTTTTAGACCCATCACCTGGCACAGTCAGCATAGTTCACTTTTTATACTTATTGTTCCAGGATAAATATTAATAGTGCATCCTTTATTTTACAAAATGTTCCAGATCATTAAAATATTGTGTTCACCTTATCTGTAAAGCTCTTTACTGATAGATTCCAGATGGGCACCTTTACTGACTGCAGGCATTTTATTCAGGGATGTTTAGCTCACCAAAGCCAAACCTCTTAGATTTCTTCCTTGTGCTTTTCCAAAAGGAAACAAAGAAGCAAAGTTAGTTTCTCTTTGTTGAAAGCAATGATAATCACTTAATGAAATCCATCACTGCCTCTATTCCTCCCAATGAATGGAAAACACTTTCAACAGAGATAGATGATATAAGAAGTAGGGAAATGCAGAGACCAGTGTATAGGAAATAAAACAAAATAGAATTACCACTGGGATTCCCATGTTGCCCACCTCCCACACCTCCCACCACATCCCACACAAACATCTCCCACAGTGTGGCCCACCACCCTCAATGAATTTACACATCCTGGAGCCAATATTTTGGGTAATCTAAGCACCTCTTAAAATATATGTATATATATATATATATATATATAAATAACATTTTGTAAGCAAATACACATTTATGCATATATATTTATATATCATTTTGCAAATGTTTGTATGTATTGTGAGAATTTTGATTTTTACCCATAAAAAAAAATAAAATAAAATAAAAAATAAAAAAAATAAAAAGAAACCTTAGATTAAAAAAAAAATAGAATTACCATGGTTCAGAGATTTACAATGGAGTCAGGGACTCATTCTGGAGATTGCTTTTAGGTAAATATCAACAATATATCACAAACTGCCAAAGAACACAAAGCTTAAGGTAATAATGTTCCCTAGAACCCCAAGGACATCTGGACACCATAGAACAAACCACAAGCTTAAGAACTCAGTTGACTATTTAACTTGAAAGGCAATTAAAGTACCCCAAATATCCACCAGCCACACACAACTTGTCTAATTTTCTTTTACTTTAAAAACATTTTTCTGGAAATAGCAAGTTGGGACATAGTTTGGGTTGATACTTGAAACTCTGTCTCCTGAATTGAAATACAAGACACCAAATACACGTCTTTGTTGCCTGGTAACTTGGTTTGTTATTTTTCCCTTGACAGTAGCATCTGACTTGAGTGCTGTTCACCACAGAGGCCTGTTTGGCCTGTTGAAATTCTTGCAGGTTTCTCCAAGCCAGCAAAATTTTTTCTTTCCCCTGACTGAAAGAATTAGGTTTTTCTCACTTACAAACCCCCCTCCCCAATCATAATGAGTGAAATTAGCTAGACACAAAAGGGCAAATAATGTATGATCTCACTGATTTCAAATATTAGAAAAACTCATAGAGTCAAATCTAGACTCTAGGTTACCAGGGGATGTGGTGGAGATAGGGAATGCAAAGATAAGGTTTAAAACATACAGCATTCCTATTTGGAATATGAAAAGGTTTTGGTAAGGGATGGTGGTGATAGTAGCACAACATTGTCCATGAAATGAACAGCATTCTGTTAAATTGTAAATATGATAACAGAATACAAATTTTTGGAAAATCCATGGACATATACTACAAAAACTGTGAGCCCTAAAATAAACCATGAATTTTAATTAATAGTGCAATTATAAAAATATGGTATCATCAAATATAACAAATGTTCCTTATCAATGCAAGGTGTTGGTGGTGAAGTGATCTGTGGGAATCTTGTATTTTATGCATGATTGTTCTGTAAACCCACAACTTCTCTAATAAAGAAAAAATCAATTCTCTGAAGTGACATGACCAAATCTATGCATCTAGCAATATTATTTTATGCTTTAAAACAATGAGGATTTTCTGATTGGGCAGCTGGCCCTGTTCATTATGCAAATGTTCAGAAGTTCACTAAGTTTTTTCTGGTGTTCAGTGATTACGGAGCTTTTAGGAAAAATTTTGTACATCACAGTGTTTTGAATAAATCTTGTGCATTCAGTGGAGGGAATGAGTTGGGAGAACAATTATTCAAATAAACATTCCTGGAAGACAGGGAACAAAAGGAGAACTGGCATACAGTGTGGTTATAAAGGCCTTTTAGTCATAGCTAGTTAGCTTACCATTCATGGTGACATATACCAGGAGAAGATATTGGTCTTTTCCCTGTCTCACTTGCCAACCAGTTGTTACCAAAAGTTATAGGTCAGCAGAGACTGTGACCCAACTAAAAAGCTGAGATTAAGGGGTTATGTGCAACCCTGGGCATAGTGATAGGAAACCTAAGTGCAGGGACCATGTACAAAGGAAAAAAAATTAACAGCTTCACTGACCTTGCTCTTTAGCAATCTGAATTTGCAATCCCACCTTAATCCCAAACAAGAAAATAAACTTGACCTATTTCCAACTAATGCTTCAATGAGTTGTATTGTTAGGAAATAGTCCTGGAGTGCCAAGGCATTAGTTTTAGTTGACAACCCAACAAGAAGCACATTTTATAGGGTAGAGTGACTTCTCTAGATTATTCTTTACAAATTAATTTTTCAAAAATGGACTTAAATGACAGAGAGGAGAGATACTTAGAAAGGAATAAATCAGGAGCAGACAGGTTAATTGAGAAAATACTTTTCCTGAAGGAAAATGATCACCAAATGGCTATGACAATTTTTCTTCTGTGATTGGCCTTATTTGTTCTATATTGCAGTATATGAGTGTGTGAGTATGGAAGAATTAACATGCTTTAGTGCTTTCACTTCCCCATCATCTCAATGGGAGGTAAATATTTCCCCCTACATTACATAATGTGTTTTCAAAGTTTTTACATCAGTCCTTTGGTCCAAGAGTGGCAGAACCATAATGATGCATCCTGGCTTCCCCAGGAACAAAGAACATCACCCAATGGTCCTTGTTTAGAGCATAAAGCCACGCGGAATGCTTTGCATTTTCTCACTTGTAAGCTGCTCATGAGATCAGTTATGCCATGGGAAAATTCTGTTTTGCAACATTTTCCCAACAAAAAACATGTAGAACCACATATTATTCTCAAAAGGAACCAAAATTGGCCATATACAAGCTTACATTATCTATTGTGAAAAGATTAGATTAGATGAATGACTCTTTATGTGATAATACCATTATATAAAGCAGTAGATTTAATTATACGTGAGAAAGGACGGGGTGGACAATTGAGTTGTTCCTTCTTATTATACATCTGTTTTACACACTGATGAGGATGGTGATATAAATGTTTAAGAAGGAAGATTATTTGGATAGGTTATACCTTACATCATTAAAATGGTAAAATGTACAGTATTGATATGTGTCAAGTTCATTTAGGAAAGAAGTCTTTCTTACTATCTGGGAGAGAATAAGAAATCATGTAAGAAGATGAATTTACATAAAAGGAAAATGAAAATTTTAAAGGGAAAAATCTATGGAAAAATGTGATTCATAAATATATCTAAAATTGATCACTTAATCAACAGTGCCACCACCACATCAATTAAGTAAAATTTCTATGGCTACAAGTTTCGCTAGCAAAATCACTGCTTTTGTTTTCTAAAAGTTGCTGAAAGCAAACATTGAAGAAATGGGTTAGCTTTTAAAATGGAGATTTTTTAAACTTACAAACTTACGATTCTGAGGCTGTGAAAATGTCCAAATCAAGCCTTCATTAGGTAATGCTTTTCTCTCCGAAGACCTGCTTCTGTTGATATGGCCAAGCACATGTCAAGGCATATGGCAGTATCTGCTGGCACTCTCCCTCCTTCTCTGGGTTTCTTTGCCTTCAACTTCCTTCTTCATGGCTTTCTTTCTGCTTCTGTGTTCAATTGACTTCAGCTTCTGACTTCTTGGGCTTTCTCCCTCTGGTTGTCAGGGTTGCTCTTTGTATTTCTATCCATATTCATTCCATTCATAAATGACTCTAGTAAGAGGATTAAAACCCAAATTGGGCCAGGTCTCTCTGAAGTAAGTTAATCAAAAGGCCATTAACTGGAGATAAATAATCAAAAGGTCCTACCTACAATATGTTCACCCCCACAGCAATTGATTAGTCCTAAGGACATGATTTCTGGGGCCCATAAAAACTACAAACTACTACAACCACCAAATTATACTTTTACTATTTATTCATGCATCTTAAAAATAAGATATAGTTGAATCCAGTTAGACTATATTAGTATGATATGACATAATAAGAAGGTTTAGCATAGATATACCCCTGATTATTATATCAATTTTGGACTCATTGTCTAAAAGGCTGAGAATTCCCAGTCTGGAATGATTCTCAAAGTTTTCCTCACTTGGACTTCATCCCTTTAAGGAAGTCCCAAACCTTAGCTAAGGTGTCCTTCAAGGCATCTTTCATGGTTTTATTCTATAGCCTGAAAAGTAGGCATTCAAGAGAGGTATGCTGACACTGTAAAGGATAAAAAAGGATCATGTTTAGGTGCAGGCAGCTTTTCTGTGGGGTGGACATACACAAATGGTGCCTCCACAGCCCATGGCGGCCACAGTGAAATGAGAGGTACAGATGGTAAAGGCTTTGCATTGACCTTGGCCTGAGGGTATCTTCTGATTGTGGAGATGATGTAATATGAGAGACAACTGTGAGTGAGAGGCACTGATGAGCAGGACAAGGGAGCTGGGGAAATTCCATAGTTAAATGACAGTTATGTCAGACCAGGCCAAGTGGAGGAGGGGAACATGGTTACAGAAAAAGTGATCAATTTCATTAGGACCACAGTCCTGCCTTAAGGATGGTGGATGGGAGGATAAGGAGAAAGCTGCCTACCAAGGAGAGTATGATAAGATGGACACAGAAAAGGGCATCCAGAGAGGAAGTATAAATAAAACTGTGCAAAACATTCACTAACTGAGATGTTCTTCTCTAACAGGAAACCAGCTATGATCTTAGAACAAACCATGTTATAGTTAATATTTCACCGAAAGAGAGATTGCTAAAGAAGAAATACTTGGTTACAAAAATTTTATTTTTATATATATATATATATACATATATTTTAAGAGGTGCTTAGATTACCTAAAATATTACACGGAACCCACTGGATGACTATGACACACTTTGTTAATCCATTCCCTTATTGATAGACACTTCATCTGTTTGCACTTTGGGCTTGTAAATAAACCTACTTTAACCTTTAAAAAAAAAAAAAAAGAAAAGAAATACTTGGGTGAGAGGAGCCTATAATATTTAAGAATAAGGGTAATGATAAGGATGTTTCCATGGTCACCAAGTAAGCCAGTAAAAAATGTAGAACACGAGGCTCCCAAGGATTCTGGTGGCAGGTATCCAGATAAGAATAATCTCTCTCACCTTGGTCCAATTGTCTTTATCCACACTGGGTGGGGAAGCTCTTCTCTCAAGAGAGCAAAGGAAGCAAAAAAAAAAAAAAAAAAAAAAAAAAGGCAAGATAATTCCCTCATCAATGCATCTTCCTCTTCTCAGATACAAGGAATTGAGTAAGTTTATTTATTCTTCCATATCTAGGAAAATTAAGCTACTTGTTTGAAAAGTATAGATGGGCTATTTTTATAAATTCAAAATAAGAATAGATGAAAATCAATGTCCCTAATATTTAGGATATATAAAAATGATATTACTGTATGGTTTTGAATGACTCCAGGTCCTTCATAAATGTTACTCAGGGCAGTGGATTAGAGGAGGACTGGGGGAAGAGATAAAGAGAAAGGGAAAGGGACAGAAAGGGACAGAGTTTGATTTATTAAGGGAGGTGTGATGGTTAGGTGCATGTGTCACCTTGGCCAGGTGATGGTGTCCAGTTATTTGGTCAAGCAAGCACTTACTTGGTTGTTACTGTGAGGACATTTTGTGGACTTAAACATCAGTAATTTGATTGAATCTATGGCTGATTACATCTACAATCACCTGAGGAGACTGCCTTCAACAATGAGAGATGTCTCTTCCAATTGTTTGAAGGCTTTAAAGGAGAAGTGAGGAATTCAGCAGTCAGAAGTGAGAATTTCCATCTGTATGTACTTCAGCCAGCTAGCTTCTCCTGGAGAATTCATCAAAGACCTTTATCAGAGTTTCTCACTTGCTGCCTGCCCTAGAGTTTGGAATTGTGCATCCCCATAGTCTTGTGAGAAAATTTTTATATAAGACTCTCATAATATTTGCAGATATCTCCTGTTGGTTCTCTTTTCCTCGAGAACCCTGGCTAGTATAGGAGGATACATGGAATAAACTGCAGTTATAAGGCCTTTAAGTGGGTCTTAAAGAAATTGATGAAATGTGAGTACTAGAGAAGCCAATCAATGGGTTAATTTCAGAAAGTGTAAAAGCCAAAGTGAGATTATATGTTATTAAATTACTAATCTAATATCTTTATTGAGGTTTTAAAAATTTATTTAAATGCTTTTATTGTCTCTTCTTTTATGTGTACCCATCTGTGCTTGTGAACTATGAATAAAACTGAAATCGGCTTGTGCTATCAGTTATTCCCCCCAGACTCAAGTGTCCTCAGAGATGAGGTCCTGGGAGAGTGAGGAAAGGTCACTGTGATTTACAGGAAGCCTGGAAGGATGCTGCCAAGCTCTGGCTACTCCTGAACACTTTAGCACATCCTTCTCTGCTTTCTGGGTTCCAATTCCATTTCCTCTTATTTCTCATTCTGAGAAGTGAGCTGCAGGCTCCCTGGCTGCTGCCCCGTTCCTGGCTCATCTCAGGCTCCAGGCTTCAGGGGACTCTGTAGTGCTCTGTGGTGGTGGCAGCTCCAGCAGCTGGTCCAGGCAGGCAGTGCCTTGCAGGGAGGAGCTCTATGATGGCACAAGTGCGCCCCAGGTCCCTGATGCCGGGTATCCTCACGTGGCAAGTGGTATCCTCTAGGGACAGTCTGGGGAGGGGATGACAGGGAGGAAGAGGCAGGGACAAAGAGTGGTTTGCTGTTGTTGTTGTTTGTGTACAGCATTAAATTCCTCATAGCACTTTCCCCCTGAATTGTACAATCCAGAAGAAAAATGATTCAACAAGTGTTTCAGTTTAAAAAAATACAAAATGAACATTAGGATTACAGAAATTTGTTGATATACTGAACTGAAAAATACAAAACAACCACTTAGCTATGGAACTGCCTACACATTTAACGTAAAGTTCAAATGAATTTTTCAGATGTTACAAGACTATACAACTATACAACTAACATCTAACCTAACCTTCAAAGAATTCTCAGACACCTACTGTGAATTGATACCATCCTCATTCCAGGACAAAAGGTTATTTATAACTTAGGAAATAGTCTCAGTAGGTTTCCATCCTTCTTTTCCAAGGCATTCAGCTTTTCCCTTAACAAATTTTTACCTTGCTTTACAGGATATCTCACATGCACAGTAGAAATGTCTTAGGTCAGGAAAAATCAAGAGGAGGTTAGATTTTGTTCCACTTTATATCTTATAGAATTTGTCTTCTGAGCCAAGAGAATGGGGTTTCCATAGGATCTGTTTAGACTAAATCATGACTGAGGTTGGGCTATTTTCAAATCAGCCCAAGACAATTCCATAGCACACCCCTGGAGGAAGCTCTCACTGAGAAGAGCAAGGCTTTAAAATCAGCTGGGGACCCTTCAGGGTAAACTTTCTTTACATCACACAAAAAAGTGACGTTTCTTCTCTCTGGAAATTTTGCATTGTAAACCTTTTAATGACTGTAATCCACAGAGACTCTAATAAATAAAAAGTCAAGAGGCTTTTAAAAAGCAAAGGGCAAAGAGTCTTCAATAATGTGAGTAGCACATTTTTTAAACTGTCTACTGAATCACAGAGAAAATATGCATAATCATGTATGTATGTATGCATGCAGGTGTTATATGTTTGTTTGTGAGTTATTTGTAATCATGTAGTATCTCAGAGCTGCAGCTAGTTATCCTCCAATATTGGAGAGGATGGAACTCAGTCCCTGCTCATTTTCAGTGACTGTAATAAACGTGCAGGATTATTTGACAAACCGAAATCCAAGGATGTGAAATCCTACAGTCTATTCTTAGATCTACCACTTATGGTTAAGCCTGTGTGCCCTCTACATAGACCATTGTTGAGAGATTTGAGAGAGGTTTAAATGCACCCCCACATCACAGGGCAATGGTTTACTCTAAACTTGGAAGGCTTTAGTGTAATCAGTTGCTCAGTTGAGTTATCTTTTCAACCTTTTCACTGACAGAGGGAAACACAATTTTATAATTTGCATCAAAGATTCGCATATGCTCATAGCCCTGCCTAACATGCACATAAGGGTCTTTCATTTGACCTCTTTAAAACTTTATTTCCAACCATAGCTAATCATGCATTACTTTATCAATCCATCAAAAATCACTTGTGATGGATTGTGTATAATTTTCTCCTTGTTTTTGCTTATTTTTTTATTCTTCTTGTTATATTATTCAACAGCTCATTATCTATAGAGATAGAATATAATTCCATCATCAACATTCAGTACTATCTTAAACCCATTTTTATGTTTCTTCTGGGTACTAACATAATTATTTGTTACCTATTTTTAGGACCCTGTATTATTATATATACAAACACACACATTTTTATCATTTTGTACATAAATGACATTCCACACATTTTATGTCTCTCTCTTTTACAGTTATCTTTGAAGTTGCTCAGTCAAGGAACTGTCTTACTCACTTTTGAACCATCAGCATTCAGAAAGGTAGCATATAATATGCAATTAAAATATTTGACAAATAAGTAAATGAATGAGCAAAAGCATCAATGAATGCATAAAATAAACATGAAAAGGAAAAATCAGATCTGTTCTATTTCTGGCATTTTTATAGAAAACCAAAATTTTATAAGCTTAAAGATCTTTTTAGAAGAAAATTATAAATGCCTATTGTGCATTTAGATTAGAAAGCTGAATTATATATTGTTTCAAGTTTGCATCTATGGAGAGAGTCTAGAGCTAAACAGTTGAAGAGATATTACTTAGGACATGATAAGATGAATTCAGAAACAACTTATATGGAAACAATAACTACATCCTTTGGGGAGGAATGCATATGATAGCAAGTTTGAGGGTTTTGATATTTATTCTTTCTATTGAGTCAGAGTAGAAGAGCAGTGGTTTTCTATTGATTTCAGCCCAATTTCTTCTTTTCTTATGTCACTTAGAGACTTTGATAATTTTTAGAAATCATATTAAGAAATTTAGGTTATGAATAAACACCCCAAATTAGGTTTTAGTTTGCTTACAGAAGACAGCTAAACTTTTACAGTTTTCCAAGGATTTCATTTACTTCTAGATATGGTTTAATGTTGTCCTCATCAACATGGATTTCTATGACAGCTTTAATCCACACACATTCAGTCAGCATGTGAATTCTACTGCTTCAAATACCAGAATCACACAATTGACTATTTGTGAGGGGTTTCTGCTACATTGGTTATTTCATATATACGTTATTTTTTAGTCAATTTTATTGAAACATATTCATAAACCATATAATCCATCCAAAGTGTACACTCAGTGATACTTGGTACAATCACAGAGTTGTTCATTCTTCACCTTAATAAATATCAGACCATTTTTATTACTCCAGAAATAATAACACTAAAATTCCAAAAACAAACAAAACAAACAAAACCCTAACCCTAGTAGTCACCTCTCAATCTCTCTATACTGCTGCGGTACATAACTTCTAATCTATTTATTTCTCTGTAATTTATTTGTAGCTACATTTTGCATAGATGGAGTCAAACAACATGTATTATTTTTTGTCAAGTTTACTTCATTTAGCATATTTCATTTTTTTAAGCATTGGTGTAAATTTATTAATATAATACTATACACTAATGTCCATAATTTGCTTAGGTTGTATTTTTGTCCAAATATCACAGTAATATGACATAACTTTAATGTACATTTGTTCTCTTTCAGGAAAAGAAACATTCTTATATATGCACTATTAACCATACTCAAAAATGAGGTTTTACTATGCTGTATATTTAATGTTTCATTTTTTAACTTTCTTCCTAATGGTATTCAGGGCCTTAACCTTACCCTTTAAACCACTATCAAAACTGTATCTTAGCAATAATTATAAATATTATGATGTGCTTTCAACATTTCAATTAATTTCCAAAAATTTATATACAATTTTTTTTGTTTTTTTACCAATTCTGGCCAGATTAATGCCCAGCTTTCCATTCTCTAACTCATTCTATATTCTGTTGACCTATATTCTAGTTATTAATTCCTTTAGTTTACTCATTGTATTTAGTTCACATTAGTGAAATCATATACTATGTGTCCTTATATGTCTGGCTTGCCTCATTCAACAGAATGTCCTTCAGTTTCATCCAGGTTGTTATATGCTGCATGATGTAATTTATTCTTACAGCTGAATAATATTCCACTGTATACATATACCACATTTTATTTATCCATTCATCAGCTGATGGACACATGAGTTGTCTCCACTTTTTGGCAATTGTGATTATTCTATAAACATTGGTGTGCACATGTTTGTGTCACTGGGCTCAGTTCTGGGTATAAATCTAATAGTGGTCTTGACAGGTCACATGACAGATCTTTATGTAACTTCCTTAGGAAACACCAACCAGTCATCCACAGTGGCTGTACCATTCTATATTCCCACACACAGTGAATAAGCATTCCTATCTTTCCATAACCTCTCCAAAACTTGGAGGTTTCTGTCTTTTTAATAGTGCCCAATCTAATAGGTGTGAAATGATATCTCATTTTAGCTTTGATTTGCATTTCCCTAACAACTGTGTTGTTGAACATTTTTTTTTTTTTTTGCCATTTGTAATTCTTTTTTGGAAACATTTCTATTCAAGTCTTTTGCCCATTTTTTTTTCTTTTCTTAAATATATATTTTATTAGAAAAGTTGTGAACTTACAAAACAATCATGTACATGTGTGAAATTCTCATACAATACCCCTCCACCAACACACTACATTGTTGTGGAACATTTGCTACAGATTATGAGATAATATCAACAAACTATTATCACTAACCATGGTCTATAGTGCTCTTGGTATATCTTTTCCATACCCCCCCTATCATTTACACAGTACATCTTTGGCATTGATGCAAGAATATTACAATATTGCTGTTAAATCTAGTCCATAGGTTACATTATTTATATTTTTTCCATGCTTCTCTACATTCTTTCTTTCTTTTTTTTAATTTTTTATATTGTGGGTAAAAATCAAAATTCTCACAATACATACAAACATTTGCAAAATGATATATAAATATATATGCATATATGTGTATGTGCTTACAAAAATGTTATTTATATATATATACACATATATTTTAAGAGGTGCTTAGATTACCCAAAATATTACATGGAACCCACTGGGATTCACATGTTATGCCCATTTTTTAATTGAGTCATTTTTTAATTGTTGTGTTGGATGATCTCTTTATCATGTATATTAAATCCTTATAGGACATGTGATATTCAAATATTTTCTCCCATTGATTTGGCTGCATTTTCACCCTCTTCACAAAGTCCTTTGAGGTGCAAAAGTGTTTATTCATCTATTTTTTTCTTTCATTGTTCATTCTTTGAGTGTAAGTTTTAAAAGCCCCATAACAATCAACAACCAAAAGATATTGAAGATGTATTACTACATCTTCAGGAAGTCTTCTGGTTGTTTTATGCTCATGGCTTTAATATTTAGGGCTTTGAACTATTTTGATTTGATTCTTTTTTTTAAATATACTTTTTTATTTTTTAATGACAGATTACATAAATATTACATAAAAATATAGGGGATTCCCATATGCCCTTTTCCTTAGCCCTCCCACATTTTCCCACATTAACAACATCCTTCATTTGTGTGGTACATTTGTTACAATTGATTAACACATTTTGGAGCATTGCCATAAAGTGTGGACTATAGTTTACATTGTAGTTTACACTCTCTTCTGCACATTTTTGTAAGTTATGACAAGATACATAATGGCCTGTATCTGTCATTGCAATGTCATCCAGGACAATTCCCAAGTACAGAAAATGCCCCCGAATTACAGCTATTTTTCCATCTCCCTCCCTCAGAACCTCCAGTGGCCACTGCCTACACATCAATGGCAAAAGTTCTTCCCTTGCTAGAATCACAATAAATCAGTAGAATAACAGTAAGTCTACTCTAGTATGCATTCCCCAATCCTGAGAATTCTGAGATGGTCATACCCACTCCACCTCTAATTGAGAGGGGGCTTAGATCCCATGGGGCTGATGGATGAGATTATCTCGCTTGCAGTTACAGACTGTCTCTGTCCCTTGAGATGGTCTTTGTCCATCATTTCCTTGTTTGTTGTCCTGGGTAAGTCCAATGTACTGCAGAGTAGGTGTTGCAAAACTGTTGTGATTCAGGACCCAACTTTGTGTGGTATGGACAGCACAAAGAATTCAGTTTTTCAGACA
This sequence comes from Tolypeutes matacus, assembly GCA_026826555.1. Lineage (NCBI taxonomy): Eukaryota > Metazoa > Chordata > Mammalia > Cingulata > Chlamyphoridae > Tolypeutes > Tolypeutes matacus. Next base: position 354,625 of record JAKSZT010054372.1, on the reverse strand, counting down.
TACACCTATCAATTCTAGTATTAATTACAGGTTCAAAAAGGAGGGGCAATTGATTCTTGTATAGGAAGTGAGATAGGGGTCCTCTTTCATTCTTTTGAGTATGGATGTCCAGTTCTTCTAGCAAAATTTGTTGAAAAGACTGCTTTGTCTTAGTAATGTGGACTTGGCAGGCTTGTCAAAAAGCAGTTCAGTGGAAATGTGTGGGTCTATTTAGGTTCAAATAAAAGAGGCAGAAGAGCCATGTGTAGGGAATCCACAACTAAGTCCAACTCTGTCACACTGGGAAGCATAAATTTTAAAGTAGGGCCCACTGGCAAGCCACCAAACTCCTGAACTGTCTGCCCTGCCTGTAGTGTCAGGATGTCTCCAGAGCCCTCAGGAGCCCTGCTATTTGTTGTAATATTTACTTAGGCAGTCAGTGAGATCCTGCTGAGACATGCATAAGCCTAACATCTGTAGTGACCTCCCAACTCACTTTGAAGTCTCTTAGCCATATAAACTCATTTATCTTTATCCTTTACCCTTTTTGGTCAAGGTCTTTTTCCAGTTGCATTGCTAGTTGATTCTTTGTAGTAATACCTCAGTGCCAGGGAGGCTCTTCCCTGGCAGTAAGGCCACATGCTGGGGGAAGGCAATGCATTTATATGCTGAGTTTGGATTAAACAAATTGAACAGACTCATAGAGCCAGAATCTGGAAGACAGGTTTACAGGAGACAGAAAAGGAGAAGGTTGTGAGTTAATGCCCATATCAGCAAAATCTATGATAAGGTGGAATGGTTTAGTGTGCAGTGGTTGGGCATAACAGTGGTGCAGTGATGCTATTGGGTTGAGCCATGCTGGTCTGTGAGGAAGGTCGAGTGCGGAGGGTGGATTGGATGGTCCATGGAAATAGGGGGAGGGTTGAGGGAGGGAACAGGAGAACTAGGGAGATTTGCAGGTATGTGGTTGAAACTACAATGTTAAGAATGTTCTTTTGGCAAATATAGTAGGGGAGGGTTACTGGCTTAGGGTGTAGGTTGTGGGGGGCATGTGGGATAGGTCACACCTGGGGCAGGCTTCTAGCAAGCATGTAGTGTTCATCTTGTCATAGTATGTTGTGTCACTGGGTGGAGACTCACATAAAGACCAGAAAGGTGTTGAACTCCCATCCTGGAGAGTCCTGCTATGATCTCAGATCGAAGGGCAGTAGTCTCTTGAGAGCGTAGGTAGTGCCTAATAGGGGAGGAAAGGCCAGTATGTCAAGCCCTCAATATAGTTGCAAGTAATTATGAATATTGTCCTTCAATAAGTTAATCTTGGTGGTTACCATGGGTCCCAAGGAGAAGGGGAGGAATAAAATAGATGGATCATGGGGCATTTGGGGGCTGATGGAATTGTTCTACATGGCCTTGCAATGATGGATACATACCATGTTAAACTTCATCAAAATCTATAAAATTGTGTAGTCAAAATTTAAACCATAATGTAAATCATTGAACCTGCTTAGTAGTAATGTCTCAATTTTTGTACATCAATTTGAACAAATGTACCATCCATATGTAATATGTTATTAATAGGGGAAAGGTGAGAAAGGAGAGGATATTGGGTATATGGTAATCACCTCTATTCTGTACATGACTTTTCTGTAAACTAAATCTTCTTTGAAGACAAAATGAAAAAATAAGACACAGTGAGAGTAAATGGAAGATTTACATACAAGAGAACAGATCTTACAGTGATGAAAGATATTATGTAAAAAAATTAATTTTATATTTTTAAATTTTTTTGTTATTTCAAACTTTAAATTTTTTTGTATTTTACTCATTTTTAAAACTATCATTATTATATCATTTTCCTCTTAATTTTACTCAGTCATCTTGTTGGCTTCAATTTTGAAGAAGTTTTGGATCTCAGAGGGGTTACAACTGTGGCAGGGGAGGATCATTTCTGTGGGGTGTGAGATATGAGTGATGCATGGGAGCAGGTTCACCTCGGGCATACCTACAAGGTTCAAATGTTCATGGGGCATTTTCCCAGTAGGTGGGGTTTCACACAATAACCAAAAGAATATCAAATTCCCATCCTGGGAAGCTCTGAAACATTCTCTAATAAGACAGCAAGAATCTGCCAACCACAAAGGCAGTGACTAGTGAAAGAGGATGGACAATTGATGGGCTCTTGGTAGTGATGACTATACCTATGTACCTTTACTTTTGAAATTGGAACTAGTACTATAGGTTACCTAAAGAGTTACCTCCTGAGAGTCTCCTTGTTACTCAAAAAAATCCTCTTTTATGTATTTACTTTCATAATTCATGCATAGACTTTCTTGGCATGCCAGTAAATGGCACTCTTCAGTCGATCTCTCCTGCTCAACCCTGGTTTGAATGCATACACTGTGACTCTGACTAGGCTGGAAAGGGGAAACAATATGTTGCACAATTCTACCTCAGGTTGGCCTATTCAGAACCAACCCTCAAAAGTCAAACATTTTCAGAAGCTGATCTCCTCCCTTAGCTGGCTGCCCCATCCATTCTGCTAGGAAGGAAATAATTCCCCTCCCCTCTGTGTTATCAGTAATCAGTCTAGGTCAGTATGGAGGGTGTGGCAGAGATAGGAGCTCTTTACTCCCCTTCCATATACCAGCACAAACAATGGCAGAGTCCCACACAGCTTGTGTCTTGTTGGATGCAGCAGACCAAATTTGTTGACCAAAAACTGAATCAGCCATAGGCTGTGTCCCTCTTTCTACCCTTTCCCGGGGAGTTGGAGCCCTGCAACACCCTCTATCCATTTCTGCCACTACAGGGCCAGAAGACACAATGCTGTCTTCTCTGAGGATGGGGGTTTGGCTCCAGCAGCTGTAGCTACACCTGCAGCTTTTACTCACAGACCTTTGGCACTTTCTTCTCGATGGTGTCCAGCCTTCCACTGGTGCCTCTAAGCCCTAGAACTGTTTGCTGGACAGTTTCTGCCTGTCCTCTAACTTTTTTTTTCTGTGAGAGAATTGAGTGCTCTGCCTCTCTAATCCTCCATCTTCCCTGAACTCCATATATATTTTTTCTTAAGTGTGCAAGTAAATTTTATATCATTTAAAGACAGGAATCAGATTTCATATGTCCTCCATAATACAATATCCAGGACTCAGTAAATATAAAATATATGATCAATACCCTAAAGAATGACAAATTCTTTTTGGAATGTTATGTGATTCCCACAAAATTTTAAGTCAGGAAAGCTCTACAGATAGTTACTTATATAAACAGCAAAATTATAATAAATTTTTCAGAGAAATCATTTATAACTTTAAAATTTAATGAACTTAATTCTAAATAATGACCTTTTTTTAGTTTCCTAGGGATGCTGTAAGAAAATACCACAAACTATGCAACATAAAACAAGAGAAGTTTATTATTTTGGTGGTCTGGATTGATACTATATCAGTTACCCCATCTTCCTTAGAATGCCTGTCAACTATAACAATAATTCCATTCCTCATTAGAACTTTCTAAATAGTTTATCAGTTCCTCCTTCCACATGGGACATTTCCAAAAATTTTGCCAGTGTCCACATTCCTCATTGTTATCCCCACAATATTTCAGCAGTGATGCAATTCTAATTAAAAATTTTACAATATTATTCCATAGTCCCCATTCTCTATGAGATGTTTCACAGTATTATTATGCATCACTTCCTTTACTCACAAGGAATTTATCAATAATACAAAGTAACCACATTCCTTATAAGAACATCAATAATAATATTATAGTTTCCCAATTCCTCATCATAATTATCTCCCATTGCAGGATTGAAGCCATTCCTTAATGGTTTTCTGACATTTTACCATCACCCATATTCCTTATCAGGAATGTTTCCATATTGTACCATATCCTTTAATCCTTAATGGAAGTTCCAACAAATTATAAAAGGTCCCAATTCCTTACAGGGACTTTCAGAATATTACAGTATTTCCACCATCCTTGTCTGAAGATTCCCAATATTATACTAATGCACAATGACCCCTATGAATTTTCAAAATATTTTGCCGTATCCCATTCTTTTTATTCATATACATTTTATTTTGAAATAAATTCAAACTTAGAATTCAGCAGTATACATAATACAAAACCTTTACAGAGAACACAAACACACCATCACAGATACCCACATTCACCAATTTTAGCATATTGCAAAATTTGCTGTATCATTCTCTCTCTCTCTCTCTCTCTCTCTCTCTCTCTCTCACTCTCTCTCTCTCATCATCTATCATCTAAACATTTAAGAATAGATTTTATACATCAATCTCCTTGAACACAATTCCATGTACATTTCCAAAGAATTAGGATATTCACTTAAGTAACTATCTAGATACAGTTAGCAAGTTAAAGAATTTGACAGTGATATAAAGCTTACAGACCTTATTCCAATTTTTTGTATGTGCATTAATGTGCTTATAAGTCTTTTCTTCTCCATTATTAGATATAATGCAGGATCATATATTTCATATAATTGTCATTATCTCTTTAGCTACTCTCTTTTTTTTGGTTTGGAAACATCAAATATAAACTTTCTGATCTCAACCACTCCCAAGCACACCATTTATTGGGATTAATCACATTCACAATGTTGTACTAACTTCACCTTCAATCATTACCAGGAGTTTCCCATCACTTGAAAAAGAAACTCTGCATCTATTAATCATTAATTCCTCATTTTCCTCTCACTCACCCTTCACAAGTTCAACTCTATTTTCTGTTTATGACTTTGCATATTCTAGCTATTTAGTACAAGGGAAATCATAAAATATCTGTCCCTTTCTGTCAGACTTATTTTATTTGACACAAAGTCTTCAAATTTGATACATGTAGTATCAGGCATCAAAACTTCATTAGGCTGGATAAGATTCCATTGTACAGATATACCACATTTGCTCTTCATCTCATCATTTGATAGACATTTCTGTTATGCCCAGCCTTTGGCTATAGTGAATAATGTTTCTATATAAATGTGTGCACAAATACCCATCTGAGTTCATGCATTTGATTTTTTTTTGGGGGGTATGTACTTAGATTTTTGTTCATTGGGTCTTATGATAGTTTTATGTTTAACATTTTGAGGAAAGGCAAAGTGTTTTACATGGAAGCTACACCATTTTACATCCCCACTAACAATGTAGGATGGTCTGTATTTCTCCACATCATTCCCAGCACATTTTCTAAGAACAAGGATATTAGCTAAAGTAACTATCTGGATACAGTTAGTAAGTTAAAGAATTTGATGTTGATATAAAGCTTTTGTTGTTTAATAATAGTTATTCTAATATGTGTGAAGTGATATCTCACACACACTAGGAGATGTAGATTTTAATCTACATCTTCCTGATAGCTAATGGTGTTGTACTTATTGGTCATTTGTATATCTTCTTTGGATATATTCATTTATAACTCAGTTGTTTGCCTTTTGTGCTGTTTAGTAGGTATTATTTATATATTCTGGATGTTACACCCTTATCAGATAGATGGTTGCCAAATACTCTCTCCCATTCTTTTAACCATCTTTTTCATGATAATGTACTTAAATACACAAACATTTTTTTTATTTACTTAAGTCCAGTTTTTCTGTTTTTTTTTTTTTTTTCCATTGGTGCTCCTGCTTTTGTTATAAGATTAAGAATTCACTGCCTAATATAAGATATTGGAGATATTTCTGCATGTCTTCTTCCAAGATTTTAAGGGCTTTTGTGCTTTATTTTAGGTTTTGATATATTTTGAAAGAATTTTTTTATTATGTGCAGAATGGTTCCACTTTCCTTCCTTTTTGGGGGGATATCAAGTTTTCTGAGCACTTTTTGTTGAAGAGACTGTTCTTTACACACGAGGTAAACTTGGCTCCCATGTCAAAAATCAAATGACTGTAGTTGTATGGGTTTATTTCTG